>JADAZS010000216.1:0-80510 GCA_014872975.1 Diaporthe citriasiana | reverse complement strand
AGTTTTTTATTTTTTAAAATTTTTTTTTTTTTTTTTTTAATTTTTTATTTTTTTTTAAATAAAATATCTTTAAAAAAGTAATAATAAATCTTTCTCTCACTATTAGTAAGATTTTATTATTTTTAATATCTTTATTTAGGTACTTAAATTCTAAAAAGTAAATAAGTAGTCTAAGCCCACTAAGATAAGCTTGAAATTTTTGGAGAAATCGACTTTTTGGACATTTGTCGCTCTGGACCGCCCTAGACGGGAGACAGGTGTTGGAGAGCTGCCTATCGAGTGCCTCGGGAGGTTGAGACCAGTGCAGACCATAGCGCTGTAAATCAGTCTACCCACTGCGTGACGTCCCGGAAGGCTATTGCCTCATCCTGGTCCAAAGCCACGAGACACGGCCCTGGCGGCCCCCCGTCACTAGCAACCCATAGTGGGGTCATCCGCGGTAGAATCCTCTGCTCAGAGCGACGCCCCGACCGCCATTCGCGGCGGGAGATGGCCCTCTTTCAAAGGGAGTCTGCATAAGTATAGACTACTTTAACCAGGTCGTGGCCCTGGGAATTTCCACTTCTACCTAGATCCTCACTGCCGACACTGCTCGTCTCTCGAGAGTATTGTATCGACGTTTTGTGATTCACCGACAATGGCGAGCCGCGAGCCTCCTGGAGATGCCGCCGCTGCAACCCCTCCAGCCCCTCCAGCCCCTGCCGCCAACGAGCCGTCGCCCACTTCCTCTCCGCCCGCGCAAGCCCCCGCGGGCGGACAGTCCCCAGCGGCAGCGGGAGAGGTAGCGGGCGGCGCAGGCGGCGCAGGCGAGGAAACGGGCTTACTGCCTCCCACCCACTGGGCAGAGCTGGCGGAACAGGTGGGTGTCATCAGCTCAGTCGCGTGCCACTTTGGGCGGTGCAGAGAGAGAGCGTTGTGGCGCTGAGATGATGCACAGCAAGATCCGGACGACGACAACGATTCCGCATTCGGTGACACGGCCAGCTCGACAGACTCCATCACATCGAGCATCCTCGAGTACAGGACCATCCACGGTCGAACATACCACAGCGACAATGTGGGCCTTAACGCGCAGTACTGGTACGAGGCACTCGGTCTCTCCCGACCACAGGCCTTGGCAACTGACCACTTCCCAACTCCAGGGGCTCCAATGATGAGGCTCAAAATGAAGCCATGGACATTAAGTGAGTATCTTGGTCAATATACCAGGGAGCATCCCTTGGCTGATCGTTGCACCAAACAGCCACCATTTCCTGAGCTTGTGCGCCGACAACAAGCTCTACTTTTCCCCACTCGGAGACAACGTCCAGGTACGCCCCGGGTCTCCGCCACAGCAACCGGGGATCGTCACGCTGACCCTCGACTAGAAAGTCCTCGACGTCGGCACAGGAACAGGCTTGTGGGCAATGTATGCATTGCTCTTCCCCGCCTCCCTGCCTTCCCGCCCCGCCCCCAAGAATCTGCATGACTGGTTCATTGCTTACATCTTGACAGAGACTTTGCCGACGATCACCCTGAGGCAACTGTCATTGGCACCGATATCTCTCCCATTCAGCCCAAATGGGTGCCTCCTAATCTGAAGTTGTGAGTCCTCTGGCGGCCACTCAGGGTTAGCTTCGAACATGCGCGCCCTGACCAAACCCCCTGCAGCGAGATCGAGGATTGCACCTCAGAATGGACCTTCCACCCCAACGAGTTCGACTACGTCCACCTGCGCTACCTTGTCGGCAGCATCGTCGACTGGTCCGCATTGTTCAAGGAAGCATACAACGCGACGAAACCGGGGGGCTGGGTAGAGAGCCTCGAGGGTTCGCCCCACATAGTCAGCGACGACGGCTCGGTCCCGGACAAGTCGGCCATCTCGCAGTGGGGCAAGTTCTTCGAGGAAGGCGGCAGGACCCTGGGGCGGACGTTCTTAGTAGTCGAACAAGGTATCCAGAGGAAGGCCATGGAAGAGGCTGGCTTCGTCGACATTCAGGAATGGGAATTCAAGGTGAGCGCGTCGTCTGTCTCTATGGGAACAGGATAGTGATCCGGGGATGGGGGCTCTCCTGGCTACTTGACGGACAAGGACTGACGAACAACACTTCAGGCACCTGTTGGCGGCTGGCCGCGCGACAAAAAGATGAAGGAGATAGGCCATTGGGCGCAGACCGCTCTCGAATCCGACATCGAGGGCTACGTGCTTTTCATCGCCAACGTAATTGTCGGCTGGAGCAGGGAGGAGGTCCTGGTGTACATTGCCCAGTTGAGAAGGGAGATCCGTATGAGCAAGCATCACTCTTATTTCAAGTTGAAGGCCGTCTGGGGCCGTAAGCCGGTGTAGCCGCACTTTCTTTCAAGTAAATAGCTTTGTTGGCGTTTCCTACTTGCAAATAACGTATACCCGAGGGTATTTCCGGCAAAAGCAGGCCCAGAGTGAAAGGGAGGGGGGGTGTGGAGTTGAGCATATCTGAGATGAGATCATGACCATGAGATATCAAAATACGCGAAACATAATTATTTATCGTTCACTTCATCTGCACAGGAACTTATATATACCCGACGTCTTGTTTCGCCTATGAACAAAGCTCGCGATGTCTCACTTCCTATAGACTTCAGAACTCAAGCAAGACCTTCTTTGGCCCCGGGGACGAGTTTTCACAAGCTCAGCATCATGTAGATTCTTATACAACATCAGAATCCGCAGCCACTATCGATTTCAACCTCAGCTCGAAGTCTCCCGCCTGCGCCTCGTTGCCAAAGAAACTGCAACCGCATTATTAACAACACCACACAAAAGAAAAGCTGCAAGACGTTGTCACCTACCTCCGTATCATAATGTTGAACCGTTTGATGTCCGCAACGTTTAGAGGTTCCGTGTCATTTTGCACCCGACCACGATACGTAGGGACCAAGTCTCCGAACCTGACCACGACCTGGCCATAGTCACCCGCAGCAGTCGCATCCCGAGCAGGCAGCTGGAAGTCGTACTCCCAGCTGACGGTCGCCTGCTCGACCCCGTTCACCGGCGGGAGCACTGTGTCCTTGACGTTAAGCGTGTACGTTTTGCCGTCCGTGTATGGCACCTCGAGGACCAGCCTGTCGTAGGCAGAGAGGTCCATCCCGGGCCACCCGTCGACAGTCCTCTGCGACGCGAACGCGCTGCCGTTGAGCGCCTCGTAGTCGAGGTTTCCGAAGAATCTGGCGATGGACTCGTCGCCGGACGGGTTTCCGGCAGCTCCGGGAGGGATTACCTCCAGGCTGGACCGACTCAGGCCACCGCGGACGCTGTCGTCCGATGCGATCCACTCGCTGGCGTTCCAGGGGTGGAAAAGCGGCAGGCTTGCGCCGTATATTCCGGCTACGTGCAGGAGGAGCACTGGGAAGGCGAGGTGATGCATGCCTGGCTTGGGGAGGAGAACGATGGTTGTTTTGGTAGGATCCGAAAAGATACTAATTAGACTACGACTTCCAATGTTGCGGACTGGAATTGCTTTGGGACAAGTTATATTGATCCCGACAGGTCCCTCCTTTCAACAAAATTAGACTATTTTCTAATTTGACTCCGCTGCCGAGAAACCTTCTCATGATTCAAGAGGCCTGCCCGTTCGGGGTCCTTACCCTCCTGCGGGCCGCAACCACTAATACGCTGCGACTTCGTTAAATTATTTACCGAGGTACTTTTGAGTCCAGAGACTCTTCTGCATCAACATGCTGGAAGCCCTAGGTAATTCACTGTCCGTTCAGATTTTGAGATTCAACGCATTTAGTATTTGAATCTAGAAAAAAAAGCCTTGATCACTTGTGAGGCACTGGATTTTCATTGCCAAGACTCAAGCTGTGCTTTTTAAACCCCTTGGAGATCGAACAATCCGCACGTACAGAAGAAGTTCATTGGTGCTGTATATATTGTCTCTTGGCACAGGCACAGAAGCCTGACACCGCTGACCTCACTGCGAGTTCACCTCTAAAGAATGCATGGGCCTGCAGCTCCTTGCACGAACAACTTGGAAACACGTCACTGATGGTTGCTGACAATGAATCTAATGCCGCCATCTCAGTGCGCAGTGGCTTATATTGATTTATGGTGCTGAAATCGTCGGCTTGATCAGGTATCGTGGCGGGCGCTAGGACGGCCCCAGAGCGCTCAGCCGTTCGGATGACCTCAGCTTGACCTCAACTTAGGTACAAAAGAAAAAAGTAATCTGCAGAATCAGCTGGGACTGAGCTACTTATGTTATAGAGAGGCAGGCTATAAAACTCCAGAGCATTGCTGCACCAGCTAGGCCTTGAGGCCTGGGCCCTTTCAAACATTTATAATTTCCTCGCTCCGTTCGTCGCTCACTGTTCCGACGTCCGCATCACAAACATTTGTGGTTAATTCAGAAATCTGATACTGAAAATGATTCGCTCGTTCCTGTCAGTGCTGGCTTTGGCTGCTGTAGCCATGGCGGGCCCCCGTCAGCCCAGTGCGCCAGCCCTGACCTATCTGTTCTCGCTCAACATCACAAGTGGTCAGCCTATCATCATCGGCTCAACGCCATTGGGAGACAGAGTCTTCGAACCAATTGTCGGTGGATCATTCTCTGGGCCTAAGCTTTCAGGTAAGTCCCACTTTCAACAAACTTGAAGAGGAGCAGACTGCTGGATCAACACTAATGTATACAGGTACCGTCGCTTCTGGCGGTGGTGATGCAGGTCTCACCGACGCCAATGGATCCTTCAACCCGGATGTCGTCTACGTGCTTCAGACCCACGATGGTTGTAACATCTTGGTACGAGAAAAAGGCCACGCGCCGAATCTGCTCCTTCTGTTCGAGACCGGCAGCGATAAGTACGACTGGCTTAACTCGGTCGTCGCGTATGGGCAAGGCGCGCAAATCCAGGGCGGAGTGTCGCTTAACGTCTGGCAGGTCAGTGTTCCTTTGGCATGCGCATTGTCTTCAAATGTTCCTATCTAGAAAGGATCGCCGAATTGAGTCAAGACTGACATACTCCAGGTGGGCACTTACCATTGAGCAGCCTGCATCGGCTGTTGCTGGCTCATGATTGAGGATCGGCTCATGCTCCATTAATATTTGTGACATGGGCGTGTTCTCTGAAGATGACAGTCACCTAGATGGCAATCTGCTTATTCGGAAGACATGACTTCAACATTGGTTTCTGTGAGTAGTATATACTTAGGTCGGATTCCATTCTATTGAAGCCTTGCAGAATATACATAGCCATCTACGGCGGCGGCACCGTGGCCGTGGGAGGATATCTTGCGTTGTACCGTATCCGTATCCGCAACGTACTGATGATCATCGGCATGATGGATGATCGTCTCTGCCTTCAAACCCGCGGCACGACTGCCTGGTACAATGGTGATGTTCAATGCCAGTGTAGCCCAAGGTGCAACAGAATACAGTGCCGTGAGACATTTAAGCACTTGGCCGCAATCACGGATGAGTGAGACAAGAGCATTACAAACACCTCGGTGTGTTGATAAGTTGAGGGAGTCAAATGCGCGCAAATGTGTAGGTGAAGACATCTGATGGAGTTCTGTGCGTGTTTGGCAAGCACAGCGAAGACTCAAGGAAACACTTTGTACAGTACATTATTGGCGAGACACAGGTGGGATGGTTTGAAATGTTAATGCATCGCACCAGATGCGCGGATCTTCCGTTTATCGAGGCAGGTCAATGACCTACACAGGGTTTTCGTTGTGTAGCTCCAAGATGTCTGAATAATATTGGTCCTTCGACGTGGTATAAAGCCAGCCCGGATCAATCACTGGCCGTTCATACAAGCCACTTTTGGTGATGTTGTAGGGCAGACTTGATTCTTTCTGGGCTAAGACGACTGTGGCTTGCCAACGTGATCAACTCTCCGTGTGCTGCAGGACTCCGTCAACACAGACAATGTTTCAAGCGCTATATAAACAGGCTGAAACAGAAACACGGACACTCAGGAGCATCCACGGGTACATGACGATAGTAATAGGGCGGGGCCAGCACGCTCGGCACCTACTTAATAGGGACAGGCCAAAAATAGAAGCCAACAGGAACATGCGATTCTTTGACTCGTGAAGGAAGCTCTGATCAATACCCTTTAAGTGAAGGCTGCTGTTCCGATACGCCTGAATGACTTTTGCGCGGATGACAGCGTGCAGCGCCGTGGGCCAGTTTAAGCCGCCGGGATAAAGGTTGGGACTAAACCCGTGGCTACTTGACTACTTAACCACCTTACTAGGCGGCAGATAGAAACGACGTGCCGGGACAGAGGGTCGATCATGTTTGGTCACCAGGTTGTATTTGCAATTACGATTGTTGGCGCTGCCCCTCCATTGAGCCATGCATTGACACAGGCGCCCAACGTGGGTGATCGATGTCAGGTGTGGCAGCCCTAGACTTGGACGCTTTTGGTCGGCGATAGCAAGCTCTAGCCTTTCTGCCCCGCGAGACCGTTCTCCATTGGAGTCAACCTCAATGTCGTGCTCGGGTCGGCCGTGTCCCGGGGGCCCGTCAAGCGGTGGCGTGGGGAGAGAAACTTATTATTGCAAGCCCCAGGAGTTGCCGGAACCCGGAGGGGGCAGGGGCGTGCCTGTGGCCTGCGACAGTTCTAGGGTTTTGGAGGGGGACAGCCGTCGAGATGGGATGGTGCTGCGGATTGGGTTGGCTCCAGCCGGAGGACGTAGCACAGCACAGACGGCAGTCCGATGTCCTGCTGGGGCGTCTCCCGCGCCCCTTATCTTTCATGTATGGCCATGCCCTCTGGCGGTGTCGGCTCTGGTTTCTGCTTGGTCTTGGCGACAGTTGGGCTGGGCACTGTTTCGACATAAGTCATTTGGCGGCTCCAGTCTCCTAGCTCGCTTCCGCTCTCATACTTCGCCAAAATGCCAAGGACAGGATGTCAGACCTGCGAAGGGGCTCAATTGAATGAGCAGGTGTGGATGGAGTCGGCGAATCCACGGTTCGGCATGTCGCTACCAAAAGGTGAGAGAGGATCAAGGGTGGTTGCATGTTCTTGGAAGAACTCTGAACTCATGCGTACACATTATATGCTTCTTGTCAAACCGAACGCCATCTTTCTAGTGTGTACGGGTGTGGCAACTCGCATATTGTTCGTGTGCCGCAGATCGTCAGGACAAGGAAGCTTATCGCTCTTGGGGCAGCGGCTCGACTGTTTCAGCCCGGTAGCATCACGGACATCCTTCTTGGCAACACAAGCTCGCAGGGTGCAGGTCATATAGTCATGAGGGTCCTGGAAGAGACCCAGTGCCCAGAAGAAGGCGCTCCCTCGCGACCTTACTGGCATCGTCAAAGGTCACCGCCGTGCCCTTCGTCTGTATATACCCGTAGCTGGCCGGGTGCTGCTACGTTTTTGCATTCATTTATATCCTGTATAGAGACCACTTACATACGCGGTCATGGGCTTCACCACGAGAGCGGCCGGCCTGCTCGGGCTCTTCTCTTTCTCGTTGGCGGCGCCGGCTCCACAAGCTGGCGCTCCTCCTCCAGCTGGCAACAATGCCTGCGCGGCCGTCTCGCAGGCTCAGGCCCAACAGATGGCCGCAAATCCTCAGGGTATGTCATGGAGTCCTGAGTGAGTACGAGGGTACCGAAGGCCAGTTGGGCTAACTCACCCACCACACAGCAATCGCAAGGGTGCCGGCTTCAACAGCCTTTGCTTGCCTACAGTCCGTGCCAAACAAACCAGCAGAAGCAGCGAAGCTTATCGCCAGCACCAAGGCATACACTCAATGGCAGAGCACACTCGCATGGCTCAAGGACCCTCCACCGTCTTACATGCTTCCGCCTACCGACATCCAGGGCGGACTCGATGCGATAGGCGCCAACGCCACGGCAGGAAGGTTCCAAAGCGAGTTTGAGTTCCAGTCAGCCATGGTCCAGCTGGTGGCATCAGCACACGACGGCCACTTCGCCATCCGTCCAGACATGTTCAAAGCATTCAGCTTTAGGAATGATCTGGCCACGGATATCGTCTCCGTATCTGTTGATGGCAAGCAGGTGCCAAAACTCTACAATCTCGGTCAGTGTTGCACCCCGGCGGCTTGTCATCGCCGCCTGTGGCTATATCTCAGCCGTCCGGCCTTTGCTAACCTCCCATCCAGGCGTCCTTAATGGTACAGCTTCCATAGGCGGCATGAACCAGACAGCCGTGAACAGCACGAACGGAATGCCGCCGGCGATAGTCAAGGTCAACGGCCGAGATGCCGCACAAGTGATTGAGGAGCAAGGCTTGAAGTTCATCAACTTCCAGGATCCCGACTCGCAGTGGAACTCACAGTTCCAGACATACGCTGTGCCCACGGCGCGCACCGCCCTGGCCTCATCGATATTCTTCTTGGGCGACTCGTTGACTCTCGAGTATGACAACGGCCAGAAAGTGACACAGGAAAGCTATGCTCTGATCCGTCCAACAGCAGACTTCACGGGCGTGAACACCGGTGAGGATTTCTACCAGAAATTCTGCAACCCGGCCAATGCACCACCACCCACGGCGGGCGGTGGAGGTGGCCAGCCTACGACGCCCCCGACGCAACAACCGCCCGCGGCTCCGGGGACGTTGCAGCCGCCGGCGCCCGCGATCCCCGGATTCCCCATGCCCGCGATCCGCGACAGCGGGGCCAACATCACAGCTGGGTATTTCCTGCAAGGCGCGGGATACGAGGACACAGCCGTGCTGTCGGTGCTGGGTTTCTCGCCCGAGGGTGACTTTGACATCCTCGAGTACGTCGTCAACTTCCAGAAACTGACGGAGAACTTCCTCGCAATGTGCAAGCAGGCTGGCAAGCAGAAACTCGTCATCGACGTGACGGGCAACGGTGGCGGCCTCGTGGCGGCTGGTTTTGAGCTGTATGCGCAGCTGTTCCCGGGCACGCCGCTCTTCCAGGCCAACAACATGCGCCTGACGGAAAGCATGGAGCAGATGGCCAAGATCTCCTCGGCCGTGCAGCCCGAAGTCCTGGCGCTGGACCTGAACACCCTGACGCCACAGAACGCGACGCAGAGGCAGCTCGCGCTCGCGGCGATCTCGCAGAGCAGCGTCATCAGCAACCTCGTCCCAGGCGGCGTGTTCTCTGCCGGTGGTCAAGTGAACCTGACGTCAACGGACCAGATCATATCGCCGGTGACCATCAAGGGTGACAGGTTCACGTCGTACATCAGCACGCCGCTGAACAACACGGCCTCGGACTTCAACCTCACGGGCACCGGCAACCGGGCAAACCCGCCCCCAGCGGTGTTCGACCCGAACAACGTGGTGATCCTGACGGACGGCACATGCGGTTCGACGTGCACGCTGTTCTCGTACCTGATGATCATGCAGCAGAACGTCAAGACGGTGGTCGTAGGCGGGCGGCCGACGACGGGGCCGATGCAGTCGATCGCAGGCGTGGAGGGCGCGCAGGTGTTCCCGCTGAACGAGCTCCAGCAGGCGGCGGCGGCGGCGCTGTTCCTGGCGCCGCCGGAGCAGCAGCAGCAGCTGAGCCAGGGGGAGCTCGGGTTGATCGCCGAGGGCTACCTGCTGGACCGGTCCGCGACGCCGAGCAACGGCGGCGCGATCAACGGCAAGAACGCCTTCTCGCACACGGACGCGCAGACCCCGCTGCAGTTCCTGATGCAGCCGGCGCAGTGCCGCTTCTTCTACACCAAGGACATGATCTACGGGCCTGAGGCGGTGTGGAAGCGTGCCGCTGACGCGACGTTCAAGGACCCGCAGGGACTGTGCGTCGAGGGCAGCATTACGCCTACAATGGGCGTCCAGGCTATTTCGAACGACTTCTTCGCGAACCAGCCGATCGGAGGCTCGAGGGCCGAGGGCGCCAACAACAAGGGAACAAGCGCGGGAGTCCGCTCCGCGGCGGAGAGCAGTGTGGCGGTCTTGGTGGCGGCGATGGCCAGCGTGGCGTTCTTGATGTGAAGGGGGCCTCTTTTTTTTCTTTAATATTGCCTGCCGGGCGTAATAAGGGTAAAGAAGCTCATTTAAAGCGTTGTCAGAATATTACAAGTTAAGAGTTCGTATCATCAGTCCCAGCCGTTGCACACTGTGTTGAAGTGGAAGTCGTTGGCCTGGATCGACGCGGTGTCCCTGTTGTGTGCGGTCACAATTTGGAATACCTTGAAGCCAAATCGGCGTTTTCTTGATCCGCCGTGACCAGCCCGAGTTTGCTGCTGTCGGATCTTGCCAGCTTGCTTGCACATGCAAAGCAAGAGCGCAAGCAGCATTATCTACGCGCATATATAAAATAACCTCCTACAAGATAATCTCTTATAAAATAACCTCTTCTAAGGTAACCTCTAATACGGTTAACCTCTTACAGGATAACCTCCTAAAAAATAACCTCCTATAGGATAACTTCTTATAGGATAACCCCTCATAAGATAACTTCTTATAAGATAATCCCTTATAAGATAACCTCTTATAGGATAACCCCCTATAGAATAACCTCCTATAGGATAACCTCTTATAGGATAACCTCTTATAGGGTAACCTGTAATGGGGTTGACCTCCCACAGGATAACCTCCTGTGGAATAACCTCCTACAAGAAATCCTATTCTGAGGCAACCTCTTACAGGATGATTAGGCAGAAGGTAAGCAAGCCACTTGTGGGTTCCGCTGTGACGTTGCGTACTTCTTGAAAATGTGCCCGTTTCACTGTAATAATTTATGTGAAGACTGTTCATGTTCGGGCCTACTGCACGTTTGGTGGGAAGGTCAATTGGTGCGGCCAAACGAAATCAAATATAGCAATTCATGTAGAGGAGCCTGGCTTGGGTGAGAAATGGTATACTATAATTTGTACCAAAAGAATCTAAAATCTGCCAGATGTCTCGTACAGAGCTGCCGAAACGGCCCAAATCCCTGATTGTACACTATGGCCCACTAACATCCATTCTAAGCGTTTGTCCTCTTCACGACGAAAGCTCCCCTCTCAATAGTGTTGACGACGATGAAGCCAGATGGGAAGAAGGGGTAGTGTCCCCATGTGCCGACAAACTCAATGCTGCCGCCACCGGGCAGCGCGTCGTTCTCGGGGTAGATGTCGAAGTAGCCGAGCTCGGTGACGCCGGCTCCGGTCTTGTCAGTCTCCAGCGAGGATATGTCTAGCACGTGCAGGCCAGCACCGTAGTTGCTCTGGTATGCGACTCCATCGATTCTGGTGTGTGTTAGCATCCTATGATGAAGCCTAGACTCGTATGTTTTGGGGAGTAACTAACATGTATTGGTTGTGGTCGATGCCAAGGGCATACTCGTTCCTGAAGTACCCCGTAAGGACTGGCGCCTCAAGACTGGTGATGTCCCAGAAGTAGGAGATGGGGAACCCGTCAGCGCCAGCCCCAGCTGAGTCGTACTCGTCGTACTCGTCGTCCTGATAAATATTAGCTGCTTAGCTTGCGCAGTCCACAGTATGATTTAAAGACGGCTTCCGAAAACACGGCCTTGAAAATTGAAAGCAGGCCTACTTACCAGCACGAGAGTCGTTTGCCAGTTCTTGTCAGTGACCCAGCCTTGGTGTGTGTAGGATGCACCGTCGTACCCTACGCGCGAAATGATGTTCGTGGTGGTCTTGTCGGTCACATCGTAGCTATGTCGCTCGTCAGTCAGTGCCGCCCAAATCACACATGTTGCAACGACCAAGTATTCGAACTTACATAGTCAAGGTATCCTCATTGTAACCGTAGCAGATATCGCGCCCAGCGTATTTCTCGTCAGGGCCACGGTAGACGAGGCATTGTGCGTCATGGACGTAACCATCGCCAGACGCGCAACCGGGAGTGGTCGGGTTGCTAATGTCCTCGAGGTCGATAAAAATGAGGCCGGAGGCGCAGGATGAGTTCCGGGGCTGAGCACCCACAGCGACTGCGTAGTTCAGTTCCTCATTAACGACAACGTTGTGCGAGCGCCCGATGGGCAGCTCGTTGAAGTGACCAGTCAGATCGGCATCGCCGAATGTCACAGGGCTGGCCGGATCGACATCGGCGAGCTTGGACATGTCGAAGAATTGCACGCCATGCTGCTGGGCCTCGCTACCGATCACAATGTAGTTCTTGTAGCCTCGGATCTCGCGCCAGATGCTAGGCGCGGCTGCGGAGTATTGGGGGAGACGTCCAAGGTAGACCTGTGATCGGGTCAATTTTGGACCCTTGCGAATCAACGGAGGTTCACACTCACAAGCTTGCCCTCCGTGGAAACCTCAGCGAGAGCAGCGCCATCAGCCTGAGCAATGGCAACGAACTCGCGACCCTCCTCACTGACCCAGCCCCAGGTTGAAGCGCCCTCGCCGGTAGCAGAACCCAAGTCGGCGTGGCTCTTGAAATCATAAAAGTCGATCTAGGGCTTCATTAGAGACTTTGTAACTTGGCATAACATCAAATGCAAAGACTGGAATTTGCTCACGTTGCTACACCTGAAGGTGTTGTTGGCGTCGCCAGGAATCACTTCGGCGACTCCGTTGACACAAGCAACAGGGGCGGCACCAGCGTAAGACGGATAAAGAGCCGAGTCAAAAGCACCGGCAGCCTTCTGGGCGTCCCAGGTCGACTATGAAAATGTGGTGTTAGTGTTGCGCGTTTTGACAGAGACGTGACACTTCGCTTACGTATTTCTTGGCCATGATGCCGTCCATGACAGCGCCACTGGTATATTTCTCCTGCTTGGCAGGGTTGTTAACCTGGCTGATGGCGGCCGCAAAGGGAGAGCCAGCCAGCGTGGCCAGGGCCCCAATAGCTGTGGTCTTCATGGTGAATGCGGGTTGTGGGGGATAGTCAGAAAGGATTTCTTTTCAGGCGTCCTTGGCTGAGCGGCGGGGATCAGAGGCAGACTCGGATCGTCGCTATGCGGCACAACTACAACAACAGCACCGACGCAAGACGAAGATCTCCGCATGCTGGCATGCTCTACATTTTATAGCTCCCACATAGACGGCGGGGGCATGGCATTAGTCACGCTGGTGAAGCTATCAGCACGCCATCCAGGCATGCAGAGTCTATGATCACCTCCTCTATATTTGAATGTACGAAATAGGTAGGTGTGAACGGTGCTTGGCAAATGATACCCCAGGTCACAGCGACACAAAATGCAGTGGGCCGTATTGGCTTCCTTGGCTATTCCTTGGCTACATACTGCCGTGGAAGATTCGCCGGTAACCAAGGCTTACACATGGAGATCATCTCCTCTTCCAAGAGCCGGCCGCCAATCGGGCAAAAAGGATTAGAGAGGCAGCCGCCCGTTAGCCATCACGACTCCCGAGGTCACAAGCACAGCCTGATGCAAGCGCAGCCAAGAGATAGCGTCGTTGCATTTACTGGCCCGAAGCCACTCGACCTTCTAGTTCGGAATAGGGGCCGCAGAGACGTGTTTGCTTGGCAATGAGGGGAGGTAGACTCGACTGCGCCCGTGCGCCGTCGGTACAAGTAAGCCTGCGTCCCTTCGGCGCGTGAATAGTCCGAGTGTGTGTGTGTGTTGCCATATCTTTTACCCACGGTTCACACCGCCTACGACTTTTTTGCTTTGACGACGCTTTACAAGGACTCATCGAGCCAGCAAGGTGCACAGCTGGACTGGGTTGTGAGGACGCGGTCATTTGCGACGCCGACCGCGCCGCCGACGGGCTTGGGCACTGCTGGTCTGTTGATTAATCGTCAGTGTTGTTGGCAAAAGTGGTAAAAAACTTGGTGCCGAGTGCTGAGCTATAATCAACATGCGACACGGCTGTGTACAATGGAGCTCTCACACAAACATTAACGGCTGACGGCACATGCGGGCGACCTCGGGACCTACCTCAAATTGTCATCCATTCACAAAGCACTTCTAATTACTTGCGAATACGCCGCCGGCCTTGTTGCCTCCAGTGACAGCTATTTCCCCCTAGGTCTTTGTTTGCTTCGGCTTTTTTTCTCTCTCTAGTTGCTGGTCAATTGCAATCAGTGTCTTGCCGGTTTCTTGTTGCACTGAATTAAAAAGCAGGATTTCACCTGACCTGATTATAAGTCTGATATGCATTTGCTCGGCATCTCAAAATAACAGCCGAACGGACAGTCGGCGACTGGCAGGCCCTTTGCCGTATTGGGGATCCATACCATGGCAGCGTTCAAAGGATTACCAATCAACATTTTGGATTGTGCTTTTATACATTCAAACATAGCTGTGCCTAAACATTGCAGCCGCTCAGACGGCTGGCTACCTTAAGGATCCACCGCCTTAGACTCGATCGTCTCATCCCCAGATGGCTTATTTTCCGCACCTGAGACGCCCTCGACGACATCCTTGCCCACCCCGAAGACTTCCGCATCGATAATGGGCCCTTCATAGTTCTTCCGGCCGTCAACAAGCCACTGGACAATGGCGATGATGAGAACAACTCCAAAAGCGACGACGGCGTAGTTCATGTTTGTCCCCGTCACAGGTTGCTCAGGAGGGAAAACAAAGAGGACGGTCGTCAGGAGCGTCCAGCCGATACCAACCTGAATCCAAGGCTGTTAGTTACCGTTCAAATTCATTGCCCGGAAGCAGATGGAAGAAACACTCACAAGGTTGGTGAACCAGCCTAGCCATTCTGGCATCCTGAAAGCTCGGGATTCTGGCAACATCTTCCGGCCACGCATCACGTTAATGGCTGGCGGGATGGCATATGTAACCCCTAGAGCGACAACACTGGCGGCAGTAATCGCATTGAAAGCAGAGTCACTGCCCAGGAAGACGCAACCGAAAATGATGACCCAAACAGCGGTCCAGATCAAGGCGTTGAGAGGCACGTCAAGGCCCTTGTGGACCTGGGCAAAGACGCGGCTCACCGGCAAACCTCGGTCACGAGCAAACGCATAGCTCATACGGGAGCTGGTGGTCATGATGGAAGTCGTTGTGAAAAGCATGCAGACGATAGGGAACATCAATAAGCAGACTGCGCCAGCTTTGTTGTTCGTTGCGTCATAGAGAATCTGCAAGAGAGGGCCCGCCGCGGACTCAATGACGGCGTTGACGTCCTTGAGGACGAACAGGAGACAGGTCAGGAAGATGAACCCGGTAAACATGCCGATACATATCGCATACAGCATAATCTTGGGGCCTTCGATCTGGGGACCTGTTCGGCGCGGTGTGGATTAGTGTCTGCTTCGTCAGGGCATCGGTGTTGAACATGCAATCACTTACGTGGGATTTCCTCGATCATGTGCACAGTAGCATCAAACCCGGTGAGAGCAAACGCTCCCTGCAGCAGACCAAGCATCCATGCCAACCCATCCGGCCAGGAAACATCGTTGATGAAGCCGCCGAACACAAAGTCGCCGCTCTGGTAGTTGGGGGAGGCGCATGAGAGCACAGTAATGCAGATGATGGTAAACCCAGAGAGCGACCAGAGGAAAGCAGCCTTGTTGAAGTAAGGTAGGAGGCGGTTGGCAAAAGCATTGAGGAAGAAGGCGGCGAGGGTATATGCGATATAGATGAGGAACTGGTGCCAGGACTTGGGCTCATAGGAGGGATTCAGCAGCGCGATGACGCCGCCGATGAGCTCACTCCCGAGGAGGCCGCCTGTGGCTGTTAAGCACACCCAGGCAGCGGTGTTGATCCAGCCTGTTGAGTATGAGATTGCCCTGCTGAAACGCTTCCAGGAGATGATGGCGACCCAGTGGTATTGACCGCCGGCTGTGGGCCAGGCTGAGAGGAACTCGGCGAGCGAGGCAGCCAAACACAAATTCGATAGCCCGGCCACGATCAGGCCCCAGAGAATGGCCGAGGGACCTCCAGATGGGAGAGCCAGAGAGAGCGAGGCGGCCAGGGCAGTCCAGCTGTTGAGAATTGCGAATGCAAGACCCAGCATGGAAACACGAGAGAAATTCCTCTGCAGCTCCTGCTTGACTCCCAATTTCTCGAGCGTGGCGGCGGCGTCAACGTCAGCCTGAGCAGGCTGGGCCATGATGCCACCTTGTGTCATCTTGTCCGGAAGGGCCTTTCCACTCGTGTCGGTTCGGGACAGCGGAGGAGTCGATGCCAGTCGGGTCGTAGCAGCTAGGGGCCTGGTGGACGTCGAGGAAGGAGGGAGAAGGGAAGACCAGCGCTCCGGGACGGGATGGAGGAGGGAAAACGGCGATAAAGGGCGAAGAGCAGCCGCCAGGAGAGATATAAAGATGGTAGAGTATGTTTCAGTTGGGAGCGACCTCTCTTTCTACCTACCTCGTCTGTAACGGGACACCAGGCCTGCAATGTCGTGTACTGTCATGTACTGTGTAGGCGTGTGTAGGAGGTGATGTAGTGATCGCCCCTCGTGACCAGCAGGACGGGCCTGCATGTCTGCGCTCTGCGCCGAGGGAAGCCCCAAAAGAGCCCCAAGCCAAGGTTGGAGCTGGGGAGGCGGACCATTTCTCGTGTGTACTTGCCAATCTGGGAATTGCCGTCGGGATCCGACCGTCTCCACAGCCAATGCTGAATCTGGCGACATGGACTGGGCTTGCTGGGATGCTTATCAGGTTGCAATCAGCCAGGGCAGGTCCTCGAGCATTCAATCGGTCATTCATGGATTCATCAAATCAGCCTGCCACGCTGCCACGCCGCCAGCCCGCCCACGACATGTCACCAACCCAGCACCCGACAATGCCAATGCCCCGACAGTTAAGCTTTTTCGCCTCTCGGCATCGCGAAAGCCACGTCGGGTATTCTCTTGGTATGACAAAAGAAGCAACAACGCTGACTTCCTTCTTCATCGCTACGCCTTACTAATAACGTAGATATAACCTTTTCGGCCATCATTTACCCCAGCTGCTTATCCAATTGATTCTCCAGACCAAGACCTGACGTCCACTTGGACTGGATCTAGGCCGCAGCTCCTCGACCCTTGAGGCAAGAAAAAAGTGGAAACGTCTTCTAATCGAAACCACCTCACCATCGCATGGTCCCTGCCGTTCCTCACAATCCCCATGGGACAGCACCTCGACCCGACAACAACACAACGCTACTGTGGTCACCCCAAGAAATAAAACACGCCTGCCATGTTTAAATGGAGAAAAAGAGTACGTACCAAGGTGGGCCCCTCTATATTACTTGCAATAATTAGTAAGGAAAAGATACTTTGCTTAATAAGTGGGCTGCAAGCTGTATGGGCCATGAGTACAAAGCATGGGGGTAAAAATTACACTTCCCACCACAGTACTCGGGCCTAGCATTACTCCCATTTTAGTAATTATCAGATCCAACCAACGGTAAATATACCATAATTAGACGGTACCATAGTAAATTCACTATAAATTTACCATAAAAAGGCAATTTACTATAAATTTACTGTAAATTTATAGGGAAACAGTAAATTTACTATTTTACCTATAGTAAATACCTTAAGTACTAAGATTTATAAAATAAAACCAGCTCTTATAATATATTAAAACTAGGATAAAGAATAATAATAAATTATTATAATAATAATTAAAATTAATTATATATTACAAGGATTTTACTATAAAACGGTTATAGAATCTAATAGGTATAGGTGGTAAGTTTTTTACATTACTGCCTGTAGTAACTATAGGGGCTATCTACTAGTGAGGTTTAACCAGCCTAACGACTCTCACTGTAACATAGTCCTTTAATCGACGAGCCTCGCTAGCCTACAATCCATCATACGACAGCTCTTTGTACCACTGGCTACTAGCCCGCCCGACGGTAATTGTTTGCGACTTTCACACGATGGACGTTATGCGGGAGACCCCAGCTGCTCGAAAGGCACGTTACGAGCAGGGCTTCCGCGAGTGGACGTTGCTGCAGCAACAAGATGAGGATAGGGGCTCGTCGATCGGCTCTGTCGACTTTAGCGATCCCGGTCTCTTGGCCTTGCACCCGCATTTCCCCATGGATCTCGACCTGGAGCTCTGTGGCAAGACATTCTTCGCTGTCGGTTGCTCGAAATGGCGCTCGGGATGCGATTCTCAAGACATTCCGGACTTCACCAAGGAATTTCGATTGGGGGTATCGGTGCAAAAGCCTACAACCATTAGCTTTGAAAGAAGCGCGAGTGCTTTTCCTAAATGGTTTGGCAACGACGGCGGTCACCTTGGGGTCTTGGTCATGGCTTGGGCTTATATTTTGTCCGCACGTTGGGCTGAGATCATGCCTGGAGCGAGCATCTGCTACACTGCAAGGGACGAGAGGCTGCAGGGCATTTATGAAGAACGAACACCCAAGAAAGAGATCATCCTGTCTACCGGCGCAAAGCATGCAGACGGTCTCCATTGGTGGAAAGCACTTCTCGCCCCAGATCGCTCATGGTCTGCAAGTATTTCGAAGAGCGGAATAACATCTATATCACCTTGGAGTACATCGATCTCGATACTAGAAGATTCTGATGTACGTGTAACCGGAATCGAGTGGACAGATAAGGTTGTCGCGGGGAAACAGAGTTTTTCTGTACCATCCTCGGAAAAGGCCATGCAATATTTGATGGAATACTGCGAGTATCACAGCACCCAAAACCAATGTGCAGCCGCCTTATCAGTTGCACTGGTTTTGCCTCTGGTGAGGAGTGGCAGGCGATTCATTCGGTTCCCAGTCCCTCAATCTCACGCGAAGCGATCATCATCGGGTCTCAGCTCGACCTTCACTACTCTCAGTCACGAGCAGCTTGACAAGCTGCTCACGCTGAGTTGCAATTGTGACGGCATTCAGGCCATCTTGAGTAGCTGCTTTCTGAATTCAGATGTTCCTGGGAATGTTTGCAGTCACTACTTGCAGGGTATATTCGCAGTCATCGACTCGATTCATTACACACGAGCTCGCACGTCGCTACTGATGCGGGGACTTGGCCGCATGGGCTTTCTATGGCTAGGTGCTGCTATAGCAGGGTTACAAGACGGGCTGCTGAATCTATTTCGCGAGAGGATCTCTGAGCCCGAATTGCACTCTGCTGCCTGGACCCAGACGCTGCAATCTTTTATCCAAAAGCCGGTTTTGGGTATACAAAATGGACGAGTCGCACGTGCAGATGAGTGCAAACTCCTTTTCCTGACTCAGACAAAATGGCACACAAATCCACCCCTGTCAGCATGGCCTCTTTTCGGCACCACAGAATTGAAGGACGTGAATCTTGAGGTCGAGGAACACATCAGATGCGCATCACACTGTCTACATTACGAGAGCTGGACTTGGAGCTGCCGTGACAAGCACAACCCCGCCTCTCATCGCCCGAGCCACAGCATTCCTAGATTGCACACTGCCCAGAGAGTCATTGACGCCGCGATACCTGTGTCGTATCATGCCTTCGATCCGGAAGAAGAGTCCGCGTCCGAGAACACGACAATGAACAATTTCAACTGGCTGAGAGGGACTGATGGGTATCCGATGGCTGAAAGGAACATTCGGAATCACGAATGGCTCAGACAAGACAGCGACAGCGATGATATAGAAAGCGAAGATTCCGATCAAACACACAATGGACAAAAGAGAACGCGGACACAAGCTCGCGGGCTTCCAAACAAGTGGCTGTTGTATATAGCGACGAAGCATGTGAGAGCTGATTCAGTATAGCATCGGCTCTTTGTGGTGTTTTCGCGTCAGGTAGCTCGACGCGTATGGGGCCAGCTTTAGATTTGTACGTTACTCCTTGTACGATCGAATGTGTCTCAAGCTTTCTTGCATTGGACGTGTGTATTAGGTATGAAGGGGTATTGAAAACTCAGGCGGCGGCGGTCCCACGGCCGATTCACTATCAACCTATAGCTACTTTTCTGAGCTACAAGGATAGTCTAGGGGATCCGGTATACTTACACGTTGAAGTCTTGCGGTAAGAGAGCTAATAGTAGCTACTTAGTTTTAGACTTAGAGAGTATCCTCTTTTTAACTATATATATTATAATAAAAAAGATTAATTAAATTTAATTAAAATAAAAGATTATAGATAATTCTGTGTCTTTCTTATAAGTTTATATATTATACTTAGTCTTACTATAGTTCGGACACGACGAACCGGATGGCCCGCGGCGAGATCCATCGATCCTGAGTGGATCAAGCACGACGCGGATATCCATGCCCGTGAATCATCGAAAATCCCTCTTCATGGGTTGGATACGCCTTGGTTGTTTTGGTGAGGCGGGGAATGAGGATGAAGATGCAGGGGCTCGCCACGATGCTCCTTCGGCCTTATTTTCTTTCTGGTCGTTGCAGTAGCCCCGCAAGTCTCAACAGGACTTTGTTGTCCTCTCCTTCCCTCTTGGGCAAGCCGATAGACTCGTTAGGGCCAACAGTAGCCCCTTACAGGGATGTGTGACTCGTAAATAGAACAAGTCATTTCTGTCCACAGGCTAATGTAACCTTTTAGATGTATTGCTTCCTCACCCTGATGATGATGACTTCGTATTCGGATGTGTCGATCTGCGTTTCTCAGAGAAATATTCTATTGTATTTCAAAGATCGTCATTGAAGCTGTCGCAACCCTTGTCCCCGAGTGTGTGCTGTGCCTCTCCTAGTCAATCGTGAAAGACACGAGTAGCTGTCTACCTGGGTAGGTGGGACGGCGGGCACGCATTCCCTTTCTCGATGCATTGCATTCTTATCGGAGTACTCTCCACTGTCTTTGACCTGCCTCTCCCGGATCTGCAGCCAGTGTGGTGGATTCACCCTAATATTGGCATGACCTGGAGAATCCACCCACATGTAGCTGAGAGGCACGACATCATGGGAAGGGACCCGGAACCCATTCACCGTACTACGTTACAGATGAGGACACTGCAAATGCAAATTCGGGGTTATGCTCCTTACAAGTTGACAGCAATACATCATGCGCAATGCAAAGAACCATATTGCATGAAAGACACAACATGTCGCGACCGGAACCGTAGCTTCGGGATGTCTCGTTGTGAGGCTCTGGCTGTTGTAAATGTCGAGCACATTGCAATCTATCCTAGCTTCCCCTGTACCCTTTCTTAGAACACCGCGGTGGAGTTTTGGCTTATCCCTCACCGATCCTCAGGAAAGGGATGCGTCAGGTGAGTCCTAGACTTCGCACAAGAGCATCCGGTCTCGGGTTGTGGCCGAGAAATTCTTCCATCATCTTCAGCTCATTGCGGCTCCCACCAGCCTCAAGAATCACTTGTCTATATCGGTTCCAAGTCTGCCGACTCCGCGGGTTGGCGGCAAATGCTGTTTCGTACAGGTCTGCTGCAAATATTTGTGCACTGCTGTTATTTAGCACTGATCATTCAATGTGACTATTCAACTAGTGAGGTAAGTTTATACCTAAGATACGAGAAGTATCCAGCGTCATAGCCGGACATCAAATGTCCAAAATGACAGTGGGCTGGCCCACGTGTACTCAGCTCAGGGTTCCTCAGTAGAGTCAATTCTTCTTTGATGTTATTGTAAAGCTCTGTTCCATCGAGCTGCAAGAGAGCCTCATGAGTTGCAGGGTTGTGGACTGTCATGTCGAATACTGAATCTGTGCTGTAAAGGCCGTCAGAAAAAGTCTTTTTTTCCCACGCTGGCAAAGTCCTTAAACCTACGTCTGCTGAAGAAGTCCCAAGGCTTTGTTCACATTTCGGCTCGCGATTAGCTGATCCAGTAACTCCTCCGGAATTTGCTTAGCAGGCGGAGTTGTCCCTGGGTGCTGAGCCCTCCATCTCTGTAAGCAATCGGGACCTACTCTTGTGTAGTGGCAGCTCATCTCTTTAAGCTCACTTTTATTCCAACACCAATTCTCCAACAATGTGCTCAGAGCTTCAGAAAACTCTGCCGGTGCTCTCCAGGCATGGTACCGGGTGTGAGATGTACGGGACAGCAGGTCGTGAATACCGTGGCCGAGCTCTAGTATTCCGACATTGTTAGTATGCGACGCGCCCTGAGGAAGGGAAAAGACTGGACCAAAATGATATATGGGTTCTGAGATTCTACCATGAAATAAAGTCACTACTTCAGAGTGCCTGAGTACGGCGCAGCCGGTGACAGCTGACGAAGAAAAGTTGCACATCAAGACAGTCGCTGGGAATACTCTGCCACCGTCAGGTTTCAGATACGACTGTTCTCGGAACGTTAGTTACATATCAGTGAGCTGAGAAATGAAAATACTTACAGCCTGCAGGTTGACATTCTGGTTTCCTTTGTACTTTCCATTTCTGTATAGGATATCTGAAAACAGATACCCGATGAATTCACCCGAGAACTCTGTCCTCTTATCCCAAACCGACCAACCTTCCACATCCTCATGCCAAACCTTGCCAGACAGCTCTCCAGGCGCTATAGGCACAAAACATAGCTGAAGGAAACGTTCGAAGAGCCCCAACATTCTCAGTACAGTGTTGCGAAGTGGGAAGTATTCCGAGATGAGTTCTTGATCTACCCGCTTGTCGTCCTCAAGTAATCGCATATAGTAGTGGAAGTCCCAAGGATATATCTCGTCGTCTCCCGGTTGGAGATCTGCTACCAGGTGCGTCTTCTTCAGAGCCTTTAGCTGCTTCATTACACCCTGGCCTACTGGCAGAAGCTGTTCACGCATTCGACTCAACATGTCGTCCACCCACTCAGTTGAAGTGGCAATTCTGTCTTGCAGCTTGAATTCAGCATGGCTCTTGAAACCGAGCAGACGGGCATTGTCGTGTCGCAAGAGGACAATCCTCTTGAACAAGGCGATGTTCTCTGAAAGCTTCTGCTCGTTGCCGAGATACAACCTCTTCCTGGTGGCGGGGCTGCGGGTGTGCCTCAGCACAAGGAGCCTGTCCGCCCGCTTGCCGAAGTCGATGTATACCTGATCATTGCTCTTTTCGGTAAGGAGTTGGATCTCTTGCGTGGGCAAGCCCTCAAGCTCAGCGAGTGTGAACCAGGCTCCCTCAGTGTTCTCTCTCAGGTTGCGATTGAAATTTTGGCAAAGCCGGTTGATTTCTTTGTGAGTGTCAAGGAACGTCTCGAGCTGGTCTGGACTTAACCTTCCATGCCCAACATTAGTAAACTCGCGCAACATATCCCGCACCGCCTTCGCGCACTCCTCGTCGGGGTAATCATCTTTGTCAGCCACAGCTTTGACAAGTAGAAAGAGGTCGTTTCTCATCGCAATTTGAGCGGTACACTCGGACATTAGTCTAGTCGCCTCCTCTGCTGCATCGCGGCTCTCTTGGTCCTGACCGGCGTAGCGATACATGTCTATCACAGCTTCGGCTCCCTGGTTGAGATCCTCCTCCTCTAGCCAAGGCTGGATAACATTTGCGAATGTGGCTGCCTCGGGCGTCACGTTGCGGGACACCAGATCGTGGACTGCTTTTCGACCAGTGATGATGCGCTGCATAGTAGGGATCAATTCGTCCGCTGCCAGCATTCGCGGCAAAGTTTGGGGTGCTCCTGGAGACATAATCGCATTTGTTGCGGGAAATTGTAAGACGAGGCTCGAAAGTTGTCTGGCAAAATGCAGTTGTCATCTAAACTCATGACCACTCAGAGCGGCGTTTGTTAGGCGGGATCAAGGCGAACATTGATAATCACTTCGACTATCGAATAGTTTGCTAATACATCCTGGGAAACCGGGTCCTACCGCAGAAATCTACATACTGGGGTGTCACACCTCTCCATGCAATCAAACAAGGATGAGAGGGGCTGCTCACACACTCAGGCTATGGCACACGGCTCCACTGTTGGGAAAAGACCGAGGCCGTCAAATCAAGCTTGTTGGTAGCGAAAGACCTGTACCAATCACCAACAGACACGTGTTATCTACTTGGGAAGCGTCTCTGCAGATGCAGGTTGGCTGTTCTGTGCCGCATTGGACAATCAAACAAAGTCACTGCGCCGCAATTCCACAGCCAGATGTCGAAGCTAGATGGTTGGCGGCGGAATCTTCGACCGAAATTTGGCGACGCTAGTCGAAGTCCCACATGAATGCAGACGAAGGTGAGTGTACAAGTACTCACACACAGTGCATACGAGGATATGTACCGTAGAAAGAAGATCCTGGTTCAACCAGCCCTGGATACGAGGACCCTTGAAGACGCAGTGATAAGGGAATATTGCCCGGTTTGCCTCCACAGGGTATTGACGCCCAGCCTACTTCCACGAGTACACCGTGGAGATTTTGTCGTTCGATCCTGCTGTCATCTACCTCAACAACTTCATCAAAGAGCACGAGATAGAGCATCTACTCAACATCACGTAAGTATAGACACGCGCGCCACTTACAGTTTCATACAGGAGTTTAAAAATACCGCACGGGTGAGAGATTAAGGGTGCTTTCTTGTAGCCAAAGTCAAAGTAATCCGTGTAACTATTATTTCCAAGTTGCTGAGTCAAATCTTTGAGTTAGTAGAGATTTCAAACCAGAATCCGCTTTGAAAGATTTAGTTATGTAGCTATAATCACAGCTTTTACCAGAGCGCCTACTCTGAAGTATAGGTAGATTTATTATGTAGTCTACTGACACAAAAATCCTGAACTTTAATGCCACTGCGAGTATGTCCACTATAGGGAGGGCGACACTAGCAGCAATGACATGCGGCGCCGTTTCATAGTACTTCGGCATTGCGAGGTGGAAACTAGACTATCCGAATAGCAGAGATAGAATACCCGCGCTAAAACGCAAATGTGGACGTGTCAAAACGTAAGAAGATGGGTGAAAACCGGGGGCAGGCTGATTCTTACAGTGTGGCGTAGTGTGTTATTGCGCGTGTTCTTGGCCTCCACGAGCCTTTGAGTCTCTCTGCCATGACTAACCTCTTTAGTGTCATCCTTCTAAGCATCTGCCTGCAGGAAAAGCAACTGGTGGGCTGCAATATATGTGCAATACTTCTAGGTGATGATTAAGGCAGAGTACCAAGGGTGGGTTGCGCAGCATATAATAGTCTTGCTTGATTGGGTAGAGCCACCAGCAGGCTTCATTCATATGCTTGGGATCTGTAAGTGTTGCAGGCAGAGATCTCAGCTTCCTTTGGAAACAACCAGCCGCTGTTACACTCGGCCACATTAGCCGCAGACCACAACATTCCGGTCACCCAAGCAGGGCCCGTAAATGTTGTGGGATTCTCTTCCCGCATGTAATATATCCTCTTTGGGTAACCTAATGATACCTTTAGACAAGCCGACTCTGGCTGTGTAAGATAGTTACTAGTAGATAGCCCCTATAGTTACTATAGGTAGTAATATAAAAAACTTACCACTTATACCTATTAATCTAACTATATATAACCTATTTTATAGCCTATTTTCTTAACTTATATAGGTTACTAGATTATAAAAATAATATTTCTAATATAAGTAAACTTTATAAAACCCAAAAATTACCTACTTAATTAGAAAGCTTATATATATAATAAGATTTAAGGAAAATATTACCCTACTTAGTAAGGTAATTATATTATATATAATTACTAACTTACTTAATTTATTACCTAGTAAGATATTTAAATCAATATAAGTAAATATTATATAAGCTATACTACTATATTAAGAATAATATTTTAATCTTTTTTTATATAGATAATATTATTATTATATACCGGAAAAACCACTAAAAATAAGTAAATAAGCTTGTAAAGTAACTCTAAGAGAAGTATAAGATTATTAGAGGAGACCCTATCTAATAGTTTCTTAGAATAAAAATTATCTAAGACTATATAAATCAATAGATCTAGCTTACTCAGACTATATATATTAAAAAGATTACCAAATTAGCTGATAAAATAAATATTTCCCACAAGGTTTCTATATTTCTCAAAGAGCTATTACTATATACTACTACTGCTATAAAAACTAAAGTCTACTCCTATTAAAAGAAAATTAGGTTACTATTATTTACCGTAATATCCATATAACCAGATATTACTTTTACTATATCACGGCTTACTTAATTCCTAACCAATTTAAGCCAAAAATACCATAATACCACTAATAGAGTATTATTATACCTTCTTTACACCAAGTATCTTACCTTATACTTCTAAAATCTAGAGGAATTTACCATTATAAGTAATACTTTATTTATAGATAATTCTCTAGATAGAAAGAGTTTACAAATATTTACTATAAAGTTATTTAGGGGACTTATTAGATAGAAAGCTAATAAGTAAAATATAGTTATAATCTTTACTATAAAAGCAAAGCTATTATTTCTAGCCTAAGCCGTAAAAGAAATACTCTTTATAAGCAGGCTTCTTACCAAGTTATCTATAAAATTAGATAATAAAACTATTAAAATCAAATACAATAATACCTAAATAATTAAACTTGTAACCTTAGAAATTACTATACTTAAGACTAAGCTATAATATATAAATATTTATAACTACTAGTTAAGATAGGAGATTTAAGATAGTAAGATTAAGGTAAAATACACACTATTAGTATAAATAGTAGCAGATAGCCTAATAAAAGTACTACTAACCGGAAAATAAAATAGGTTTTTATACTAGCTTAGACTAGAAAGTATTAAGAATAGCCTATATAAGAAAACTTTAACAGAAGATCTAATATTTTAACAGCTATTAGTAGTAGAAAATAGGTAGAAGTTTAGCCTCCTAGTTCCTACTAGGCTAAGGGGGTATATTAGACCCAACTAATAGTAAATATACTATAGGTAGGTAGTCCTATAGTAAATTTACGGTAAATTTACTAGGGAATAGTAATTTACCGTAAATTTACGGTTAAAACCGTGGTAGATACCTGAGATACTAAAATTTACAGATAAAACTAGCCCCTACTTTACGGTAATATTAGATAAATAATAATCAAGCAATTATTATATCAACAATTAGAATTAACCATATATTAAAGGATTCCACCGTGAAACATGTGTAGAATCTGACAAGTTCTTTTAAAGTGTGGCTTGATTTGTGCCCAGTACAGGTGCTGCGGGCCCATCCCGCAGGGTGGCTCGTGGCCTCACGGATTCATCACATAGATCCCGTGGCTGCGAAGCAGACACCCGAGGCAAAGCTTATATCTTATAAGAGGTTATCTTGTAGGGGGTTGTCCTATAAGAGGTTATGCTGTAGGGGGTTATCCCATAAGAGGTTATGCTGTAGGAGATTATCCTAGAGGAGGTTGGGCAGTGACCACTGCCTAGATGCCAGTGGTGCGCTATATAGATGCCGTGGCCGCATAGCGGACACCTGAGTGAAGCTCGCAAGAATCATTCTCTCTATCCATCTTTTATACCCCGGCGGAGCGTATGCGAGAGTGGAAAAGCGGCGCCAGCAAGACCAAGAGCACTTGAGTTTACCGTGCTGATCAAAAGCTAATTCCATCGTATGAATCGGTCGCTCACACCGAAGTAGGAGTGTATGGAATTACAAACCATCGACATCCAAGTCGAGAGGTTCACTCTTGTCTAGCGCGCCAATACTAATGTCAATGACCTGCCGGCCACTACCAGAGGCATTCTTTCCAGATGCCGCATCCTCAATTATTGATGTGGACCCCATGCCATATCGAGCCAGCAATTACTTCTTTGTAATGGAAACTCTCCTATGACCTCCAAGTGGGATTTCCAGTACTCCTGAGCTCCCCCGAATGGAATCTTGAAGTTTTAAGTGGAGCATGCCGAGCTTTGCGATGTAATGATGGGAATTTGACAATGACTTCATACCTAAGCACCCACAATTGTGACATCCTTGGATTACCACAGCGAGCAACCGGATTCCCGGCTGCTGAGACCGACTTGAGAATCAAGCGACCTATAATTACGGCCGTCC
The DNA here is from genome assembly GCA_014872975.1 of Diaporthe citriasiana. Lineage (NCBI taxonomy): Eukaryota > Fungi > Ascomycota > Sordariomycetes > Diaporthales > Diaporthaceae > Diaporthe > Diaporthe citriasiana. The sequence goes on along the minus strand of JADAZS010000216.1, from coordinate 52,883 downwards.
CGTATAGACCACGTAAAAAATAGTATCTTGTCTCGCGAGCAAGCCAACCTTGGAACGACTACCGACGAGGCGGTCAGAATGAGCGACCAACATTAGGATAGTACGTCCGACCACCGCCGGCGTCAAAACAACTGCAGTGTCGAAGAAGAGAAGAAAGACATGCGTGAGCCCCGAGGAGACCTACTGGGCCGATTGGAGCATTTTACCTGGACCAACTACACCCTGACGATGAGCACTGGTGGAATTTCTTTACTCATTTCAGAAGCAACACAACCGAACACATTCTACGGGCGGCCAGCAAACCATCGGGAAAGTTGTGTACATATTCGACCTTGTCTTGTTTACTCTTATAACTGCCACTCTCGCCACCCGCATCATCAAGTACAAAGGCACATTTCTGGCCTCCTTATCCCACCCGACGGAGGGCCTTTTCTGTAAATCTCCCGCTGTTTTTAGGAATCTTCCTTCTCACTAAGTACAAATCTACAACAGCGGCCTGCTTCTTCCTCTCCCTCGCATCAATTATCGGCTCTATCATGCGCTACGGCATCCCGAACTGCGCTCGGACACTGCAAGTGGCTGGTCGTCGTCTACAGGATCCTCTTTTGGATATATTTTGCGGCTACACTTATCTACGCCGTGGGAATGTACCTCGTCCTCTTCACCTCGCCTAAGCTCAAGATCGATGATATGACGCCAGCCTGGGATCTCCCGATTTTCCCCTTCATGCTCTCGGGCACGATCGCAACTATCGGAGCGGGTAGCTCCGGTGGACAGCCGGCATACCAGGCCGTGCCAATGATTGTGGCGGGACTGACGGCGTAAGGGCTCGGGATGCTGGTTTCTATTATGATGTATGCATGCTACATTCGACGCATGGTGTAATTCAGACTTCCTAACCCACACTCGTGACCCGCTATGTTTATTGCTGTCGGCCCGCTAGGTTTCACTGTGCTTGCGCTAATTGGCCTGGCCAAGGCGTGGCCGTCTCACTATAACTACTTTGGTGACGAAAAAGTGATTAGTTAGATACTGTAGGTGATGGTAACGATGACGGGGGTCTTTATCTGGTCCTCGGCTTTCTGGTTCTTTTGCCTTGCCGTGGCGTCTTGTCTGATGTGCTGGAAGGTAGTGTCTTTTTCGATGAGCCGGTATGCCTTTATTTTCCCCAACGTTGGGTTCACGATAGCCACGATTAATATCGGCCAGGCTTTTGAGAGCACGGCCGTGGAGTGGGTCGGAACGGCGATGACGCTGATACTGATCGCTACGTATCTGTCCGTCTTCGTCTGCCACTTGAGGTCTCTGATACGAAGGGAGGTAGTTGCCGAGGGAAAAGATGGAGATATTTATATCAATGAGGTTAGGCACAAGTACGGAAAGGTGAAATGGACTGATGACGATATAGAGAAGCAGGCGTAGAGCTTCTGCTCGAGATTTACATATCCAGATAGATGAGACGTTACCTGCAATGAGTGTAAAATTTGTTAATTTTCAACTGCATGAACCTAATTTCACATTCCAAACACATGTGTGTGACCGTATGGTGTAGCGCAATGTTGGTGAAGTGAGGAGGGATGGATCTGCGTTGGCCGCCGGCATTTTATGTCACCTCTATGTTTATCTCACACACCAGAGCTGCTGATACTGCTGTTCGTTCCAGACATCATACAGTAGGGAGAATCAATTTAAAAATCAATTAGTGGGGCCAATGATTCTTGAGGTAAACAAATGATAAGTTCAAGGATATCCAGCTGCTTTGGGTCACAAGGCAGGATGGAGGGGGGGGAAGGGTCGATCGCCCCGGGGTTCACAACCCTGACGCTGGGCTCTACCGCAAATACCCTGAAAAAGCACGGCCTGAGGCTAAGCTCCGAGCTTTTTTCGCCTTGCTACTAACCCTCCTAAATCCTAGCTCATGACACCCATGGCAAAATGTGTGGGATCCATGCTGTGATATCTGCATCGCAGCCAGTGGATATCGCAGCGGATATACGGCGATGTCTCTGTAACCGCGGACCAGACCACATCACCACTCACGAGACTCAACTGGCCGATGGCGTCGCCGACGGCGCGGCGACGACTCACCTCGCCTTCACCTCCTCGGTTCTTGCTCTTCGCGGTGACCATGTCGCCCAGCAGCCGTTCCTCGACTCCGAGACCGGGTCGGTCTTTTGCTGGAACGGGGAAGCTTGGAAGATCCGGCACCATGACGTGTCTGGTAACGATGGCGAAGCGATAGCTGCTCTCCTGAGGCAAGCTGTGAGGCGTGGCAAGGAAGAGCGCGAGGCTGCCATCTTGCAGGTACTCCGGTCTATTGACGGCCCGTTCGCATTCGTGTTCTTTGACAAGTCCTCGTGCAAGGTTTACTATGGCCGCGATCGCCTTGGACGACGATCGTTGGTGATCCGCGAAGGGGACCAACGTGTTGTCCTGTCCAGCATTACAGATGCAACCAACCCGCAGTGGAGGGAGGTCGAGGCTGACGGCATCTACGTCCTGGATGTGGCGGGGATTCATTCGTGTCATTCTCTCGAAAACCAGTACCGTGCAACAACGAGGCTGGAATGGTTGGATGACGACGACGCAGTGGACTTTGTGAGTGTACTGCTGCCGCTCATCGGGGTGCTACATCGTACTGCCAGCAAGTATCTGGGACTTACTCATACAGGTTTCCAACATTGGCCGATTCAATCCAACTGTCCCCAAAGAGGACGTCTGCTTGGCCTCCGACTCGCCACCAGTTAAAGCCCTACGGGCCCAGCTGACTGAATCTCTCAGGCTGCGCGTTCTCGATGTGCCTTCGCCACCAGGGGCTGATGGTCACCAGCAAACACCGAGGGTGGCTATATTGTTCTCCGGTGGGCTTGATTGCACTGTGATGGCAAGAATGTGTCACGATATAGTCCCTCTTGCCCAGGGTATTGACTTGATCAATGTTGCGTTTGAGAACCCTCGAGTTGCGGCCAACGCTCAAAAGACGAGGGGCCAGGAGGATTCAGGTTCATTCGACATTTATGAGGCCTGTCCGGACAGGATGACGGGAAGAAAGTCCTTCGCTGAACTCCAGGAAGTCTGTCCTGGGCGGGCCTGGAAATTTCTTGCAGTACGTCTTTCCCCCGGTTGCCAAATTCTAGTGCCAACACTCAACCTATGGCAGGTAAATGTCCCCTACTCCGAGTATTCAAGCCACAAAGGCGAGGTAGTATCTCTCATATATCCTCATAACACCGAGATGGACCTCTCCATAGCTAGCGCTTTGTACTTTTCTGCACGTGGCCAGGGCATTGCTTTCACAGATGCCACCACAATTGCCTCATCAGCCTATACTACAGGAGCGCGTGTGCTTCTGTCAGGGCTTGGAGCCGACGAGCTCTTTGGAGGCTATCAGCGCCACACAACAGCTTACCAGAGACAAGGCTACCTGGGCTTGGTCGACGAACTCAAGCTTGACGTTAGCAGACTAGGCAAGCGAAACCTCGGCAGAGATGATCGAGTGATGTCGCACTGGGGAAAAGAAGTACGCTTCCCGTATCTTGACGAAGAGCTGGTGCGATGGGCCATCAGTACCCCAGTTTGGGAGAAGTGCGATTTCAGCAACCCCGATGGGCTTGTTGAACCGGGCAAACGGGTTCTACGGCTCCTTGCCTTGGAACTCGGCATGGGCAAGGTGGCCACTGAGAAGAAACGGGCTGTGAGTTGTCGGGGAGTTCATTTCGGTTCCAAGTCTTCGTTCTAACCCAGTCCCTACAGATACAGTTCGGTTCCCGGACAGCGAAGATGGAAAGTGGAAAGGTCAAGGGCACTACCCTCTTGTCATGAAGGACAGACGATCTGGCGCGAGCTGAACCTACACCTGGCGGTGATGACACTACAGATACTTCTGAGTTACGGAGCCTTCCGGATATCATGACGATTGTGTTGTTTCGTGCAGAAACCCGTTGTCTTGCAATATCTGGCTCCACGAGACCATGAAGTCGTAAAAGGCAAGTCTGAGCCAGGCTTGGAAGGACAAGTTCGAGTATAGAACGGTAGAAATGACAGGTGTGGCCAAATACGAAGAGATGAAACCAAGGAATTCAATGTTAGCATCCCAATGCGGGAGCTGGTCGTGGGCTAAACCTTGTCGCTATGCCCATTCTGGATCTAAAAGCTCAAGAAAATTGAAAATACTTGGCCCCCTGAACCCGGCCCGCTGCCTTTCCTCGCGTTGTGCAGGAACGGGACGTCACAGCTGCAGGAACCCAATTCCGGCCTGTTGTGGGGGTGGGGCTGCCCCACCAAAGACCCTGAACCAGCACACATGAAGGCCCAGACCGTTCACTAGGGGCTGTCTGTGCTTTGGGCGCCACCCTTCAGCTACCAGCCCTGCGAGCCCTTGCTCGGGAGCTGCAAGTTCGAAACGCCTCGGCTCTTGACCTTGCCCAACCTACGACGTTTCTTGCAAGACCACTTGCTCCTGATGGGACCGGCGAGTGCCAGAAATGCCGCTGGGAGAAAAATGGACTTCGGCTCTTCTCACGCGTGCCAACAGGAGGGGACGAAACCTGGGAGGGTCCTCGCCTGCCCTGCCAAGACGTGACATTGGTGGCTTGACGGTTGTCTGTCCCGATCTGGCGATTCCCTCGCCGGAAAGACAAGCCCCCTCCCCACCAGGACCAGTCTCTTGCTCAGAGACACGAGAGGCAGGCACCATGACTCGACTGTTTTCTCCCTGAACAACTGGGTCGTACAAGGCAAACTGAACCAGACCCAGTCCTTTCCTGGTCGTCCTCGGGGTCACCCCTAAGAAGTAAACAGACAAGAGCACGAGGCCAGCTTCATTTCCTGTGACGGCTCACCTCGCGCCCGCACTGAGCGGTTAGAAAGACACAGAACCACATGTCTCAAGTCTGGGGCATCTCCACGCTGGGCGAGGACTACCAGCAGCGCGAATTGACACGGCAAGTTTCAAGGGGTTAACCAAGAAGCTTAGAACACCAGTATGGCACCTTCCACAACGACTGCGTCTGACACGCGACCGCCAGCCACGGCGCAGAGCCGTAGGTCGGTATTCATCGAGGCCCCCATGGAATACACTCCAGCGCAATCGACGTACGAGAGGTCAATCCGCGATCCAGGCCGCTGGAGCTGGTCTGCGATCTACGAGCGCCGCCGGGCGAAAGTTGCGTTGCGGATCGCCAATGGCGTGGCGCATGCCGCAGCGTGCTCGTTGCTTCTCGAGATCATGGCAGAATTTCTCTACAGGCACAGAGGGCGGGAGCAAAGGTTTGTTTGAAGGTCTCATGGACTCGGTGATGGTCAGCTCTAGACTTGGACTGGGCTCACTGACAGATTTACCTCGTGGATACAGGCCGCCAGCTATCGCGCTCACTATCCTCGTCGCCATCGACGTCGCTCTCGATATCTATTCCGTCGGCAGGGTACAGAGCAAATGGCAAGCCTTGGCCTTAGTATTCCGCTTAATATGCGGGCTGGGCTACATTGCTATGTTTCTGGTCTACGTCGGCTTCCGAGAAGTGTTTCCACACGGCTATTTATACTGGGGGATGAGCTCGGGGTTTTCTGATCCCGTCGTGTACCTCTTCTTATGGGTGATTGGAATCTGGGACCTGCTACACACAAGCATTCACCGACATAGCCTGGGCAGAGATCTACGTGCCGGGATGTTATTCTCTCGGCACAGAACAAGTCCAACTGGTAGTGGCGTTTCTCAAGTCCCAAATTCCAATTCAACGCCACGGACACGAGGGACCCATCCGCAAACACCTTCCCAGCTTGAGCGCGGCATCGATACGGAGGCGACTATCGCTCTGGGTGAGATTGACTCGGGCGAAAAGAACAGCACGCAATTGGATGCCATCAGTAGAAGTGGGTCGTCTTCAACGTCGGGGGAGTCATCATCACAGCGTACAACGTCCGCGGGAAATTCAGAGAGTAAGACCATGAGCGCCGTGACGAGCAGGAGAACAAGCACTGCCTTGTCGGAGGACACCTTAGAGGGTGAAAGTGTCGGCGAAGACGACATCACACGAGAAGAAATCAAGCCGTGATAGCATAGTCAGTACCCTTTATCGTGTACATATGTTGGCAATGCTGAAGCCATCATCTTCTGTATCGGGGCATACTCAGTTGCCCTGTTGAATCACTTCCACCTACGGTCCGCTGGGCTGCTCCAGCATGCCGCATGCTTAGAGCTCGACCCCGGCAGACATGACAAGGGGAGTTCTTCATTTAAAAGACGATTTTCATGATACACCTCTAGACCTTGACCCCGTTCTCTTCGATTTTTTCTGTTCACGCGTTCGTCAGCCAAATCAGCGAAGCAGTTGCCTCAGCAAGTACTGCAAACAGCCAGTCGGTTTATAGCAATAATTTGGACCACTGGTGGGGAGTTTTGGAGGGGAACATAACGCACTCCCTTTCTCATTAAAGACGATCACGCTAAATGCAGCATGATCGTTATCGTCCGTCAACCCGCGGTCGTCATCTGCCTCGGGTGGAAGCCGGCTGTACATGCCCTTCCCCGGCCGGGGCCACAGCCTGGTGAAGGAAGACTCCTCTTCGTCATAGACCTGATTCCCAGCCGCCAGGGCGCTAGCCTGCGCAGCGGTCTTGCTCTGCAGGGAGCCGGTGCCCGACCGTGCTTTCGCGAGAGTGGACTTCTTCGCGTTGGCCGGGATCTTGCGGATGAAGTTCAGGGGGGCTGTGGGGTTCGCCTCGGCGCGGTGAAAGAGACCGCCTGCTGAGGCGCCTGCGAATAGGGACCGCGGTGAGCTTCCCGCTGGCAATTTCTTGGGTGTGGAAGTGGACTCGATTGGGAAGACGGGCAGGTCGGGATGCAGCTCGGTGGCGTGGAGTATCAGGTTGACCAGATCATCCGGAGAGAGGGCGGAAAGGTAGGCTCGTTTCTAGCGTTGATATTAGCATTGAATGTCAGTAGTAGCTACGGGAGACAATGGGCTCACCTGCGAGACTGGTCTGTCAGCCCAGCTGCCAAACCTAGGCTGCTCGACCTTCTTCTTGGGTTGCAGCCGTCCTCTCTTCGCCTGGCAGATCACGCAGTACCACTTCAAGCTCTGGTCCTTGATTATCTCGTCTTCGATCCATGGATCATGGCATCGCTGATGCCAAGGGTCGTTGCAACCGTCACAAAACACCATCTGGTTGGTGGCTGGGCTGTGCATGCGGGTGCATTTCTTACAGAGAGCTTGCTCTGTCGTCCGCTTTCCCAGGCGCGCATTCTTCTTTGCGTTATCCTCGGCTGCAGGGTCGTACGTGTCGGGCTTCAGAATACGCCTTCCTGACTGTGTGATCTGGGGGGTTGCGGCATGCTTTGGTTTTGCCTTCTTGATGCCCTCGCCGTAGTCCGAACCCTCAGCCGGCGAGGAGGCATCACTAGTTTCCCCATCGACATGGACTCGTTTGCGCTTCTGGCCGACTGCCGCTGCTGGTCTTCCGGTCGAGCCACTCGTCAGAGCCGGCTTCACTGGTAAGCGCAGCGTGCTAGTTGTTGTGCTACTCGAAGACATTGGCGCAGGCAACGACATTGTGTTGCCACTCGTCATACTTGCAACGATGCGCTCTCTGACACTCTCGTAGACCGGCTTTGGGAAGTTTGGCCTCGGCGCGTCAGGCGCTGTGGCCGACGCGAGTGCGGAATTCAGCCCGCCAGATTCGCCGCGCATACGTTTCAATATCATCTGTGTCGCAGGCGAGAACTGAGGAGTGTACGGGGACGAGAATTTTCTGGACCCATCGCCGACATATGGGGAAGCCGAGCGCGAGGCAGGCGCAGGAGACGGGTTTGCCGCTGCTGGATGGGGTGCTGCTGGTGTTGCGCCTTTACTGTCGCCAGCATTTTCCACTGGGGCTGAAGCACCTGTCGTCGAGTTTGGTTGAGCCATGCTTTCTTTTCAGGCGTAATCTCGCCTTGTAAGTGCTTTGCTGGGCATTGCATGAGCATCTGCAAGTGAGGTTGATTGAGGCGTGGCACGACGTCGAGAAGCACGTGCATATCACGTGGTTAGTGACCCTGCGGACCTCGCCTTCCTCCACTCTTCACTTTGGCATCCGTCCATTCACTCCCTGATCGAAGAACCTGAATTTAGATCCTCGAAACTTGACAAGTGGACCAATGGCTCACTTGCCTACCACTGTTGTCCTTTTTACAATGGGCAAACACCTCATCGCGAGCTTTACTCGATCAGCTGCATGACCACAGTATACAACGAACCCCCATGGACATTCCTCACTGCCTCACCTCCTGTGAAATTGACCTCTCGTAAAATGATATCCTGTCGAATACCCCGGCATGGAAAAGCCTCCTGTGGGAAAACCTTGCGTGGGAGGGATGCGAGGTGATCGTGGGAGCCTTGCACTAACAGAGAATTGAACTTCATAGTATCTATCAAGGTGGCAAAAGCAGCCATCGACGGCTGCCTCTATTCTGTACACATGCTGGATGACTGGCTTTCAATTGACCACGCCCTTGTCTCTCAAGCTTCGGATCTGGGCCTCGTCCAAGCCCACGTGCTCCCGCAACACCTCATCAGTATGTTGTCCTAGCGTCGGCGGTGGGCTTCTGAGCCCAGGCTTGCTTTCTGAAAACTTCATCGGGGTGTTGACCAACTTGATAGGACCACAGTCACCATGGTCGACATCTATGACCATGTTGCGTGCTAGCGTGTGCTCGTGGTTCAACGTTCCTTGGACATCGTTTACCGCGGCGTACGGCATTCCCTTGCCCTCAAAGACATCAAGCCACTCTTTCGTGGTCTTTTGAGTCGAAATTTTCTCTATCTCAGCCTCAAGCTCGCCCCTGTTCGCTACTCTCTGCGAGTTGATCTTGAATTTGGGGTCGTCTTTCCACTCTGGCTTGCCCAATCCGTCGCAGAGGATACCAAACAGTCGATCGTTGCCGCCACCAAACAGGACGTCACCATCTTTCGTCTTGAAGGCCTTGTATGGGACAATCGATGCTGTTCACGTTAGTCAGCACGAGGGCAAGCGACACCGTAGAACTTGGGGGACTCACGATGTGCCGTGCCCCATCTCCCCGTATCCTTCTCGCCACTGACAAGGCAGCTGCTGGCAATATTGGCCAGGGTGGCAGTCTGACAGTCACTCAGGGCGACATCTAGATGCTGCCCTTTTCCAGACTTCTGACGGCCAAGAAGAGCAGCCATGATGGAGTTGCTCGTGTACAGACCCGTGGTCAGGTCAGTGACAGCGACACCAACCTTGACCGGAGGCCCCTCACGGGCGCCAGTGATGTGCATCAAGCCAAACTCCGCCTCTACCATCACATCATAGCCTGCTCTCTGCGAGTACGGGCCAGTTTGGCCGTATCCGGTGATCGAGGCATAGATCAGAGCCGGGTTAATTTTATGGATAGTATCGAAGTCCAGGCCGTACTTCTTCAGCGCTCCGGGGATGTAATTCTCCACGAGGATGTCGCATTTAGCCGCCAGCTTGTGGAGGATGTCTACGCCCGCGGGGTCCTGAAAGGACAAACCCAATGACTTCTTATTCCGATTCACCTTGGCAGTAGTTAGCCTCTAGTGCGTCAACACGTCAAGCGAGTTCATTGCTCACACCTAGAAAGTAAGCCGACTCTCCAGGCCCTTGGTGCTCCGACCCATCTTTGTATTTTGCATACGGAGGACCCCACGCCCTTGTGTCATCTCCGCGAACTGGATGCTCGATCTTGATGACCTCAGCACTGGACAGACTCAGCATCTACGGACCAAAGGTGGTTCCCACGGACGCAGCCTCCACGGATGGTCTTACCCAAGGTCACCGAGGATCTGAGTACAATAAGGCTACACCCAGTGGGTCAGTAAAGTGATGGAAAATTGAAACGTAGAGGTCAACTTACACCTGCCAACACGCGCGTCATGTCCAGTACTCGGTAGCCTTGAAGAGGCAGCGAGCCGGCAGCGGTTGAAGAGCGCCGACAGAGTCGCACTTGGTTCCCGCTGACACTCGAAAGCTGAGACAGACATGGTCGTGCACTTTGAAATGACCTCGTCAAGGCCGAAAAACTGCTGGAAGCCATTTTTGGCACTCGCATTGAGAGTTCCACGATGGAGGACCTACAATAGAGAGCGAACCAAGCGCGTCCGTGGACGGCTGGCCGAGATCGCAGGGACGGACGGTGGTTGGGAGCCGAGGTTCACTGAGTGCCCCGGGAGACTAGGTACCTAGGTAGTTGCCCTTCAGTGGGGTCGGCATTCGGCCTCGGTCATTCGGTGCAGGGACGGACCGGAGCCGCCTGACCTCTCACTGGAGCAACATTTGTTACTTACGAGACTGGCCTAATAAATCACGCCTCTAGCCATTCTCTGCCGTTTACAACAAAGCATGTCGCCTACTCGTGTTCTTATGAGAACGGAACATAATAAAGAGCGGGGAAGGACCTTCGTTTATTGGAGAAACTGCCAAGTGCGGCCAGGGCCAAACTTAACTGACGAGAAGATGAATTACCACAGCAGCATTCAAGCCCCCTCATTCCCAGCTACCCCGAGATCCCAATTCCCCCAGCCGGAAACCCTGCTTCGCCAGGATACCTCGCTTCCCTAAAGCGATTCGGATCTCATAACGCATCCGACAGATGCGACATGTCACATTTGAAGTCTTATTTAACCAGTGTACTCGACGGTGACAGAAGAGCCAGAGACAGACGAGCTCGTCAGGACGTTTCCGTTCTGCCTGATGTCGATGAGAGTGGCTCCGGAAGGAGTCACGGTGCCTGAAGATCCGCTGGCAGAGGCTCCAGTGAAGGTGACGGTACCGAAGTCGGCAAATGGAACAAGAGAACCGCCAGAGGAGAAGTCTTCCACGATCCACTCAGCATTGAGCTCCTGCAGAGCACGGGTTTGGCCAGTGAACGTGTGGGTCACAGAAGTACCCTTTGACACGTTTGTCACCACTGCCGTGCCGGCGGTTGTAGAAGTAGCTGTGACAGTCACTGTGACAGTATCACCGGCCGAGATGCTAATTCCGCTGAAGGTATAACTGTGGAACGGGTTAGCCTCGCAATGTTCCCAAAATTATCTCCGAGGACGGTATGACAACTTACGCATAGTCGGGGTACCACTCATACCAAGCATCGAAGCTAATCTGGGAGCCCTGGACGTAGAAGTCGACACCCGTTTGCAAAATTGAATTGGTGGCCGTGTCGCCATCGATGCCAACCCACGCCGAGGCAGCATACTACGTCGTTCCGAGTTAACATGTTGTACTCCAAGAAAACATCACCACACCATCATATCCAATGATGGGAGTGGATCCACGATCGACATTTGAGGACTGCCCACTAACCTCAGTGCTGGAGCTACCTCCCGATGGCTGTGAAGGGGTTGGCACGACAAAGGTGCCCGTGACCGACTTGTAGCCAGTGCCGATGAGAACGGCTCCCGCCCAGTTGGAGGAGTACTCGACATGAGCAGTCTCGTTGGTGAGGGCCTCGACCTGAAGACCGTCGGCCTCCGTAGCAGGAAGAAGCGGGTTGGTCTGTCGGGACGCTGCCCGCGCGGCGTGCCGCTCACGACGCTTCTCAGTCCAACGGGCAGCGAGGGCGAGCTCGGCGCCAAGGGCGACAGCAGCAAGAGCAGAGAACCTCATTGTGGAGTCGATTTACAGATTGTTATTGATGCAAAGAGAAAGACGAGGGGACAACGGTTGGTCCTGGATTGAATGATGCTCAAAGCCGCTGGCGGTGGAATAGATACAGCCTCTACGATGAGGAAATCACCACAACTTTATACCTGAGCTCTTCATCATCGCAGACTTGCGTGCTTTGACAAGCAGCTGCACTGATGCATCTCTCTACGTACGCGCCACAAGGTCCTGGCGACGGCAACCGGGGCTGCAACGCGACATTACGAGGCAAGAGAGATATCGAATGAGGCTGTCTTTCCCCATATGGTGCCACTGCAGCGCCGTACGGGTTTAATACCACCTTCCTGATTTATGAAAGAGAACATCCCAAGCATTTTCTAATGTAGGGTCTCTTTCTGGTCGTCTGGCGTCAAGGGCACGGTTGGGCAGGGATGTCAAAGCACTGTCGCCATCACACCAAGCTTATATCAAGCTTACTGTGGTACTGAGGGTGTGGTCCAGGAAGATAGACGATCAACGTCCACGCAGTACCACGGTCCAATGAGACCCGGTGCGGGATATAGATATGGAAACCAACCCCAGCAACATCGCAGCATGCTATGCCCCGAGTGGTCTTGTCCACCAATCAGCAAGATAATACCGGACTCGGCCGGCAGGTCTAGCCAAGACTGGGATCCAGAGGCCGGGTGGGGTCCGGGAGGTGGGAGCGTTCGATGTGGTGGTGACCGGTGGAGGTAAGTGTTGTGGACCATCATCACAACATGATTTTCGGGGACATCCAGATACAACACAGCAGGCCATTGGCAGGGGACTGAAGAGGGGCAACACCCCCTAGTGCTATCAATACGTCCTGTGAATGGCCAACAGGACGCATTCGTCAGGGCATTCGACTTGTTCGCTATCAAGTGCGTGATTTCGAAATGCATACACCGGTTGTTTTCTTCTCGTAACATGTTGACGCGATGCCATATCTTGTCGAGATAGAGAGAATCAACAACATCAAGGTCCTACATGACGGCATACCGTACTTTTTGGAAGCATGTCCACCACACCATCAACCTCACCGAACGACGTGGAAGCGAAAGCATTCTTCGCTGACTGATGTTCGGAATGGCGTCAGACGCAGGCCGCGCGGAACTGCAACCCTCCTGCCCAGGCACTACCATCTGCCGATCGACCTTGACAACCGTCCACCTGAAGGCTTGTGTGGGAGCTAAAGGTCCGGGGCAATCGCCAAGATCCCTTGTCAAAAGCTTATGTTGCCGCAGTGGGCGCCAAGGTGCCAGGGGTCGTGGCGGAACATCTGCAGATACCCTACCCGAATGCCCCGTCCTCACAACGTTGTTCAAGACTTGCGTGTGTTGCACCTCATCTGACCCAGCCATTACATGCCCTGGACACCTTCCTCTTTTGCCCTTGGCCTCACAACGTTGCCTCATGCTAGGAATGTGGCATCGATAACCAGGGCGAGATTTCCACTTGCTCTGCTATGCTTGGCACCCTCATGATATCATCTTGATGTGGACCAGCGCCAACGGGCGCTGACTATACCTTGATCTTTCAACTTTCAACATTGCTCGGGGCGAACTTCAGAATGTGACAGCAATCAGGGAACGGGCGCGCCACGGTAAATGAACACTCCCCTGCTCAGGTACATGCACCGCAGCCCTATGGATATGAGTTCCTGCATTGCAATATCTTGTGCATGGAGCTAATCTGAGGCGCTCAACTTTGTCAACCAAATAGTTTGGGGCCATTTATTATTCAAGGATTGACGACCTGGTCGATCACGGTGGGTCAGGAGAGGTCCAGATGTCTGCGCCATTGACGATCTCCCGTCTTCCAGACAGTGGGCCCACGGTCGAAGTCAGACTTAGTGGTCTCTGAAAACTGAAGAGATTCCGAGCTTGGAAAGCGAAAGCAAGCGACCATTTGCATTCACATAAACTCTCGAAAAAAAATGTGCTCGACCAAGTTCAGGAATCACAAAAAAACATGAAGGAAATAACACTATATATGAACGGTGAGCTCCAGTCATACTAGAAACAGCCAGCCTATGCCTGGATTCAAACGTTGGTTCTTGCTACATTTATCAGGAAATATGAAGGCAAAATTCACACGTTGCTCATGCGAGACAAGACGTGTTACGCTTCATTTCCTGGCGAGCTTAGGGCGAGGTGTGGCGTGATTAGCAGCTTGGGTTAAATTTTCCGTAAACAGCAAGCTGGGAGACGAAGACCTCTGCTCTGTCTCTAGCTGCACCATACTGACCAAGGATGACGTGGTTTTCTCTTTCTCCTTTGATCCAGCAACATATCGGAAGGACTGCATTATTTTCCGTCCGGGCATGATAACGCGATTTCTTGAGCCTTGAGGCGCCTCCGGATAGACCAGACTCTGTTTCGAAGAGGCAGGGGTGGACGGTCTTCAACATCCTGCGCTCAGTTATCATAGGACTGATGGGGGTCGGCTTGTGTCTTGTCACATTGCTCGCCACGGCGAAGACAAACAAGTTGGCTGAGACGCCCTGGCCTCTCCCTCTGATGTGCATCATATTCACTGTTGTCTTAATTGTCACTTATATCCCCCATCCCAAGCCTCTGACCGTTGAAAGGCTGAAACGTGGTGCCCACGGCTTCCACAACAGGCTCACACAACATTCTGAAGCCGGTCTGCACTAATATAATAAATAACCTCACCATGCAACAGTTCCAACCGCTGCGGCAGCGGGAATATTTGGGACATCTGGAATACAAGGGAAGGACGTATGGGCAGAACCACATCTGGGACTTTGCTGTACATAAGATTTGTATTTCACTCGCTGACCCAGTGAGTCAACCTGTCTTTCAGAACTGAGAACGCAGGACTTGAATGCTTCTGGATAAACAGCCCACTAGCAGATGCCTGTAACACGTTCTTGCCAGCCTGTATATTCAGAGATAGCTGTCCAAGACAGCTTCATAGTTAGTTGAAAAGAGTGCTTCTTTCTCTCGAGATGACAAAAACTCTGCTGCCTGGATCGCACCGATTCCCAACTCATATGTTCCAGGTGCGTATGGGTAGTCCTGAAGATCGGATGGAATCAGCATCCCACGATCACTGCAGCTTAGTCTGTGACTTACAGATCCAAATACTAGCTGTGAAGTCGGGACCCCAAATCCTAGGAGCCCTTTCACCTGGGCAAAGTACGTCGGGCCCGCGCTGTCGTACCAAACCCTGGGAGAGAATGTGAGCGGAATGAAACAGCTCTTTAGGGATCTCTTGGTGACTGGCTGAGAATGGCCCGGCTGATAGAGGTCTCGTACCTTGATCCATACACAGCCTGGGCAGGCACCTGAATGGCCGGTTGGAGCTTCAGTGCTCGATCTTCAATGGAAAAAAATGCCCCTCCACAATGTGAGAATATCCAGCGGATGTTTGTGAAGTTCACAAAGCTTTGAGTCAGCGTCAAATCCAGCATGGTACGGGCCGTATCAAAGTAATATTCGACCTGTCCCGTAGCATAAAGAGCTGCTCTCCAAGTGTGGTCAGCAAATTATCTCCTGTGGTGACTCCTAGGAAAGTGGTACGATATAACTCACTTGGATTGGCCTCAATGAAGCTGTTCAGCACGAAGCGTCAGTGATGGAATATTGCGAAATACTTCTGCCATGGAAAGAGCTGGGGACTCTAAAGCTGCTTCTTTGTAGTCACAATACTCTATTACAACAACACAGCCACATTCTGAGAAAGTTCGAAAACATCACCACGGAGGCCCTGTGAGGAGGCTGTCTCGCTGGAGGTCAGGGTATTTCGTAGGAGGTTACCCCAAACGAAATTGTAGAGTTTTGGGCAATGAACACTTTAAACCATTCACTGCACAGATGGCACGGCTGCGAAGCGGACCTCCAAGCAAAGATCGTCCATATGAGACAGAAAATGACAGCAAGACACGGTTGCGTAATCTTCACAAAGAGATCAGAGTACTTACCTTCCGTTAGTCCTGAGAAATGCTGCCGTCGGATGCACAAACATAGACGGTGATCTCATTGAGGTTGCATTGAGAGAAGTGAAGAACGCTCGTAGATCTGGGTTGCCCAAATAAAGTCCCTCATGGTTCGTCAGAAGGCCGATACCCTTCGCGCTGAGCTCTTCCAGAGCGTAGTTGACTTCAGTGATACTACACGAGGGCTTCGGAAATGAAATTCTAACTGTGCTGTCAAGGGAGATCACGGGGGCGAACTTACGCTGGGCCGACGTACGGCAAGGGTGCAACAGCAAAGAAGGAAAACCGCTCCGGGACTGCCTGCACTAGCTAAACGGGGTCAAATTAGTGAAAGGATTTTGGTATACACTAATATGTCCAACAACTAGTGCCCGGATACTCACTCACCTCTGCCAGCCATTCGTTCAACAGCCTCGCAAGCCCAACAGACAACACCTGGTCCCCGAAGAATACATTACTGCCCGGTGTCGAGATGGACAGAACTGTGTGTGAGATGCTGTTATTCGCCATGAATTGTAAATGTGTGGCCACATTCCAAGCAGGAGTCGGCCTGCCTCCAGTATTCGGCACCAGCGTATAGTAAAAGTCCGGGATTGCGTGCGCTGTTTCGTCGTCAGCCAGGTGACATAACCTTGAGCAAGATTGAGCGAATAGAGCACGTCCTGACCATGGGTATCGACTCTCGTCGCGTTCGTAAAGTCTAGCCCGGTTGCATTTACCCGACTGACATTTTCAATTGACTTAAAGGCTGCCTCGGCGAAGGGGAGGGACGGCAAGTCGATCCCATCTAAATTCAGGTCAACCTCGAGCTCAGAATGGAGCTCGAATCCCTGGGAGTCGCACCTCGGTGAGCTCTTTCGATAATGGCAGCGATTGTTTGTGAGTGGGCACGGCACCCTGTCACTGCCGCCGCCACGAGTATCCATAGCACTAAGATGAGCGTCATTGCTAAGGAGCACAAACTAGTGTGGGTAGAGGGCTTGGGGCTCGGGTTATAAGTCATGTACGACCGGCCTATCTAAATACTTTTGGCAAGGACGCTCTGGAGTTGAAATACACGACGACATTTCAGAGTCTCTTGACCGTCGCATCCGTGTAGATGCAATCCACGGGACCGCTTAGTGAGACTGTTGCATTTTCGGCGTTCCGGCGTGCTCCCCGCCCATTCAAAGCTGGTTTGACTTGATTAGTCTACGTCGCCGACCAATTTCGCATGCACACGCACTGCACCACGAAAACTCGTGGCCCTATATATGCATGCTCTTAGCCTCCCGCATATCGGTATAATATGTGAATGCCACAATCCGTGCTTGTTACACATGCAAGGCAGTTGCAAGAGTATACTTATCACATGTCTCGTCTTACTTTGATATTGGACAAGCAGAGAACAAGGACTTCTGGTATCGAGGACAACTGGGTCAGCTTCAAATATTGAAGAGTCCTGGACTGGAACTCCCATGTCTCTTTGCAGCCTCAAACAGTCAACAGCAAAATCAATATTACCTCTCAAGAGCGACAACGAGAAATATATAGATGAAAAACAGTCAACACCTTTGCTATGCAATGTTTCAAATCCGCACAAGCAGCCTGAGAAAGAACAAGAACGAGCTGCATAGCCAGCTGACTGACGCATGGATACTGGCGGCGAGCACCTTCATTGCGCGTTGCTACACGCAAAAGAGCTCAAGCCGCATGTTCGTAAACCAGGTTGAACGATCACCTTGACCTTGTCGCCCAATAGCGAACCCGGAAGAGATCAGTCCAATCGTCCCAGCCTGATTCATACAAGTCTCCAAGGTATCTCACTTGCCCTCTCGTCTCTCTTGTCAGATCCATCAAAACGCCAGAAACAATTCCCCCCGCTCTCAGGTTACCAATCTCGTGCAGGCCCACGCCTGCATGTAGTACGTGATAGGCTCAGATTGTAGTCCAAAACAATATACCAGCATGGATTTCTGAGAAGCCACATGTCTCTTATTCAGCGACGACCAGGCCCTCAAGGGCTCTCATAGCCCTTGTTCCCTCTTTCTCGAAAGCCATAACCATACTTTCGCACTCGAACTTGAGCTTCTGCTCAGCCTGGCCGGCATTGTAGTAAATCCATTCCTCGACGGTCATATTGCGCTCTTGGTCCGTGAGCTCACCACCTTTGGCAAAAAAGCGGTCAGCTGCTCCATTGATGTCCTCCTGGTCGTTTTGGGACCCTCCAAATATGGAATCCAGATCAATTGCCGTCCAGGGCTCTGCGCTCTGCAAAGTGCCAATAACATTTTGCTTCGAGGGCGACATCTGCTTGGACGGCGACAGTTGACGGGTGGGCGTGGCTGCGGCGGGAAGAGGAACAGGTGGCATGCGCTTGCCTTTGCTGCTGGCAGTGTTTGGTTTCGATGATGGAGGGCGGTTCTCGGCGTCCGACGCTTGCGGAGAAGGAGATGGCGAGATGGTGGCTTGCTTAGCCGATTGTGCAGGAGAGGCATGGTGGCGTGGCGTTTTCGGAGGCACGGCAAGGACATTAGAAGCAGAGGTCGCGGCAGAGGGCTCCTCTTTGCGAATCGCGAAAGGCGAATCTTTTGGAGCTGGGACAGGTTTCCGGGCAATTCGAGGAGTGCCAGCTGCCGCAGAGAAGCTTTCCTGTACCATCACTGACTCAACTTGGACATCAGCCGCAGCATTTTGTGTAGTTGACCCGACTGTTGCCTGGTTAGGAGGCGGCATCTCTGGAATGACTTCTGAAGGTTTCGGATTTTTGGGAGGTCGGCCGCGCTTCCCGGTGCTTGTTCGCTTCTTCGTGCCCTCCACCGGGATTGGGGCGGGAGCTGCCTCAACATGCGTGGGTTCTGCAGTGGGTATTGTGGCAACTTCCGGGCCAGCAGGAATAGGAATTGGCTCGTCCTTGACGGCCTCTGATACCTTCGACTTCTTTGGTGGGCGGCCACGCTTCGCTGTACTCTTGTTGCTTGTAGTGCTCACGACACTACCAAGTGAAGTCCTCCCGAGCGAAGTTCTGCCCAAAGACTTCCTGACCACGGTGCCGTTGCTCCCGAAACTGACGTCCGCCTCTGCAATCTCATCCGGCTCCTCTGCTTCCGCATCCATACGCGACTGCGACTGCTCCGATAGCGCCGGGAGCGCAGGTTCTTCGGTTTTCTTAGAGGCTGTTTGTTTGGAGACCTTCCGAGTGCCAGCCTTGCGGCCCTTCTTTGGGACTACCACTTCTTCTGTCTCGTCCTTCTGATCAAGAACCATCTCATCCTCCATGATTTTCAGGTCGGCGTCAACCTGTGCATCGGTTGGCTGAGCTGGGGTGGGATCAAACATGGCAAAATCAGTCGTCGCAGTGTGGGTAAGAAGCTCGTTTGCTTTAGAGTCGTGCTTGGCTTCCACCTTCATACGAGAAACAGCCGCCTTCTTCGTGTCCGGGTCAGCCAGAATGTCCTCATCATCCGACAACGGCCGCTCAAGGTCAGCCTCCAGTTGTCTATCGATTTCGTCGTCATTTGGGACAGGCGCTGGCGCAGCAGAGTCCACTGAAGCAGTCGACAATTCTCTGGCGTGTTGGGTTCCAGATACTTTCCGTGCATCAGACGCCTTTCTCGTTTTCTTAGCTGCTGGCTTCTTGGGTGGCTCTGGCGCATCGATCATGTCTGTATCAACCGAAGAGGCCTCGGTCGCGGTGCTGCCGCGAGCCTTGCGCGTCTTTGCACGCTTTTTTGCAGCAGGCGCCTCCGCATTGGTCAGTGCCGCATCTTCCAGCTCCTCGCTCGACCGTTTGCGGCCTCTTCCGGGCTTTGCAGGTGATGGGGGCACCGGAGCCGCCTCTTGGCCTGGTCCATCTTCTGGTACTTCAACAGCCTCATCCTTCTTCGCACGAGTCTTCCTGGCCTTTGTTGTGGTCGCTGCCTTCTTTCCCTTCGTGGTCTTCTTAGCCCCCTTGGAAGTCGTCGTCGCAGTTGATGCTGTCGTGAGAACGCTGTCGTCGATATCCGCAGTGACATCGGCGAGGGATGTCAAGTCCGAAGCAACTGTAGCAACAGACTGTAACGAGAGTCGAGACGCCTTGGAGCTCCTGGCAGCTTTGGATCGTCCTGTCTTCTTAGGGGCCGGCTTCGAGCTGATCAAGGCAAAAAAGGGACAGTTTGGCGCACGACTATAATGCTCATCCCTGAGATGAGTCAGTACCTCAGACGCACCGAAGGAGATGGCTCAGCTTCATACCAAGGTTTATCACTCTTCTCCCATCCGTCAAGCCCTAAGTGGCAATACGTGCAAGTGGCATGGTCATCTGACTCCAGTGTTGGCGTGTATTTCCAGCCAGCCTCAACAAGCTGTCCAACGCATCAGCATATTTTCTGTAATGCAAGTTGTAAATTTCCCTTCTCACCTGCTTCGTCTTGCAAGTCCAGCCCTTTCTGCTCTCATGAGGCCAGCGTCCGGCAAAGGTGGCCTTCCGGGCCTCGGACATGAGCGCCTCTCTGGGGTCCTCACGCACGTAATCGCCCAGCTCGGCCTCTACCGCGGCAGTGATGGCCCAGCCACATTCGGGTGCGTGTTTCAGGTGCTCCTCGAGGGGGCGGTCGTCCTCTTCCCATCCATCGAGGGCCTTGTTGCATAGGAAACAGATGACGTTGTCTGGGTTGCTGGGGTAGGGCTGGAAGAAAAAGCCCGCCTTGGCCATCTGTATAGAATGGAGTTGGGTCAGGACGCGTTCTAAAGCGAGCAGTTGGAGTTGGAGACACAGGGGAAGTGACTACGCACGTCAGCAGGCTTGATGGACTTGTGTGGCCATGACAGCGTCTTAGGGGCGCGAGATGTTGCCGCGGTCGACGCCCTCCGCTTCGTGACACGCTGTGGGCCATGGAAAGATGCAAGACGGTTCTCGTAGATAAAATACTCATCAATGTCGTCTGTAGACATCGTGAGGGTGGTTGTAGCCTGGTCGGCTTCACGAAGCTTGAGGTTGTCGTGCTATGGCCTCGTCCGCGCGTGCATACGTGCAGCTGGAACAGTCGAGGTGGCAGATCGGAACGCGAGAGAATGGAGTGAGAGGGATGCGGTACAGGTGGTGTCAGGCGTGTGAGGCATCTAAACATGCAAGAAGGCACACCGAAGACAAGCTTTAATCGTGGTTGCGAAACGCGGGAAGGGCTGATGGTCAAGAAGTCGCGTCGCGGAGCTTTGACGGCAAGGGCGAGGCAAAGCAAACAACCCTGGGCGTTGATCCCGACGCGTCATTGGCCTGTTGGCTCCCAAAGTAAACAAACGGGAAGCCCCACCATGGCCCAGCAGTCAATCCGCCGAGTCTGCACCACCACTACAATTCGATTCTTCAGGTGTGATCCCTATGCGTGTTTGGTGCATTCCTATGTATCGTCAAATGCATATTATTTTGCGATACTATTTTCATCAATGTTGCGCAACTTCCGACACCCCCCCCCCTCGTAAACACCATGGCGTCACTATCATAATAATGGTCTGGGACAAACTACTGTTTACAAAAGCACCAATTCAAGTGCGAAACTTTACGATGTTTTACTAGTTGCATTGTGGCTGTATTGGACTTACGACCATTCGTCCGAGCTGAAGCTATGCAGTGCTCCATCTGCAGCAAGAGGCTGTCACAGGCGACTGATCGCGGCCTGCTCGAGTCAGCTGGCAAGACCAAGGTCCTTGTAGAAAGCATCATTGGTAGGCTTTCTGCCCAGGAATTGTTCCAGAGTGACCATCTCTTCCTGACTACCACCCCTCTCGAGCACCGTGTGCCTGTATCGTCGGCCCTCCTTTCCGTTTAAGGGATCCGCCTTGAATGCGGTGTAGAACATGTCCGTGGAGTAGACCTGGGAAGACAGGTAGCCGTAGTATCCGGCGTCGTAGCCTCCGATGAGATGACCGAAAGTCGCCGGTCCATTGCCCCAGTTGCTATGTAACAGGTTAGCACCTCCATGTCATGATCTCACGATTGCCGCGACTCACCTTCCCTGGCCTAGGGACTCAGGGCCTTGCAGGCCAGCAATTTCAGCACGGAGGTCATTGTAGACCGCGCTAGCATCCAGCTTCTCTACCTCCTCATGACTCTTGGGCGTATGTACAGTCATGTCAAAGATGCCAAAGTGCAACTGGCGCAAGTTGAAGAGTGCACCGTTCACATGCTTCGTCGAAACAAGCTTTTCGACGAGTTCATCTGGTATCTGGTCTCCAGTCTCATAGTGGCTCGACAGTCCCTTGATCTGACTAGGGGTCCAGCACCAGTTCTCAAGCATTTGTGAAGGCGCCTCAACGAAGTCCCTTACTGTCGAGGTTCCATGGAACCTCGAAGTCTTTGTGCGGCCGGCCAAGTCGTGGATGCCGTGTCCCAACTCATGGAAAAGTGTCACCACCTCGTCATGCTTGAGCAGACTGGGCTTCTTTGGCGTCGGCTTGCTAAAGTTGCAGACCAACGCAGTTGCAGGATAACGTCGTTTACCATCGGCCTGTAAGAAACCGGGAGATAGGTTGAAGTTGGCCGCGTGAGAATATTTACCAGTTCGAGGGTGGAGGTCAAGGTACAGGTACCCAACGAATTCGCCGCCTTCGCCTTCATCGTCCCAAACTGAGAACACGATCACGTCTTCGTGCCAGGATATGTCCTCTCCCTTTCCCGTAGGGCTGATCGCCGCCTTGTCCTTGGGGGAAAGTTCGACGAAGACGAAGCCAAACAGCTTTTCGAATATGTTCAACATGCCAGCCACCGTCTTCGACAAGGGAAAGTACTCTGAGATCTTGTTCTCGTCGATAGAATACTCCTGCTCGATCATCAGACGATCATAGAAGCGGTGGTCCCACAAGTAGTAGCTACCGTCGAACTTCTCGCCGCGTGACTCGACATCAGCCTTTTTGATCGCCTTAAGATGCTCCGTCTCTTTCTTGCCACCAGGTGCAAGCTTGACACGCAGGTCTCCGAGAAAATCGTTGACCGTCTTTGTGGTCTTCGCCATCTTGTCCTCAATCCTGAAAGAGGCATGGTCTGGGAAGCCAAGCATGCGTGCAGCCTCATCACGGAGGGTGATTGCCTCTTTGAAGAGGGGCATATTCTTGTTGCACTTGTTCTCGTTCGCAATGAAAAGCTTCCGGCGGGTCTCGGGATTCTTGGCGAACTTCAAAGTTGGGAAGAGGTCTGGGTATTTGAAGGAGACGCGGAGCTTGCCCTCATTTTCTCCCGTGCCCTTCTCCCAGCTTTCGGTGAGGTCAGTCGGAACCCCGTCCAGTTCCTCGGGGCTGAAGTAGATGGCGCCGTTCTCCTCGTTCAAGGCTTTGGTGAACTCGATCTGGATCTGGCTGAGCCTCTTTTTGATTTCCTTGAAGCGTTCTCTTTGCGGCCCAGCGGGAAGCCCCAGTCCGTTCGAGATGTAATTCTTCCTCTCCTTCTCTAGAAACTTCTTGTCCTCAGTATCTAGACCAAGGCTGTCCTTTTTCTGGTAGACTGCGTCCACAATCTTGAAGACATCCTCCCTGGTAGCCATTTCAATGGCGAAATCGTCCATGATGCTTTCAGCTTCCGTCGAGGCATCCCGCAGCTCAGAGTTGCTCGAGACATACTGGTAGAACCCCAGGATGCGGGCTGTCAGGGCGGAGTCGTTCTCGTCATAAATCTGAGGCTTTAAGACGTTCTGGAACGTGGTCTTGGAGGAGTCGTCGGCAGGTATCTTGGCCACGAGATCGTCCAAGAGGCTGCGTGTCTTCTCACATAACGCCTTGGTGTCCGAGACGATGTTCTCCTTGGTGCCGATGAAAGTGGGCGGGGCCTGCGGAGGCTTCTTGTATTTGTCCATGACGTAGGGAGGATGGGCAACCAATGGCTTGTATGTCGAAAATGAAGCGGTTGCGATGAAGGGAATCTTGGCTAGACGGCCGGCTTTCAGGTGGGAGAATGTTCCGAGCAGCGAGATGCGCGGAACGGCTCGTGAGACAGCCAGAGTGATGGAGACAGCGAGGACGAGGAGGGACAAGGCAAAGAGGACCGCAGGTTTCTGGGGCTTACCCCTTGGCTTCAAGGGTCGTTTTGGAAAATGGGACGCCACGTTGGAGGTCGGCGGATGTTCCTGCACAGGTGAGGAGTGAATAGCAGGCAGGCGGCTTGTGCAGCTCGATCGATGGGGAAAGCTCGACTGCGGGACACTGCGGGGTGCTTGCAAACTGATCAGGGGGTCCCTGCAGACTAAGTTGTACATAGGTCGTGTATATGCGGGCCTTGCAGGGTGCTTTATTCCCGAGCCTGGCTACTGTGACGCTGGGTGCGGTGAGAGCGGTCTTGGTGACTGCGACACAGACGTGCTTCTGACTATTTCGGTCTTTTCAGCTTCCAAGGCAACACCTCGATCGCAAACGGGGCATAGAAGCAACAGGGGGGCAGACAGGCAGACAGGCAGACAGGCCACTGGCGAATTGGCCCAGAGAGGAGCGAAGGAATAAATTCATCCTCGAGTCAGGCAAGGCTGCGGAGTCTAGGTACGGAGACACTGCCTGCCTCAGCGTCTCCATTCCACACCGGCACCGATGGAATGAGTTCAACAGCGTTTGGTGCCTCGACTTGCACGCCCCGGGCGCAGCATGTTTGTGATCTGCGGGAGATTGTACCGTCGCTGCCAGGGCCTGTGAGGGTGCGCCAGAGATACACTTAGTGCGCAAAGAGAACAGACTCGGTAGAGTTGTCGGGCCGGGTGTTGACGAGCAATACTCCGTACAGGCTCCATATTCTCATGTGTCTGATTGATTGTACCTATCCTCGGGGCATTTTGGCCAACACCCGATCCAGGGCACCCGACGTTTCTTTGTTTTGCTCAAGGCATATCTCGTCACTCGTCAGCAACAAAAGCAGTAAACGCCGGCCAGTCCCTTGACAAAATCCATGCAGTATATCCTCCTAATGCCATGTTCTCCCCTCCAAAATACAGCGCAGTCACTTCTTCCGCGCACCTTTCCGCGGCGTCTGGACTTGCTATTGTTCCGTCTAGTTCGCAAGAATCGTCCGGACGAGATCTACGCCGAGTCCATGTCAGCCATAAACATCATACTCGGCACGCTTGAGCTGCTGGAGCGGGAGAGGTAGCACGTACCTGTGTAGTTGACCTCTCCTGAGGTGGTGTCTACGGCCTTGAGCAGCTCTTCTACCTCTTCCTCCGTCATCTTCTCGCCCAAGTTGGTCAGGATGTACTTGAGCTGGCCGACGCCAATAAAGCCAGTCATGTCCTTATCGAACACCTGGAAGCCACGGCAGTACTCCTCAGGCTCGCCCGGGTCACGGAATCCGCCGGGGCGGTTCAGCACGCGCTGGAAAGTCTCGAAGTCGACTGTGCATTGTCAGATACAAATTAGCATCCTAGTCCCCTCCTCAAATGAACTGTTGTGGCCTGGTGTCCAGGATTTCGGGTCGGTCGCGTGAAGTGGCATGTTGGCTGTGCGCGCGAAAGCAGCGAAGTAAACAAAGGGTGGCTGGGGAGCAGTGGGAGCCAAGACTCACAGTCACCGCCGACGCTCTTCTCCAGGTCCTTGATCTCGGTCATGGTAGGGTTCTGGCCACAGGCGCGCAGGAGGTCGCCGAGATTGTCGAGAGTGACACGGCCGTTGCCGCGCTTGTCGAACAGCGAGAAAGCCTCCTTGTAGTTGGTTGAAGCCTGGGCGTCATATTGGTTAGAAGACATGTTTGCGGCGGTTATGAGTCGGAGCAGAAGGGGGAGCAGCAGCAGTTGAGAATGAGCAGGAAGTGGCGACGGGTGCAGACGATCAAAACGGGTTGTGCAGTGATGTCGCGATAGCGTATTGACAAAGAAGGGTGGTGCTAAGGGTGCTGCAGGTATTCTGCGGTGGCTGTACTGGGAAATTTGGAGATGGGATCACCCGCGGACGGGCTGCGGCTTGGCTTGGCTGGGAGACAACACGGGCAACACGGCAACGCAGCTGGAGTCAAGCGCTTTCCTCGGGCTGGCCAGGTGCCAGGTGCCAGGTGCCAGGTGCCTGGCCGCCCGCACCGGGCTAGCAAAAGCAGGTAACGAGCGACGGCGTCGCACAGCTCCAACCTTGGTTTGGGCTGGGCGGCGGCCACAGCAACCAGCAGCGCTAAACTGGAACCTGCGAGGGAAATGTATCCGTGCTGCAGGGTCGCTCATTTGTTTACCTCTTGCCAGCTTCCAGCCTCACCGTCCAATAGCCGCACTTGCTGCTCGTCCGGGAATGCCATGTCTGTTGACGGTCACGCAACTCACCATTGTGGGTCGTAGGGGCCAGCGAAAAAAGGCGGAGATGGCGGGAGAGGGACGGTAACGAGGTTGGCGATGGTGTTTCCAGGAGTTGAGGTTGGGATCCAGCTGCGTTTTATAAACAAAATGGAAGAGCGGTCTCCGTCCTGCGTTGTCCTACCTGGACATGGACCTGCTTATGGGCCCCTTCGTGGTCTGTGCTGTTCATGCGAGCGAGCAGGGCGACGCGAGCCGCCAAACCCAGAGCAGAGCCAGAGCCAGCCAGCCAGCCAGCCCGATTGCAGCCTTCAGAGGAGCCCAACAAAGGAACCAGTAGCAAGGACTAGGAGCAAATGTGTGGGGCTGAAACTGACGGGGCAACGGACGGGGGTGGTCGACAAGGGGCAACGAAACGGCCGCAGATCCAATTGACATCGTCATCGCCCACTGCCAGCCACCTTTCTGGTGTACCCCTGCACGTCGATAGCCCAGTGCAGTCTGCGACATGCTCTCTCCATCCATACTTATATTATATAGTCGCACGGTATTGTCTCCTACTGCAGAGTTACATCCACGCAGGATATGGGTCAGCAAAGTTCCTGCATACATACCCACAAGGTGCCTTGCACCATACTGATCGATCTTGTATCCCAATGAGCATTGCTTCACAACTCCGCTACCGTGTCTACAGACCGTCTAATGTGTCAGAAGGCGAAATGTGACACTCATAGTCAAAGGCCTCTGTCCCGGGCTGCGTCATCCCATGCCCAGCTCTCCGTTTACGCACAACTCCTGCGAGTTCATCTCAATCCGTCCCATTCCCGCGGCACGACCAATCTGGGTAGATGGGCCCACAGGTTACAGGAACAGACTGTAGCTCTCCAAAACACCTGCCCAGATAGGCAGCACCCAAGACGGCGTAGATGCACAAAGATTTCACGCCCATGAAACGTTGTGACGCGAGTGTGCATCGCTCTGGCGGCAGACAGCCGATAACGTGAGAAGGACCCTGGAAAACGTTAGAACCCGCCGGGACTTTGGACGTGGGGAAGAGGGAGCTTTCTTGCTAGCTGCAGTAGCACTATTTGGAATTCAACGACGGCTTGACAATTATAAATCAGCTCGACACGTTTATTTATGTTTACTTATAACTCAGTTACCGTCCGCAGCCTGCTATCGCCTTGCTCCCTTACCTGTACCTACTCCAGGACATCTTGCCTGTCCAAGCTCGCCCAAACACCTCATTCATTCCGGCATCCCGCATCTTGGGCCTCTCATCTCAGCACCACCACAACAATGAGTACCGAAGCATCCCTAAAGACGTTCTTCTCGTCCAAAAACTTCGCCGTCGTCGGCGCAAGCTCAAATACGGCCAAGTTCGGTCACAAGAGTAAGACAGCTAGATATATCCCCAATAAGGATTTGAGAGGGCGAACGGAGCCCGGCTGAACCTCGTGGCCGCGGCTCCCATGGAGTTCAATCCAAGGCGACACACAATCAAGTGACATCTAATTAACAACTTTCCAAGTCTTCGCCTGGTACCTCCACCACGAGATCCAGGCCATCCCAATCAATCCGGCCGCCGCCACCATCGCCGTGCCATCACTCCCGGATGCCGCGGGCAAGCCCTCCGAGATCCCAACCGTCAGGTCCCTCTCGGACCTGCCCGACCCCAAGGAGACCTCCGTGTCCATTATCACACCTCCGCCAGTCACCCTGAAGGTGCTCGGGGAGGCCAAGAAACTAGGGAGTAAGCATGAGGCCCCCTCCCTAACACTCCAATACGTACCTGCGTTCCCGAGACACAACAACTGACCAGACACCAGTCCCGGCTGTGTTTCTGCAGCCCGGCACCTTTGACGATGAGGTCCTGAAGTTCGCGCGGGACGGCGAGGGCGAAGATGCGGGGTTCAAGGCCGTCGTGGCCGGCTTCGGCGGCGGCACCGTGGGCAGCGAGGGTTGGTGTGTGCTCGTCGATGGCGAGAGGGGTTTGAAGAAGGCAGGAAAGCTGTAAGCATGGAGACATGTATGTGACACTAAGTGATCACATGGTGTGGCCTCAGCCTCATGCAAAAGTCCCAGGGGACGATTGAGTCGAGAACAGAACCCGAGGACTCCAAACATATCCAAGATGTTCTTGCTTCTGTACCCAGGCAGAACAAAATACAAGACGCCGTATTACAGAACGGTCTCCTCCGGAATAGATTAGGCATAGCCTGCTGCCATACACTATTATATGGACCAGAATCTTTAGTTTACAAGAAAGGGAAGAGAACCAAACCTAGGTGACGGTATCTCATGTTGTCCTTTTCTAGAGTGGTAGCCTCCCTCACATTAGCCTCCCATGGGACAATTTTTCATGGGACGATGTTCTAGCACTTCTAGGTTGGCTGCCATACACTAAACTTTGAGGGTAGCTTTGAACGGGATTACCCATTGTCGCAGGACATCCTATGCGATAATGACCCAGGAGGACGAGGAAAGGAACCTCTCCCATGGGAATGTGTAGATGCGATTGCGACTAGGGTATCAATTGTACTATCACTACTCCAGCAGCCCTGCAGCAAGAGCCTCGAGATCCTCCAGATTGTCAGGCTCCTCAGCCATCTCGATGACCCTGTTTCTGGCCTTCTTGTCCTTCTTGGCCTTCTTCGAGGTCTTGTCCTCCTCGACGTCCGAGTCGTTTTGGAACCACTTCTTCTGCTTCTTGGTTGGCCTCCTCTCTTCGGCCTCGCTCTCACTGTGACCTGCATCGTCCCCGGTAGGTAAGGATCGCAACAGTGCCAGTGGATCCTCGCCATCGTCCGAGCCCTCGAGTTGAGCAACAGGTGCAGTCGGCCCGGGCCCTTCGCCACGTTCCATCCTCTCGAGCTCCTTCCTCCTTTCCCTCTTCTCTCTTCTCCTCGTCTTGGCCAGTTCCTTGTCTTCGACGTCCGCGTCCTGGACCTTCTCCGTCTCATGGTCGACAAACTGCCGCCTGAGCTCGTCCACGGGACCTAATTGCTTGAATTCGTCCTCGCCGACGAGCTCGTAGATGGGGTGGGCGTTGCCGTCGTCGTCGAAGACGAGCTTCTGGCCATGGCCCTTGAACTTGAGGAGTTTCTTCTTAGACTTGAGCAGCTTCTCGCGCCGTTTCGAATCGATGACCAGCTGCTGGTCTCCTCCAAAGTCAATGACCTTGGCTTGGCTGTGTTCACCATTTTGCGCCGCCTTCTCGAGATCATCGTCGTTCAGGACCCGCTTGGCAACCATGAAATTGTCCTCATCCTCATCATCCTCCCCTGCCTCGCCTACCATCTTGCGGTAATGGCTAGACAACACGTCCTGGTTTGTACGTTCAAACATCTTCTGCACCTTTGTTCTCACTTCGTCTTTGTTCTTGCGCTTGCCACCTTCGCCCTCCGCGGAGTCCTCTGAGTCGCTCAGTGGCATCCTCGGCGCATTCTTCAGCTTCTTCATGTCCTCTCCCGGTCGGAACCTGATATTTGGCGTTCCCGGCAGTCCTAAACTCGCAGCGAATGCATCCAAATCCAAATTTTCCATGTTGAAGATCTCCTTGTCCTTTTGTACGTAGACAGACCGCACATAAGTAACGAAGGCCTTCTGCGCCAGATACTTGATGTTGGGCTGCTTGAAGCACATGCTTTGCACCTGGTTCTTGATGCTCTTCTTCATGCTGTCCTTGATATTGATCTTCTCTACCGGGATCTTTTTCTGTTTGAGCCTCTTCAACATGCCTTCCTCTTCGCTTGGGTCCAGGAACAGAACAGCACGACCCTTGCTTTGGTATCTTGCTGTCCGGCCGACGCGGTGGATATAGGTGTCCGCATCTTCAGGACAATCGACTTGGATGACCCAATCTACCGCAGGGAAGTCAACACCTCGGGCTACAACGTCCGTCGCAAACAAGCAAGAATGCCTCGCCGATGTGAATTGCTGTGTGATCCGTAACCTCGCCTCCTGCTTCTGTCGACCATGCAAGTGAAGCAAGGGTATTCCAGGTTGCAGCTGTCGGAGGGTCTCGTATACGAATCGGACCTGTTTCCCGGACGACAAGAACACCACGATCTTGGTCTTCAAGCTCGCCTTTATGAAGCCATATAGCGTGTCTAACTTTTCCGAGAGCGGCGTCACGACGTAATGCTGCTGAAGGGAGCTTGGGGTCGCGGTTTCTGCCGCCTCGTGGACTGATACGTATTCCGGATCCTTCAGGCTGAGGCGGGCGAGATCCGATATCTTCCTGCTCTGGGTGGCGCTGAAAAGCAGCGTCTGTCTCTCCTTGGGCAGATGCTCGATCAGGGCGTCGACAGCGTGCTGAAAACCCATGTCCATGATGCGATCGGCCTCGTCAAGAACCAGGATTTGCAAGTCGTCGACGTTGAATCCGAATCTCTGGTCTAGGTGTTGAAGCATGCGACCAGGGGTACAAACGAGGATGTTCATGCGATCTATACGCTCTGCCTCCTCCTTCAAGTTGTTGCCGCCAATGACGAGGCCGGCAGAGAAGTCATGGTAGCGGCCAATCTTGCGCAGCACATCGAATATCTGCACAGCCAGCTCGCGCGTCGGCGACATAATCAGGGCGCCGAGGCCATCGCGGGGAGTCCAGCGGGCGTGATACAGCTTTTCGAGGACGGGTACGAGGAAGGCGAGGGTCTTGCCGCTTCCAGTCTTGGCGGCTGCAAGGAGATCATGGCCTTTCAAAGCCAGAGGTATGGCTCGGGCTTGGACGTCGGTGAGGGTTTCGAAATGGGAGGCTTTGATGCCGGAGGTTGTGGCTTCACAGAGGGGTAGATCGGCGAAGTTTGCGGCCGGTGACTTTGGGTCCTGGAAGCATCGTGAGCCGTGGTAGAGGAACTGTGAGACGGAAAGATACATACCAGTTCGTCGATCGCCTTCCTCAGGCGGTCATGGTCCTCCGCCTCTCGTTTCCTTTTCAGAGTCTTATCCTCCTTCTTTGAGTGTTTGGAATGCCCTTTAGGCCCAGACTTTCCATATTTCGAGTGCGGCGCCATCTTCGTCTTTTGCCCGACGTGGCCCGTGGAAAA
This sequence comes from Diaporthe citriasiana, assembly GCA_014872975.1. NCBI lineage: Eukaryota > Fungi > Ascomycota > Sordariomycetes > Diaporthales > Diaporthaceae > Diaporthe > Diaporthe citriasiana. The sequence goes on along the minus strand of JADAZS010000216.1, from coordinate 22,017 downwards.
GGGAAGTTGGTTGCGGTTGCGCATTCCGAATTCCAGAAAATTTACAAGGTCGACGGGGTTGCTGGACAGGGATGTGACGGCATGTGGGGCGACCTAGCGGGTAGTTTGGCGATTGCCTGCCACTAGCCTCTCACCAGTATAAGACAACCGAAACCCATGGACGCCCGCTAGATTTGTTCTCTGTTCGCTTTTCACTACGCTTACTCCTTGTTCAGATGTCGAAGCACCAAACCCTGCCCCCTCCCCGGTGACTATCGCTTCCCGGATAGCCCTTGCATGAGCTAGAAAATTTCAATTTCAAAAATTTTTGGTTCAATCTTTGCCACGAGGTAATGATTCTGTGAACAGCTCTTGCTATGCGTGCTGTGTTCGGGTGTCCGTGACGCGGTCACAGCAATTTAAGTAGTGAACCAATTGGGCATTGGTCATCGCACGGCCTCCTATGGGATAACCATTTAAAGTCACAGGACGACGTCTTGTAGGAAAACCTTCCATGGGATAGCTTTCGCAAGGTGACCTTCTATAGGACACCCTCCTGTACCCATAGCCTCCCGTGGGATCACACCCCCTCCTCCGGGGAAGGCCTTCTATGGGAAGACCCTCTATAAAATAACCTCCTGTTGGAAATGGGATGGCTGGGTAGCATATGAGCAAGCCAAAGGGGCTCAGTAATGACGTTGCGAACTTTTAGGCAGTTGGCCTTGTTACGGGAATAGTATAGGTGATGGCTCCACAACTATGAGAAAATTCAAGACAGCACTGCAAGGGCGATATCAATGTCTGCTCGTTGGGCTTCAACCCTTAAAGTTCTCTGCTCAGAGTATTGCAAGTCACAACCACCTGACACCGGTGTCGACATCACTTCCGAAAAACTAAGACATCAGGCCTCGGGCTGCAAACCTTGGAACCCAGTGCCGGTCTGTCCCATGACAGATTGTCTCGTAACCGAAAATCCCAACGGTGATGGTCCCGTAGCACGTAATACCACGACCAACTATTTCGTGTTATTTTGTACCATTGCCATTCATTACGTAGAAGCAAGAGACTAGCCAATGGCAACAACTGGAACCCATTGTTGTTTTCCTGGCTAGCTCATTAGTGTTTGACGGCATCTACGACACATTAGACACCTTTTGCATCGTGCGAAGCCGGATTAAATTGAAGGACAGATACACAGTACGGAAAATCGAAGATCCAGCCAGAACACAGCATATCAGGATAGGGGGACCGGCATCACACAGAGAAAACTTGGTCAAAGCTTGAGGCGAAGACAAACGATTCAACTGTCGCTGACTACTCCAAGTCCATCAAAGCCGGTGCCACTGCGGGGCTCGATCTCACAGAGTCGAAGTATCTTGCGCAGAAGTGGCAATGAGTGATGGACAGATGATTTGGGCTGTAGAAGAGTTGATTTGCAGGTTAGTAAAGCATCTGCCCAAAATACCACCTTGTTGAATATTAGTATCGCCCAGCAACAGGCCTCTTTATCCAATCCCCTCAATTATAGTTGCTTAATAATATAAGCTGGTAATGTCCGTCATTTGTGCGGGTAAGTGTCTTACAGCACGAGTACTGTTGATTGCGGAAACGATCTTCTGCAGTCGCATCTGCGAGAACTGTCGCTATAACTGCCGTGCGGAGATGTACTGTCCGGAATAAATGTAGGACAACGTCAATTAATCGAGCCGCCAACTGCACCTTGTGCCGGGCACATATCTGCAACAGGGAGCTTAGCCGGTTCTCATCCCCTTTCTTTGTAGTTGAGATGGAGACCCTGAATGCCCATGTACTGGTGAAGCCGTGTGTAAGACGGGTGTTTCCAACTCTCAGACTACGGTACAGATTGTGGCAGCTATATATGTCATCACACTCTCCCTCGATCCGCGGTACAGGCGCAGGTTCTTTTCCTTTTTCTCTTTTGCCCCCTGCCGAATTTCAATCACGTCAGTCCTCAGACAGGTAAATACATTAAGATGTGGTCAACCTGGAGCCATCTCTTGTTCGTCGCACTCCTTAGTGGAGCTCATGCAGCGGCAGAGTCGCCCTCTTCTGAATATACAACAAAGAATCAAGCGTATGCTCCTGTCCTATTCGCTATTCGTATACTTTACCTTGCTTACCATATGAGTCTGTACAGGGATCGTAATCCGAACTACCCCCTCGATGTTGTCGACAAGCTAGAAGAGGCTACGATGCCAAAAGTTGAGACTTGGCTGGAAAAGAAGACTGCGGCCGGTAAGAACAACGAATGTACACTGGAAAATGCGTCGATACGACGAGAATGGTCCGTCTCACAGCTCTATACTCCCTGCAAAAATGTCCTGTCTCACTGACTATCTGACAGGAGTGATCTTTCCGAGGAGCAGAGACAGGAGTATGTTGCCGCGGTGAAGTGTTTGATGAAGTTACCGCCCAAGTCGGATAAAACCAGGTTCCCTGGAGCCTTGAGCCGGTTTGATGACTTCGTCGCGTACCACATGACACACGCAATGGAACTTCACAGTAACTACTACCTGTTTGGCGCTCACAAGTATTATGTCTATCTTTATGAGCAAGCCCTCCGTGAGGAGTGTGGGTATACCGGCTACCAGCCTGTACGACAACTCCACCTGCACCCAATTCTGACTAAATTTACTAACCGCACCACAGTACATGAACTACGATCGCTACTCAAATGATCCGATCCACTCCCCTTTGTTCAACGGGAACGCTTCTAGCATGGGAGGCAACGGCGAACCAGACCCACGGTACAAAGGTGTTTCGCAACCTGGACGAACACCCAACATCATAAAATCGGGCGGCGGTGGCGGCTGTGTCACCGAAGGACCATTCTCAGAGTCTGTCACACGCTTTCTGGCCACTACGAGCTCAAGCAAATCACTCAGAGATGACTGACATGGCAGTAGTATGGTCGTAAGCCTCGGACCGACCTCGATGTCAACGGCGCTTGACCTGGTCCCCAAGAACCCTAGATCCGACGGCACAGGTTCTAACCCACGCTGCCTGAGACGCGACGTCAACCGTAATGCGGCCATGGGCGCCACGGCTGACCGCGCTTTCAGTCTGATCAACGACAACAAGGAGATGGACGGCTTCTACAACCAGCTGTTGGGGATGCCGATACCCAAGAACGACTCGTTCCCCTGGGGAGTAAGCCTCCCACACCTGTGCCACTGTTCGAGCCTAGATATGGACAAAGCTGATGAACACCTGTAAAAAGATCCACACGGCAGGTCATTACGTCGCTGCCGTCGACCCCGGCGGTGATGCGATGACATCGCCAGGTGATCCCATCTTCTACTTCCACCACGCCGCACTCGACCGACTGTGGTGGATCTGGCAGATGCAGGACCCGGACAAGCGCCTCAACGCCATTCCTACCGCCACGATGCCGCCGATGCGTGTGATTCGGCGGGCGGATCCCATGAATATGACGGTCGACATGGCGTGGCTTGGACCGGAGATCCCACTTCTCGAGACTCACGACCAGCTTGGTGGGAATGGTGGGGCGTTCTGCTACATCTATGTCTAGTCCTAGGGGGGATATATGAAAGTGCGGCTGGCTTGTGTTATGCGAATTGATAGTTGAAAGGAGAATGATGAAAACGGGTTCATTCTGATGACGATAATGCTCAAGACAAGTTATCCAATGACGATTAATTTTTCCTGAACGTCAAGTTGAGCGAAATCTCGCTCTAAGGCCGAAAGCGAGTAGAATAAAGAATCGAGAGATGAAACCCACAAGTGCATACTCTAGGTAGCGAGACCGCGGGACTGAGCCCAGTTGAAAGAGTTAGTTGCCTGTCCTCAGTTTACTCCTCGGAATCAGTTACAGCTCCGCGGAAGCCTGCGGGGCTTGCAAACCTCTGTTTTGGCATGATACTTTCTGAAAAAGGCTGTTAGTGACATTTCTTTGAATAGCGTCCCTACAAATGTGCCACTAATACATGGTAGATATTGTAGCTAATAAGCCGAAAGTCTTACAAAACGAAATCTCCGTAGAACTTAAAAATATAGACTCCCTGATCCTAATCTATGCCGAGCTGTTAGCGCGAGTGCCGATCCCCCCGCTATGTAAGTATACATGTACATCACCGCATGTGTGTACATTGTAGCCGAGGCCGGTGGAGCAAAGTCCCCAGCTTACACTGCTCGGACCGGGCGTACAACGGGCCAGACGGGGGGGGGGGCAGCTGTCTGACCGTTATTCCTCTAGTCAGCCAGCCAGCACTTGTTGCGGCAACCGGTGCCCGACAATCAAACTTGCCACTTCAGCATCTTCCACACGGGTGTCCATGGCTGCAGCTTTCCGGTCATAGCACGATACGATCCTCACTCTCTCAGACACACAGCTGCTGTGATGCCACACCACCATCTCGCCAACGGCGTCTCCTCGCCCATCGCGAACGGCGGGGTTAAAGAGCCGCCAGCTGCGGGCCCGGCTGCCTCACTCTCGTTGCGCCAGGTCTGCCGCCAGCTCCAGGCAAAGGTCGACGCTTTCCTGGCCCAGGAAGCCGACACGAGCCTCCTCAGGGGCGTGCAGTCCCACGTCCGCGAGGCAATATCCGTCATTGACGACGCCCTCGAGAGATATACGTGAGTGAGCCCGCGCACCAGTCCCAGCCCATAGCCGCGGACCCTGACAGCTCACCACCACCGCCGCCGCCACCACAGCATCGAGGAGCTCTCCCTCTCCTACAACGGCGGCAAGGACTGCCTCGTGCTCCTGGTCCTGATCCTCGCCTGTCTACCGCGGCACTTCGAGCCCCCAGAAGACGAACCGCTGTCCCCACCCCCGCCCTATGCCTACACCAACACCACCGCCGCCAACGGCCTGACCTCGCAGATCCCAACCAACACGCCCGCGGCGCCGACACCGGTGCGCAGCCCGACGCCCCGGCCCTTCCCCACGTCCCTGCAGTCCGTCTACATCGTGGCCCCCGACCCCTTCGCCGAGGTCGACGCCTTCGTCGAGCACTCCGCCGCCACCTACCACCTCGACCTGTGCCGCTACGCCCTGCCCATGCGCGCAGCCCTCGACGCCTACCTGCGCGACCGCCCCCGCCTCAAGGCCGTCTTCGTCGGCACCCGCAGGACAGACCCCCACGGCGCCTCCCTGACCCACTTCGACCCGACCGACGGCGACTGGCCCTCCTTCGTGCGGGTGCACCCCGTCATCGACTGGCATTACGCAGAGATCTGGGCGGTGAGTCATGTTGTGCTTCCCCACGATCTTTCCAATGCTATGACATATTGTTGGCGTTATGGGTCACAAGATGAGCGAAATGTGTTGTTGTTCCGAGCTCCGGGCTGACAGAGACCTAGTTCCTCCGACACCTGGGCATCCCCTACATATCACTATACGACCAAGGATACACGTCATTAGGCGGCACAAAAGACACACATCCCAATCCTCTCCTCAAAAGACAGACCGACGGTGCCGCCCAGGGCGAAGGTTTCAGACCCGCGTATGAGCTGGTGGACGACGACGAGGAGAGATTGGGCCGCGACAGATAGCGCAAACGCTGTGGCAGCGGCTAGTGTACGACGTGGGGTTTTCGAGGGTAAAGGAGCATGCCGGGAGGTTTTGGATGTCATCACTTCACTCAGCGGGTCTTTCATTTTGTGCATAGAGCTGATACACTGTTTTCCGCCACATCTGTGAGGTGCCTCCACGCGCTTCCAAAATATGAGATGTATACCTGGGAGCAACAGCTCCAACAACATTGAATCGCGCTCCCATCTGTCCTCGTTCGCTGAATCATGACATGTAAGTGTACGTCATTGCTTCTGTAGACAGGGCACGTTTCTCCATGTGTGCGCGGTTCCTGGTCATGAGCCAGAAACTCGAGCTCACATCGGATCGAAGGGTCCTCGTGATCATAAATGCTAATCGTATGGTTATTGACTCTGTCTACTCGGGTCGAGGTGATAGATGGCCTTCATAATCGTTGTCGTCTTCCGTGTCAAGTTGTCAAGCTACCATTCACCAGAATTGCAGAGGTCCAAGTTGAAAGGAGATCAGTGTACAGCAATCCAATAGACAACACGAAGGGTATCTCCGACAAACGCCCTGGTCAATCACCGTGTCCCCGAATGACACACGACCAACGCCCTTTCATTCCCTCCCATTCAATCCCCATTCTCCAGCACGCGGGACTGAGTTCTGCTCACGTCACTAAAGGACCATTCGTCCTTTTTCCTTTCGGGCTCCCAAAATAATAGACGCCCTCCGTCGGACGCATATCCTCCTGCTACAAAGGAAAAGCCTGTCACAGGTCTTCGTGCTCTGGATCTCCCGCCTCTGGCATGTTGCTATCCCCGTCTGGCTTGATGCCAAAAAGTCGTAGCCTGTAGAAACAGGTGTGGTCGCTTGCTCCATAGTTGCTCTTCGCGCGCACCAGCACCTGTTCAGTTCTTACTCCAAAGTCCGCTAGCTCATTGGGCAACTTGAAGACCTGACTGTCGCCCTTCCCTACCCCCGAGTCGAATTCGAACTCTCCAACCTTGACGAATCCCTTCTCTACGAGCACCATTCCTGGTGCCGTAGGTGCTTCGGTCCACTTCTTCTTGCTCCATTCGTCTAAAGCGCGCTGACTGCTGTCGCCCGGGGCCTTGATCCAGAACTCGATGTCCTTGGGCGTGGACTCCGGATCGAAGGTAGAATCGCGGTTGATGTGTTCGACAACAAGGTATTGCGGGATGACAGCCTCGGCAGTGTAGATGGACAGATCCGCGATGCGCGTGTCGTTCTTATGCCCCGCGCACCAGCACTCTCCATCCTCTTCCCATTTTTCCAGCGCGATGGACGGAGTAAAGGGAATGCCGGTGTACTTCCCTCCACGGCGGAATATCGGGTGCCCCTTATCAATATTCGAGGAAATCAAGCCGAAAAAACTGGTCTTTGACTCGCCTTGCTTCTTTGCCTCCTTCTCAATTCTCCAGTCGTACGTGTCCGAGGTCAAGCGCGGATCGATAAGAGCCCCTCTGATGATGCTGAAGTAGTTCTTCTGCGTGAGGAGCTGGTCACTGAGGTGGGACTTTATAGAGCCCCTGGCCAATGCCTCCAACTGGGCTTCTCCAACGGCTCGGCGGACCATCTCAGCCACAAGGCTCTCGACTTCAGCGCGGCTCAGCCCTGGGGGAAGATTGGCAGCATTTTTGGCTTCGTGGGCAATACCCAATGCCTGTCCAAGCTTTTCATTCATAGCTGCCAGCTCGCCATTGACGTTGGCAGTATGGTTGCGGAAATACTCTTCGACTTTGGATATGAACTCTTCTTTGGTGACGACCCGGGCCTCCAGATTCAAATGTTCGAGTCGCTCAGCGACTAGCTTGTCGACCTGACCAAAGAGCTCTGAGTAAGAGGCACTTGGCACACCCTTTCCAGTCCCCTGTGCCTTCCGCACCTCATCTGCATTCTTGATGAGCCAATCCTGGAACGATTTGGATACGGACGTGTCCACGTAGCTCATAACCTTGTTGCTCAGCGCCAGTGGGTCGTCCCCAGACGAATGAGAAGCCAGGAGGTCTTCGTCATGTAATCGTTGCTTGATGGCAGCCCAGTGCCTGTCTGAGATGGTATAAGAACCGTCTTTGCCTTTGTGTATGCTCAGAAGATACCACATCAAGCCCCCTTTCTTCATCTCGTCGTTTAAGGCATGCCAAAAATTGTCCTCAACTTTCCACTCAGACGTGGTGATGCCTGCGTCCACTTTGATGAGCTCTGGGAGAATCCGGCGCAGCTGCCCCACGGCTTCTGTGACCGTGTCGACTTGGCCCGCAGTGCGATCTTGATTCAACTTCATCCAGTGCAGTGTGGTGCGAAAGTCTGCATAGTCAAGATTGCCGGTCATAACAGCCAAAGGATGCGTTAGGATCCACGGTACAAACTGCATGATGTTTTGCCTCCAGCCCATGAGAGAGTTGCCGTAGTAATGAAAGTGTTTGGTGACCGTGATGCCGTCATATCCAATATTTGGGACGTAAAGCTCGACAAGGATCAAGAGGAGCCATAAGATAAAGGCAAGCAACCCAAACATTTGTAGTGGTCCGCGAAGCCAGCGTGGCCACCGACCAACGTAAAGGAGCCTATACAGCCCATTCAGGCTTTGAGCGATGACATTGTCGGCTTCAAACAAGACGTCCTCTGGAAGATCTGCGCCTTTGCCCGCTAGCCCTGCTGGTCCTCGCGGACCGGGCTCACCTCTCGGACCGGGCTCACCTTGCAGTCCTTGCAGTCCACGACGCCCCTCAGGCCCTTGTGGTCCTTGAGGTCCGGGATGCCCGGGTTCTCCTTGCGGCCCTTGGGGTCCCTGCTGTCCTTGTAGTCCGGGTAGTCCAGGTGTTCCCGACGGTCCCTGAGGCCCTTGAGGCCCTTGCGGTCCTTCTGACCCTCGGCTAATCCCTTGCTGAGTGTCTCCGTTAGAGCCTTGCTGGCCATTAATAACAGGAGGGCCGGGCACTGTACCGTATCCTCCAGTACCGGGCACCCCAGTACCAGGCCCTCCGGTCCCCGCCCAAGTTGCAGTACCACTTTGTCCAGACTGATGCTTTCCTGTGTCTTGTCCTCCGGTTGAAGAGATGCCAGTTGAGTAGCCTCCACTAGATGGCCCTCCACTAGATGGCCCTCCACTACCGGGCGGCACTCCATTCGAGGATCCTCTGGTGCCTGGCCCTCCAGTCGATGACGCTCCCGTTTCGCGTCCGGGGGTAATGGGCCATCCAGTGCCCGAGGCTCCTGTAATTTCAGTATCATGTTGTGTAGGAGTGCCGGTATCATCCGAAGGCCCGTGAGCCGCATTTCCTTCAAATCCTCCCCTTTCTGTGAAGCGATCTGCCCAACTGATAGGCCGGTAGCTTGGTGGAGGCCGTGGGGTCATCGCTAAATCTCTGCCGCCCCTCGAACCGCTGGGCGCATCGTGTTGTAGTGGATCCTCCTCATCATTGTCGTCGATGGAATCCGATCCGGAATGCGACGCTGCGGTTTCTGTTCGGTTTGTGGTGGTTCGGGGCCCTCTGGGTGTCCCGACGGCCGCACCATGGTAGAGTTCGCTCTCCTCGATAAAGCTTCTATGAGACGGGGTATCAGAGTAAAGCGGTGCCGACATGAATCGATAAGGCCTCGATGATATGTTACCATCAGCCTGGGGCGATGGTTGGACGGTCTTGGCCCGTCCACCAGATGGCTCTATTTGCAAGGTCAGATACAATTACGGAGCTTGTGGACAGACTGACAACCTCGAATGACAATTGTGAGAGGGAAGTCAAGAAACATACGCTGGTTGTTGTTCGCCGGCGCTGGGGGTGGCTGCACGGGTTGAGGAGGCACCGCAGGAGGGACTGCAGGAGGAATCGCAGGGGGAGCCGCAGGGCCTCTGTTCCGTGAGATTGCTCTGCTTCTCTGGACGTCTGGGTTGTGGTCTTGCACGGATCTTAGTGCAGTCTTGATACCTTCATGCGAGGATTCCGTGGAGGCGTGACTCGGGGCGAACTGCGCGGGAGATCCATATGCGGTACTAAACCTGGACGGTCCTGGGGTCCTCTGGGCTCTCGGTGATGGGTCGGGCGCTGCGGGGGCTGGAGTGCCTCCTGCGCGGCCACCACGACCTCGCCTGGGTGGCATGTTTGCGGATGAGTGAAACGAGGCCCCAAGGTGTTTGTTGCCGAGCGAGGATGAGGATTTACTGTAGTCGGTCAGACATTTGTTTGTTTGGAGCAGTGAGATGAGATAAAGAGAGGTGGCAGCATCGATGAGAAATTGAGGCCGACCAGGTGTTGGCCCAGGGGCAATGATGGCTCAAGGCTGCCCATGGAGACCTCAGGTTAGATCTTAAAAGGTTTGCTTACCTCGAATATTTGTGACCAAACGATGGCGAGTATGGTCGCTGTTGAGGCTAATCGGCAGCCACAGTAGAAGATACAGGTCACCAATGAGATGAACTTTGCGCAGCGGAGACTGGATCTGCGACAGAAAGATGCACGAGTGTTGAGATCAGGTTCGGTCACACACAGCAATGATGTTCGAGTGCGAAGACATCGAGGAGCAGAGCGTGCGTTGTTGCTACGTCAAGGCTGTGGTTGCTGGCAGTCGAAGCTGTAATCAAGGTCGAGGTCAGGGGTCGGGGGCATGAGCGGTGATGATGACTTCGAGAGAAGCGGGCGACTTGGACGAGAAAAGCAGCTGTCGCGCGCGGTCGGAATGTAGCATGGCGCAAAGGGGCCTTTGTTGGGGACTGAAAACGGGAGGTAAATGCAGGCTTGCGTTTGGCAGGGTTGGCTTTGTGTTGAAGAAACTGGTTGTCCCTCTCTTTAGATACTGTACGGAACCGGCGATGCGAATGCATGTGAGTGAAGTACGTACGCAGTCACCTTTCACTGTGTGGCGCCTCGGCCGACGCGTCTAGCCTAGGACGTGTCGTCGCCCAAGCAATCTGTAAAGTGAGCGCAATAAGGCGGGCTCGGGTGGTTAGTCAGCAACATCGTGGGGTAGCTCTCCTCGCTTGGGAAGCTCAGGTACAGGAGAGCCTCGTGCTATCCGCCCAATTATGTCACGGTCAATTGGGCTACCGAGCCTGGCTTTCCATTTGCTGCTATGCAATGCTTACGATCATCTTCATGTCATTCACTTTCGCCCTAACTAGGATACGCAGCCCCCCGGTACATATCAAGACTGCATGCTGTACCAGATTGAGAAAAGACCGTCCACGTTGTCCGGCATGTAAATGGCAAGCTCTAGCTGGACCGGCCCAGGGATTCTGAAAGCCCCCTTTGAGACTCGGGACGAGTCTACCAATACGAGTCGAAAAGTTCCATTATTCGTCTAAGTCGTTGAAGCAAAGTCTATGAATGCTCCAGCCTTGATTTTCAGCCTTGTGTCCACGTAACAATGTTATCCCCACTTCCCCCGGCAGACAGGCCGCCGTATTCCCAAAACGGCTCTCATTATTCTTTTGGACATTCTTCCACTTCGAACGCAAACGGGCGGCTTCCAACGTCCCAGCCGAGTTTATTTCTTCAAAGCCTCGAGCAGCTCCGCTGGGGGGCTCTGGCGGTACCCTTGAGGGTTGTTGCTGACCCACCGCCACAGATCCGAGCAGGCGTCCTCCATCTTCAGCTCTGTCTTCCATTTCAGCTCCTTATTGGCCAGGCTGGGGTTTGCTGTCAGGTCCAGCACGTCGCCTTGTCTCCTCTCCACGACCTCATACTTGAGATCCCGGCCGACGACTTCGCGGAACGCCTTGATGATCTCAAACACGGTGCTGCCACGTCCCGAGCCGAGGTTCCATGCCTTGACACCTGGGTGGTGCTCGCGCAGGTAGTTCAGCGCCACCAGGTGGCCCTTCGCCAGGTCGCACACGTGGATGTAGTCGCGGATCGCCGTGCCGTCACGCGAAGAGTAGTCGTCGCCGAATACCAGCAGCTTCTCGCGCTGGCCGGTAGCAACCTGGCCGAGCAGGGGAAGCAGGTTGTATGGCACACCCTGGGGGTCCTCGCCCATGATGCCCGAAGGGTGGGCGCCACAGGGGTTGAAGTAGCGCAGGTTAGCGCCGTTCCACTGCTCATAGGGCTTGCCTGCCTTCTTGAGATTGTTGCGCTGGGCATTGATGTGATCCTCGATAACGGTCTCAATCATAGACTTGGTGCGGCCGTACGAGTTGGTGGGGCCGGTAGGGCAGTTCTCTGGGATGGGGATCATGTTGGGGAAGCGGGTGGCATCGCCGTAAACGGTAGCAGAGGAGGAGAACACGATGTTGGTGACGTTGTGGTCGGTCATGGAGCGCAGCAGGGAGATGCTGCCGCCGACATTGACGCGGTAGTACTCGAGAGGGATCTCGGCAGACTCGCCCACGGCCTGCATACATGTGTTAGCCCTCCCTTGGTCCCTCCCACTCGTGGCAACTGCGCGACGACGCGCGACCGTAGTAGACTTGCCTTGAGGGCGGCGAAGTGGATGACACTATCGATCTCGGGGTTCTCATCAAAGACCTTATCCAGGCCGGCCTTGTCCGTGATGTCCACCTTGTAGAACTTTGGTCGCTTGCCGCAGATGAGCTCAATGCGGTCGAGGGCCACCTCGGACGAGTTGTAGAGGTTATCGACAATCACTACCTCGTAGCCGTTCTCGAGAAGGGCAAGGGAGGTGAATGAGCCGATGTAGCCAGTGCCACTGCAATTCACAGTCAATAATCGGGTGTCCGCTGCTGCTGCTGTGTGGCAGGTCTACACGGTGGAAGCTGGCCGGTAATGGCCTGGGTTAGATGGGGGAGGTAGCTCACCCGGTAATGAGGACAGTTCCAACAGGTGCCATGATGAACAGAGGCTTGGTGTGGCGTGGTTTCCAACGAGCTTAGTACCACGGGACGGGACGGGACGCGATGAGATAGGACAGCAACGGGCTGTGGTGAGGAGGCGGCCAAGGAAGGTGAGGTGTGGAGAGAAGGCAGAGACACAGAGAGAGAGTGTGTGAGGGAAAATCAACAATTGAGGTTCTTGGTAGTAGGTAATAAGGAACGGTGAAGAGTGTGTGACGCGACATCGAACCAGCCAGTCAATCAGTCAGTTTGATGCAAGGTGCGCGCATGGGTAGACCATGGTTACTGTACTCGAGGGACAGTAGCTTGTCTAGGTGCGGCGGCGAGGGAGGATTGGCGGGGCTGAAATTGATGGCAATCAAAACACCCCTCGCCCCTCACCCGATTCATTACGAGCAGCACTGCAGGAGGCGCCGGCCAGCCTGCCTGGGCAACACAAAGTTGGCAGCCAGGGCCAGGATTCCCAAGCACGAAATGCACCGCGGTCGCGCCTTGCCCCTCCACACCCGACCCACCGCCCTCCATTCGTGCCCCAAGCTTCCAGATCTGCCCCCCACTGACGCAAGCACCCAGGGCAATAGGCCGCAGGGGTGGCCGAGCTGCCGAGCAGGCATGCCCGTTTCACTTAGATAGGGCCGTGTCCACAACTCCCAGTGTCCCAGACCTTCAACGGCGACGATCAGGCAGTTTCACATGCTTCTGTCAGAAATCTGTCCTGTCCTTTGTCACGCCCGGCTCGCCAGCCCTGCCTTTCCAACATGTCGATCGCCGCATCAAATTGCACCCTGAAGATCTTCACTTTGTGCCTTCGTGCAGCAAAAGCTGAGCGCATCTCGCCCTGCGGGACGGCTGGACGGGAGCAGGCGCGTGTCGGACAACATGACACAACACAGTCCGATAGATGACCTGGGCTTATCCTGTACCATGTACCACAAAGCAAATTGGCCAGACTCTAGCACTTCTTCAGCAGACGTGGGAAACGACAGGAGCCACCTTGATGTTACCTTCAAAGATATAATACTGATGAATAGTACCCATCATCCAGCAAGATTTTGATTCCCCAGGGCGCTATCACAGATCACCCACACGGTCGTACAATGAGAATCCATTGAATTGAAGTTCGTCTTGAGAAAGAGTGCATCCTCTACACTATACATGCCGTTACACCAGAGTGTTGCAGCCACCGCCTTGGTCGTACCGTGAACAATCAAGCTTGTTTTCAAGCTCAACCGAGCCGAAAGCATCCAGCAATGACGATAGGGAACGCCATTGGGGCGGAGCCTGTCTGCTCCTCTCACTTCTGTCACCTTCCTCAAAGCCACTCGTCACAATTGTGCCTGTACATATCAGCATAGCGCCGCTCTTCAGGCACAGGCTAAGGCTGAACCACGCACAACGCCCGGGCCAACCTCGGTGTGGATCATCAGTAGTACCAGGACCATAGGAGACGATGGCATCATATCATGAGATTCGTCAAACGACCAGACTATTGCGAACAGGTAGTGAAAGAAAAGACCATCGCTTCCTGTATCACCAGATTGTAACACTATACACAGTTCTACAGAGACAAAAAAGAAGATTCGTCAGACATATTCGCCCCTGATCCTGAACACCTTCCATTCCGCCCATTTACTCCAGTAATTATGCCTCGGCAGCCGAGAGTGCGTCCCCCCGGCGGGTCCCACACACCACCTCAGTCCAACTCCCCCGAGATGTAGCCAATCTGCCTCCTCTGCGGCATTCCCACGGTTCCGAGCTGATTCGCGAGCTGGTTCTGGCTGTCGACGAGCTTCTTCTGCTGCGCGATGCGGTTCTTGATCCTCGAGTCGTGCTCCCGGTCCATGCGGTCGATGGCCGCCCGCTCGTCCACCCGGTTCGCAGTCATCTGCCGCGCGTGGTCCTCCCTCGCGTCCGCCGACTGCTTCTCGTACTCGAGCTGCTGCAGCTGCCTGCGGCCCTCGGCCTCGAACTCCGTCTCCGCCACCAGCCGCTTGCGCTCGATCGCCGCCTGCGTGATGGACGACTGGTGCTCCATCGCCGCCGCCCTCTCCGCCCGCTGCCGCCGCACGGCCTCGTTGAACAGCTCCTCCTCCAGCTGCGCCCTCTCGCGGATCCCCTCGATCTCCGTGTTCCGCTGCTGCCGCGACCGCGTGTCCTCTAGCTGTGCGCGTTGGGCGAAGATCTGGTTCTGGATGTCGGCCACCTCCTTGGTGCGCGAGAGGTTCCGCGAGTGGTCCTCTGCTTCGAGCTGGATTCGCTCGAGTCGTGCCTTCCGTTCGCGCTCGATGCGAACTATGTCTTCTGGTAAACCAATCGCGCCCTCGGGTTGTGGTCCGTCGTTCGCGTAGTAAATGTCCTGGCCCCGGTTGGCTTTGAGGAGATTGAGCAGCTGCTCGGAGTGGTCGTTTTGCGGTAGCACCCGCTTGACGTATTGCGTAGGTGAGTAGGTATACGCGTTGTCTGTGAAGTGATTGAACGGCCGATTGATGTGCTTCCACATGCCGACTTTAAGCAGGGCTCTTGTAGTGACGATGGGTTCAAGCGATTCCATGGCTAGGAGCAGTACTGATTTGCCATCCGACATGAGGCTGAGATCTGTGTCCTGCTTGAGCAGGTACGCCATGGCTTTCTCCATAGCTTTCTCCTGAGCTGCAGTCAAGGGTCCGCCGTCCGCTGCATGGAGACATAGTTCGCCGAGGGCAGTCCGGCCTCCGTGTATTGGACTTGGGAAGTCGATCTCGTGACCGTGGTCAACCAGAACCTGCATGGCCGCAACATTGAGCTCCCTCGCGGCGTTGTGGAGGGAGCCGTCGTTCTGTGATGGTTCGGCGGCAAGAATGTTCTGCATCATCATTGTCCCCAAGTCTCCGCCGATTTCCGTAGCCAATGTTAGTGGCGTGTTGCCTGTGACATCAGCAACGTCGACCTCGGCACCAGCAAAGACAAGCTTCTTGACAATATCATGGCGTCTTTCCTTAATAGCCAGCATCAACGGAGTCGTCTTCGATACTCGTGCCTCGAAGTTGATCCGCGCACCCCTATCGATGAGCATATTGATAATATTGCTGCTGACCTTCTTCTGCGGTTGAAGGAGACACCACAAGAGTAAATTCACAGGCTCCTCTTGCTCAATTTCTTCCAGTATACGTGCACTAGTCATCTGGTCATGATAGTACCCTGCATCAAGTAGAGTCTCGACAATCGTTGTGGAGCGCGGATATCGTGAGATGGCCTTGAACACCACAGGCTCAGCCTCTGGATGCGTGAACATCGCATCCAGCCGCGTTTCGCCATCAGAGTAGTCCGTGAATAAGGAGATGAGTTCCAGCGCTTGGTCCTCTGGCACCTCGTGGTCGAAAACATAAGGGAAAGCCATGGAGACCGAATCTGAATTTGGCTTTTGTTGCAACACCTGCCGCATGAGATGAGCATTCGCACTCTTTGCGGCCTTGATCAGGGCAGCGCCCTGGTCCTGGTTGACATCTGCATTGTATTCAATGAGAAGGTCCACGAATTTCCGTGCGATGTCATCCTTTTCGGTGCTCATGTAGTCAATTGCGACTATAAGAGCACTCGCAGGGCCATCGCCTTGAGCCCCCTTCTCCAGAAGACGTTGCGCCACCTGAAGGCCGGGCTCCGTAAACCACTTGTCCGCATCAGTAGCCGAGAACGTCTGCGAGAACGCCCAGCTTAGGTCGTCCCGTGGGGTTTCACGTTGCAAGAATAGGTCTAATACCGCGAAATTCAATCTCTGAGTGGCGTCAACTAGGGCCTTGCAGCCGTTTGCGAGCGGCGATGCTCCATTCTTCAGAAGCAGCTTGACTAGCTCGACATTCGGCTCCTCCTCGTTCACAGCTTTGTCAAGTGAGATGTGAACCTCCTCGCAGACCGGCAGGCCCGCAGCAAATAGCCAGTTCATGGCCTCGTATCTCGGTTTGCCGCTTAATTTCGAGCTTGCTTTCAGGGCCCGGATCATTGTCTGGCTGGAGGGCTTGACTTGTTTTCCACCCACCGGGATGATGCCAAGCATTAACTGGAGAATGGGCAGGAATGCACATCTTGTGGCATTGTAGACGGCCTCGCCGCCGTTGTAGTCGGTTTGCGCACCATAGCGAAGAAGAAGACGAACCAACTCCAGGGCATCATCGCCGAAGCGAGCTGCGGAGACCAGTTGTGCGTCGACAATTTCGCCGACGACGCCCTTGTCCAACAGTAATTGGAACACAGCCGCACGGTGGTTGAGATCACCCACTTCTGTAGCGGCTTGAAAGCCACGCTCGAGAGTCTCCTTCTTGATAGCGGTCTTGCTCGACAGAAGCATCTTCAGAACATCCGACGAGCCAGCACGACACGCTTCAACCACTGCTTGGCCCTCCTGGTGGTCTACGCTACCACCATAGTCCAAGAGCATTTTTCCAAGGGACAGGTCTCCGGTCCCAGCGGCAGCAAGGAGGGCGTCGGAAACGGCAGGGCCTGTCGCTCCTGCCCTCAGGAGAAGCTCACAGATCGACCTCCGATGCTCCTTGTTCTCGATGCCGGTTGCCGCGCTGAAGGCCTCATTCAATCTGGCTGCAGGATGCTTCTTCGCTCTGCTTATGATCATTTCCACCATGAGGACGTTGACCTTCCTCACCGCTACCATCAGGGCCTCTCCGTCGCTGGTGTCTGCTCTGGCGAGGAGGGTGTTGATCAAGGCGGTATCGTCAGGGTATGTTCCAATCGCGTGAACTAAAGCCCTATTGACCTCAACCGCTGGGGCACCAGCATGAAGAAGCTTCTGGATGAAAGTGAGCCGTTCAGTTTGGTCAGCAATTTGGAAAGCCGCAGGCACTGCCGCTGCCAATGAATTCGTGTTTGGCTTGGCCGCAAAAAGAACGTCGGTGATTTTCGAATCTGCGCCAGCCACAGCAAAACGGAGCGCTGCGGCCTTATTGGTATTGACATCGACCCCTAAGTCAAGAAGAGCCCTCAAAACAATCAAGGTGCGTTGCTGGGGAGGAGACCGAAGGATTGATTGGACCTCGAAGGCCAGGAGGCTGTTCAAAGACTCCTTCTGCTTCGTCCGCTTCACAATCGATTCCAACTTGGTAGCTTTCTCCTGGTTTGACGGTACGTTGGCCATCGCCTGTATAGCTAAGTCGAGAGTCTCAGGTGTGGCCCCGCCCGTCTGTAAAACAAGCTCAAGTACTTGAGGGTTCTCATCCCGAACAGCTACACCACTAGTCAGCGAGGCAACGACATGAAATTCGGGTTGCGGAATCTTACCAAAAACCACTGGATCGCCCATATCCATATTGATATCGGCATGCCCTTGTTGCAAAATCACGGCCAGCAAACGAGTGTCCGCAGGTTGCTCGTGCAGTGCCTTCATTAAAGACTCGCCGACCGTCTTTGTCGATTCATTCGCGCCGGCCCGAAGGAGCGCGCTCACCATTCGTGCGCGCTTTCCCTTATCATCTACAGTCATGGCTTTCTTGAGAGCTGTTGCGGCATTCTTCGTCGTGGGTCGCTTCCGGAGCAAAGCCTCTAATAGATCGGCATCGAGATGCTCAATTGCGGATATTATCGGTGCACCATCGTTGACATTCGCATCGACGTCATGGTGAAGCAAGATCTTGATAAGACGCTCATCTCTCCTAGGCGGCGCCTCATCGATGGCTTGCTGTAAGGCGGTGTGCACGCCAGGTCCGGTGACGCCAGCGTTGAGAAACGACTCTGTCATGTGATATCGCTCCATTTGATTGAGGTTGTTTATGCCCGGAAAGACAGCCACAAGAGTCTCGATGTTTGGCTTCGCCGTGAGAATGTACTCAACCATAGTGAGGTTACCAGAAGAGACCGCCTTTGCAAGTGCTAAGCCACCCTTATAATTCACATCTGCCGTTGCGTGTCGCTCGAACACCATACTTCGAGGGCCCGTCTTGAGATCGTGGCTCGCTTTCGGTTGCAATCTTCCCGAGCCAGGAAAGTGTGGTGTTAGCAGAAGCTTAACACACTCGTTGTCTCCGCCTTCCACCGCCTTAATCAACGCTTCGTCGAGGGGAGGGCCCTTCGCGCCCTTCCGAAGCAGTGCACTGAGCAGAATACGTCTGTCTTCCGGGTTGATGCGCTTCCCTATACTGTCAATAAGCTCGCCAGCGAGGATGGGGCTAAGGACGGAACCCTTCAGCAGCAAGTCCACTAAGCTGATGTTGCCACTCTGAATTGCGTTCTTGACGACCCTGGCGTTCTGGTACTCGATCGAGGCGCCGTTGCTGATGAGTAGTTCGATCATAGCGTAGAACTCAGTCTCACAGGCCTTGACCAATGCTGCCGACACCACATCGCCCTCGGCGCCGGCTAGTAGCAGTACGTCTGTCAGGGTGATCTTCTCGGGCGGGTTCATCGCTGTATGTGTGGCGACCTTGTAGAAGGCGTCGTTGAGGCACTGCTTGTTTGGAGGCTTGTTGCCAATGATGATTGCCAAGGCGATGTCAACCCGGCACTGTGAGATGGCCTCCTTGAGAGCCGCGCCATCATTGAAGCTGCCGTCTGCTACGGATCGGCTTAGTTGAGCGACGGTACCCGCGCAGCCCTTCCTTGCTGCGTCGATCATGGCCCCAGAGAGCCAGTCTGGAGGAGGCCTGCCATCAGACTGCAGGATCAAGCCAACCAGCTCGGCCTGTCCACCATTAATGCACAGCTGCCGAAACTGGAACTGTCCCTCTGGAGTCTGTGACACGCTAGCCCCGTACCTGAGAAGAGCCTCGACGATACGAAGGTTCCCATTACGCATAGCCAGAGGCAATGCTGCGTCTAGTGTCGTCGGTTCGGCGTGGGGGACGAGCACGTCGACCATGTCTTCTTGCCCGTTCTCCACGGCCTTCTGCAGGATCCGGCTCTGTTCCTGTCCTAGGTCGTCCATGCTCTTTCTCCTGAGATGGAAAGGCGTTTTCGACTTGGAGTTTGCGCGGTTGAGGTCCCCACCTGCCATGCGTAGCTTGTGAATTAGTGCCTCCGCTACCCCTGGCGCACCGGCGTTTGCGACATGAGCATCTAACGCATCAAAAATTTCCTTGGAGGCGAACTTGGACGAGAAGCTGTCTTTTCGGGTTAATGTGAATGATCTCTTCTTGACTCCTGCCGGGCCACCACCACCACCACCATCGCCGTTAGCCTGAGCATTCACCTGCCTCCGCCGCCTAAGCAGGTCGTCTGCGCGATGCTCGTCCTCGGGGTTCTTGAAATTTGGCGTCAGCGGCGAGGGAGTAGCTGATGGTTTGTAGAGGGGTGTTGGCTCTGGGCCATCGTTGATGTCGTATTCCTGGGCCAGCCGTCGCAAGCGCCATTGACGCTCCTCGGTACTGATTGGGGAAAGAGCCATGGCGGACACTTTTTAGAATTCGGAAGGGAGAAGTTGTGAACAGACACCCTTGATGGTGTTGAAAATGCTCAAGACGACATGGGATATGACGAGGCACGTCGGCCCAGACCAGAGAGTCCTACTGCTTCCCGTGCTTGTCTTACAAAGTTCCGAGAGATGGTTCGATGGACGGGCTGCTGGATGCCACCACAATATCCTGTTCAAGCTTGGCCGCACAAGCGACAAAAGACTGCCTTGTGCTGCGGCGTTCCCGGCTGGTGCGCCCAACACTTTTCCGAGCTTGTGGTCTTTGACGGTGCCTGATTGTTTGCAATGGAGGGAGGGAACACCAGCACAGCCAGTCAATGTGTGAGTTGATGATTGGCAATGATCACGGCTGGTGAGCCTCGTTGCGACAGTTGCAGCGGGTAAGGGGCCTCACACAGCGCGCCAGTCTCCCGGTCACCTGGCGCTTGCAGTATCGTTGAAGCGGTTGGCCGGACACGACGGATGCACCACAGCCGTTTTGCTCAACTGCGACCACCCGTAGAGCGAGGCCCTTGGATGGTGATTGCCAATCGACAAGATGCAGTCTTTCACGAGAAGTAGTCGTCGAAAAAGCTGCTTGCTGCCCAGCCGCGAATCGTGGGTACGGTGAGTGGCGAAGCTGTGTCTTGAAGAAGGTTTAGCGGGGTTCCCTCGAGCTGCAGGCAGCCGGGACGTTTCAGATCACAACCATGGGTAGAAGCGGCAAGTTCAAGTACTGCGTCCAGCGATGGGATTGCTACCGGAAACAAGAGTCCAGAGAAATTCTGACGAGGTCGGGATTCGATGTTTCGATGAGAGAATTTCTGCTTTGACGTCGGCACAAGTCCCAAGAGCGTGCATCCCTACCCGCCCTGCCACCCCTTCTCCTGTTTCTTGATCACTTCGAGACACCAAGGGTGCCCATAGCCGATCCCCAACCTGCGAAGCTTGAGCCGCAGCACGAGGTTTCCTTGCCATCTTGGCGTTTGACGTTGCCAGGCTGGGCAATTCCAACCCCTGCTGATCGACAATGCCCACGTCTGCATTTTCACCATGACCCGCCCAAGCGGCTGAGCGCCCGCGGCCATCTACACTACACTCCAGAAACAAACGGCGTCCCTCTCTGGCACCTCGTTGCCGAGCTCACCCCGTATCCTCGGGATGATCCCCACCCATACGACCTGCTGTCCCTTGCATACGAAGTGAACCCCCCCCTGGTCTGTGTGTACAAGGCCTGTATATACCACCAAATTTTGCTAAGGGGTTAAGGTAGTTAACATTCTCTTTATCATAACTTCCCTATTACTGTTAATTACTATCAGAAAGCCGTATATATTACCTAATCGGGTAATTATAATACTAATAGGGTATAGTATAATTAATTTTAGCCTATCTTATAAAAGTATTAAAACCTTACTTACCCTAGCTTATAGTAATATTAGCCCAGCTAAATTTATAATTAATATATTCTAACTAACCTTTAAAGCCTAGACTACCTAATACTTACTATATAATACCCACTTAAGGTACTAAATTATATAATTTATAAATAAAAATACTATATTAATAAAGCTATTATAAGTATATAAACCTATTATTAAGATAGCTATAACTAGTAGTTTATATATTATAATTATAACTAGATATACTACCTAATAGAAAAAAGCTACTAGAAAAAAATTATATATAGTGTTAAAAATTATAAGAGATAAGATAGTAGCTACTAAATATATAGCCTAGTAGGTATAAGAGAATATATTAGATCTTATTAATAAAGATTATAGTAAAAAGGAGGGTAATAGTAAGGTTACAAATAGTTAGGAAGCTATTTAAAGCGATAATTTTAACCCCTAGGTGTTTTTACTAGTAGAAAATAATAATAATAATATTAAAAAGGTAGAAAGTTACCCTATTACCTAGTTTTGGCTAAAGGTACTTGGTAAAATACTACTAATATTAAATATAAAAATTACCGGTTTAAAGTTATTATAAATAGCCTTTTAAGTACCCCAACTAGTTAAGTAATATTATACCTTTAAGGATAATATTAAGATATATAATTTTAATACTATATAAGAGAAATTACTTATTTCTATAAGAGAGTAGCTAAAGGCTAAATTTAATAAGAAAAACGGTATTACTATAAATTTAAAAGAAGTATATCTTAAAGCTAATTTATACTAAAAGCAAGGAAATATTATATTTTAGTATAAGTTAATTAAAATATTACCTAGTTACCCTAATAAAGAGTTTAACTATAAAAACTTAGTAGAAATACTTTTTAACTTTAAGGGGTTATTCTTTTTAATATATATATATACTTATAAGGTTACT
>JADAZS010000215.1:0-82148 GCA_014872975.1 Diaporthe citriasiana | reverse complement strand
TATTATTTAAAAACCTTAACTAAGATTAACTTATATTAAAATATTTACCTTTTAATAATAATTTAAATAGTATAAATATTTTATACTTATTTATATTACTTATATTATTATATTAAAGTAAACCCTAGTATTTAATATAGCCCCGGTAAGATAACTAGGTATAGCTTTATAATTATAATACTAGATATTTACCTATTATAATTTTCCCTATAATAGGTTTAAGTAAATAATACTTATACTATTAGAATAAGCTTAATAAGGT
Source organism: Diaporthe citriasiana (assembly GCA_014872975.1). NCBI lineage: Eukaryota > Fungi > Ascomycota > Sordariomycetes > Diaporthales > Diaporthaceae > Diaporthe > Diaporthe citriasiana. Next base: position 81,886 of record JADAZS010000215.1, on the reverse strand, counting down.
ATATTAATTAGTATAGGTCTTATCTACTTAAACCTTATATTTATAAAATTAGCCCTAAGTAGTAAGTAGCCTAGTATACTTACCCTTTATACCTAGAATCTAGCTTATACTACTACCTTCTTCTCTTTATAAAACCTCTATTATTAGGTAATAAGAAAAGCTTTCCTTTATCCTAGTAGTATAATAGTTAATATACTTATAAATATAATAAGAGATAAAAGTTTAATTCCTCTTTAAGGTTATATATATTTATATAATACCTTCTAATTAGGGGGGTATTATATAAATATATATTTTTACCCTTATTTTACTTACTACTTAGTAAAGAAACCCTAAGAATCTTTTAATATATAATAAAACCCTTATATTTCTTTATAATTTAATATATTAGATATTAATTTACACCTAATATTAAGTATATTATTAAGATTATAAGTATAATAGTACCTAAGTGTAATAAAAGCTAGCCTAAGCTAGCTAGAAGTACCCTAACTTAACTATATTATAATATTATTATAATAACTTTTAAGTAGTTAGTAATATAATTAAATAGGGTAAAAAAAGTAGTAAATTTAAGCTATAATTACTTTTCTTACTTAATTATACTATATAATATTATAGGTACTAATATACTAGTATATAATTATATAAGTAGCTATAATAAGCCGGCTATATATAATATATATTCTTACCTTATTTAACTACTTATATTATAATAATTATATTAGTAATTTATTTTATAATCTTTATAATAAATACTTTTAAGATTACTCTTTTAAATAATACTAGTTATAATAATTATAAAAATTACTAGTAGGTACTAAAAGAGGATAAAGTTAGGGGCTAGAAATAGGTATAATATAGCTATCTAGGGCTACTAGCCTAATAGGTAGTTACCTACCTAGGTAATATACCTAGATACTAGTAGCTACTTACACTATAATAACCTTATAATAATAGCCCTTATAGAAAATTTAAAAAAATAAGATTAATTACCTTACTAAGTATTATTATATATCTACTTTTTATTATTACCAGCCTATAGGAAAGTGGTATAATATAGCGGTTTACAAGATCTTTAGCCTAGGGCCGGTACTAAAAGTATTAAGTATAAATTACAGGGTAAATTATATGTTAACCACTAAAACAGACCTATTGTATTTGCCGGTGATAAAAGGAGCTGACAAAGTAAATGTTAGAGAAGTTTTGAAATATCTAGATTTATACTTCGTTGTGTATATACAGTGCTCGGCTAATCGCTCTCGGGTGAGCGGACAGCTTGTACATCAGTCGACAGAGCCGCCTTAAGCCCCAAATCTCACAGCTTGCTATGTTAATCGACTCGTCAATTACCCGGGCGAAGGATAGGCACGCGTCACCACGTACTTTCTCTTCCAACATTAACGAGTGTATTAGTCCCAGGACTCACCTTGGAGTGATATCTTTGCACTTGACTGAGAGTTCTCATGAGTGGGAAGAAAGGCAAGCCGTATACCTTTATGTGTAGTTACGTGGGCAACTCAGGCGTGCGTGGACAGACCTTGCTTCCAAATTCGTGTCTAGACGAGTTATGATTATGGTAGGTAAAATGGAGATTCCTGGGCTGGGCCTTCGTCGAGGGATAGCAGGAAACGGGGGAACGCCTGAGAAATGGCAAGACTCCAAACGTCTCTTAAATAGGATCCGCAGGTTATAGAGCAGGCCTGAAAGTGGGTAGTTCCGTTGCTCCCATCCTCCTGACTGCATTTATTATTCTAGATTTGACTAATAGGTCATACAGAAATAAGGATTGAGGTTTCAAGAATATTAGGCGATGCCGTATAACACAGAGAAGGGAAGGAGAAGGAGGCTGCCGGGGCTTAGGGCGAACATCTGGAGCGCTTCAAACAGTGGGGCCTGCCTCCGCAAGTCAGGTCCAATGACGTGCAAACCACGAAGCTGAACCCCTCCCTCCACAAGCTTGCCCAGCAGGCCGGAGCAGCCCAGGTGATCAATGCCCCGCCAACTCGGCCCCAGGGATCCTTTCACATAGTAGAGCTCTCAACAAGTTGGACGACAATCTTTCCCCTTCCCTCAACATCTCGCGTAGCAAAAACAACCATACCCTCCTACACTGAAAAACACCGAAGTCCGCCCATTTTCCCTCATACCCCACAGACATAAACCACCCACCAACCATCATGTCTTTCGAAAAGGCCATCGCCGACTCCAAGAAGCTCACCTCCAAGCCCTCCAACGAGGAGCTGCTGGACCTCTACGGTACGCCAGGCCCGAGCCATCTTGCCTCCCCTGGCTATCCTACTAACAGCACCGCAGCTCTCTTCAAGATCGCAAACGGCGAGGACATCTCCCAGGCCCCTGCGCCTGGCATGTTCGACCTGAAGGTACGCCCCCTGGCCCGCTGTGGCCCCTCCACCTATATCCTTTGCGATCGCCAGCCAGCGTCATCAACACCCAGCTAACAACGTCTCCCGGCGCACAGGGCAAGGCAAAGAAGAATGCCTGGCAGAAGAAGGTTGACGAGGGCATCACCTCGGACCAGGCCAAGGAGCAGTACGTTGCGCTCGTCGAGAAGCTCAAGACCCAGTACGGATATGACGAGAACAAGGAGCCAGAGGCCGTTGGCAACTAAGCGAGGCCCCCCTGCGGGAGTGCAATGACGCGAGGTTACACCCGAAGACGACGGTACAGAGATACATATATACACAGGCAAGCGCACAATGCCAGATAGAACGGGCGGGAAGACGACCTAACTAGGTGTATACACGAATTCGGCCGAGAGCCACCCAATAGTGATTACCCGTTGCGAGTCCATTTGCCAGTAGAGGACTAATTCTGCAACAATTCTACGTGTCTCCCAAATGATGTGAGTTTGTGGACCAGTCAGGATACAAGCGCTACCCGGACCACACCCGACCTTTCCAGTCAGGTTCATGGTAGCTTGCTGTGGCGACCCACGGTTTCTCATCCGCACCATATGCCTGCAAGGGATGGTTGTACGGGATGCGAAGGCCTACAGTCGATGTCTCTGCGCTCTCCTCCGGGTTGTCTGTCTGAAATGTGCCCACCATCTTCGCCTTTGCAGAAAAGAGCGCCGGCCAGACCAGGACACCAATCTCCCATGAAGCTATGCGCACCTCGCCAGACGAGTTGGCTGCTTCTCCCCAGGCCTGTTTAGACAGGTTCGCCGACGTTGTGAGCGCCCAGTCGATCGATTTCTCACCGTAGCGAATGTAAGTCTTGATATGGGGCGCGGCCCGCTTGCGACCTGCCTCTTTATGTGGGGAGCCGGGTTTAAGTTCCCGTCCTCGCGGCGCGTCATTTGCCCAATGGCAGAACATGGGTTTCAAGTACATGAGCTGCTTGGCTTGCTGCGCTGACTGGATCTTTGTGTGTATCGAGCCTCCGCTCTCGTAGCCGTCCAGGCTTCGCCGGATCTCGTCAGGGGTAGGAAACACGATCTTGAAGCTTGGCTGCTTCTGGGTGGCATTCCTCGAGGCCTTGAGTGAGTCGAGCAGACTTCGACGGAGCCAAGTGTCTGTTGGTCCTAGGGTTGCAATGCTCGAGATCTGCACCACGATGTCAGACTCACCTTCTAGCACCGGCACGTTTTTCAACGCCTGCTTCAAGCCTGCCCAGCCCCATCGCGTCTTAGAATCGTCATGGATAAGGTGGCGGCCTGGGACAGATGCGATCAGGGCAGCCTTGATTGCAGAAAAGTCATATTTCTCTAGCTTTTCAACCAGCGTCGTGCAGGCAGTCCTCCTTTGGTGGTCGTATGCTCTAAGATAGTTCAGGAGGTCAACCTTGAACTTCCTGCCGCTACCAATTGCGGCCGGACTGCCTACTGTGTTATAAGGTAGAGGCTCCTTATGGAGAGGGAGTAGTGGGCTCCGCCAGACCGCCTGGGTCATGTTGGTCCAGTCTCTAGCAATCATATTTGCCGTGTGGATGATGACCTGGGCAGTATCATCGTGGCGAATAAGAATTAGCATTTTGGAATGATGCGTGCCAAACATTTCAGGCATGAAGGCACAATGGAGTGTAACATTCTTGTGCCTATTAGCTTGCTCCTGTAGCTTCTGTCAGCAAAATCATAGCCTGCGATGAAAATAAAAATAAGCTGACTGACCTGAAGCATAAGGCGGCTTGTGTCCTCCCTCTTCCAAAAGCCGTGGACTACATGAACTTGAATCAGGTGTCTTGTGTCCTCGTCGAAATGAGAGATGAGGAAGTCAACATCATGCAGATAGTTGAACTCCCAGCATTCCGCTATCAGCGGGTCGCCGAGCAAGTCTCGCAGGGTGACAGCATCAGTGTTGGCAGCATCAGGGAGGTCTCGAATCCAGGTAAGTTGGAAAGGTGACTTGAAAGTCTGATTTGGTTCTTGAGTTGTTGGAGGGACGTCAGTTTGTGCAGAACTTGCAGCCGTGATTTGGGCATGTTCCTCACTGCCTCCCGACTGGGCGGCAGGTGGACGGCTTCTTCGCTTCCTTGGAGGACTGACGGGATGGCTGAGCGAGCGTGGAGTCGATGGGCCTGGTGTGCCTGTGAGATCTGACCCGCCAGGAGGCTCAACACTGAGACGACGTTTCTTGGGAAGAGGCTCCATGCTTTCAGTTCACAACTTCATAGATTGGTCAGTTGCTTTATGGGTAGGGGTCGTAGCAGTGTTCTTGACCTTCGTGCTTTTGTTCCAGCTCGTGTCGGGGCTAGGAGTCGCCACCAAGGAAGGGACACGGCTTGGAGGTCATGAAAAACCTCGTTATTGAACAAACAGGTTGCAAACGTGCGACACATGCGATGTGAGCTTTCCACGCAGACCCTGAGCTCACCTGCCCTGCGGCCTTGGGCAGGCCCGGTACAGGTGCCATCTGGCTGACTGGGCGGAACTAGCGACCGTCGATACACCTGGGCAGTAGGGGTGGGTGGAAGCGACTAAAAATGGGGCAGGACCCGCAGATCCCCAGGGACCTCTGGGACCTGAGCCAGGCTGGACCGGCCGAGCCTAGGCTGCCCTGTCCAATCACAGTTGGCCTACAGTCCCTCTGCTGGGCTGGCCAGGCACCTTGAGTACGCATGCAGCAGAGTCGAGACGGCGCTTGGCTTGGGGCAATCTGGCACTCGTACAATTGCCAGTTGCAACTGCTCTTTGCGCTTGCACCTCCTTGTTCGTTAGACCACTTTTAGCCTCGCTTCGTCCGCTCACTGTCTTGCGTTGCAAACCATCCTCATCATCGTCATATCACCCTTTTTTTTCCTTTCGTCGGTCGTCGCCCTGCCTTCCCTCGTTCACCTCCCAAGCGGTTGCGCTGGCCCCCGACGCTGTACAGTACTGCACGCCCCTTTCTTGGCGTCCAGAATTCCCTCCGCGTTGATCGCCACCGTCGCCCGTGCCGGACGCTTCCACAACTCTCGTCTTTGCCTTGAAAGTTACGAGATACCCGATTTGCCCGGACTCATCAGCTTGTGACGCCCGATGTCTAGGTGACGCGGCTGCCGGACAAGATTCGCGACAGACGCAGGTGTGCTCCGGCACCCGTTATAGTCGACAGCCCCGTGTTGTTATTAACCGGCCATCGACTGACCATCCATCCGACGCGGCCCAACCCTCGATAACGTCGTAAATCTTGGGGCATTTAAGCCATGAGGCTCTCCTCCCTTGCTTGGGCCCTGCTGCTCGGGGCTACTGCCCGAGTAGCCGCCCAGGACGACGACTACGATGATGAAATACCAGAGGACAAGTCCCTGGAAACGACCACCTTTGATGGTATCAAGGTCCCTCCGATGCTCGAACTCACCCCGGATAACTTCGAGTCGGAGATCAAGAAGTCAAAATACATGCTTGTCAAACACTACAGGTGCGTTCCTCGCTCTCGATCGCTGTCAAAGCGGCCCTGGAGTAATGCTGACATGCCACAGTCCGTACTGCCCACATTGCCAGGATTTTGCGCCAATCTATCGCACACTGTACGAGTTCTACTACACCGATCCGGCACCAGGCCCCGGCAAATCTTTCGAAGAATACTATGACTGGCGCTTTGCAATGATAAATTGTGTCGCATTCTACGATCTATGCGCCGGAAACGGGGTCCAGTCCTACCCGACGTCTATGCTCTTCATAGACGGTGTGAAGAACGAGAGTTACAGAGGTGTTAAGAGCTTGAAATTCCTGACAGACGCCATCGAACCCGTACTCGAGCGCGAGAGACCCGGATCCAGACCTAAGACATTGTTGCTTCCCGAGCCCCTCGCCACGGCTCGCCCAAAGCCGGCCGATGATTCGAAGCTAGCTTCGGTCCCCAAACCCGATCCCCAGCCGCAGATAGAGCTCAGAGAGCCTGCTAAGGCTGGTTCTGAAGCGGCGGCTCCCAAGGCTCCAGCAGCTGAAGCTCCTATCGAAGAACTGGGGTCCCTTAAGGCCGAAAAGCCCAAGGCTGACAAGGCCAGAGACGCGGCCCCCGCGAAAACTGAGCCTGAGAAACCGGCGAAGCCTACAAAGACCCCGAATCCGAACGGCGCTTCCGTTCCCCTGACGGCGGAAAGTTTCCAGACAATGGTAACAATGACCCATGAGCCGTGGTTCATAAAGTTCTACGCGCCATGGTGTCATCACTGTCAAGCCATGGCGCCGAACTGGCAGCAGCTTGCTAAAGAAATGAAGGGCAAGCTGAACATCGGTGAGGTCAACTGTGAAGCAGAAAAGCGACTTTGCAAGGATGCTCGTCTACGTGGTTACCCGACCATTCTCTTCTTCAGAGGTGGTGAGCGAGTAGAATATGAGGGTCTCCGAGGCATTGGTGACTTTGTCAGCTATGCTGAGAAGGCAATCGACCTCTCTAACGGGGTTCGCGATGTTGACGCCGATTCTCTCGCGGCTATGGAGGAGAAGGAAGACGTCATCTTCATCTACTTCTACGACCACGCGACTACGAGCGAGGATTTCGCGGCTCTTGAGCGACTGCCTCTGAGCCTGATTGGCAGAGCCAAGCTGGTCAAGACCAAGGACCCCAAGCTTTACGAGAGATATAAGATCACGACCTGGCCGCGCCTCATTATTTCCCGGGAGGGGAGGCCGACCTACTACAACCCTCTCACGCCAAATGAAATGCGAAATACTCGACAGGTCCTTGAGTGGATGAAATCAGTCTGGCTACCCCTTATTCCTGAGCTCACTGCTTCAAACGCTCGTGAAATTATGGATGGCAAGATCGTGGTCCTGGGCATCCTCAATAGGGAAGACCAGGAATCGTTCTCTAGCGCTATCAGAGAAATGAAGAGCGCGGCTACTGAATGGATGGACAAGCAAATCCAGCTATTCCAGTTAGAACGTCAGGAGCTGCGTGATGCGAAGCAGTTGCGGATCGAGGAAGCCGAGGACCGTGGAGACCAGAGAGCGCTCCGAGCTGCCAAGAGCCAACAGGTCAACATGAACCGAGCAGATCGGAAAGAGGTTGCATTTGCATGGGTCGATGGGGTATTTTGGCAGAGGTGGATCCGTACCACATACGGTATCGATGTGAAGGATGGTGAGAGGGTCATCATCAATGATGAAGACGTAAGCTCGAGTCACCTCTGCTATGTTTGTTGCACATATACTAACTCGACTTTAGAACCGCCGTTATTGGGACCAAACCAGCACGGGCAACTACATCGTCCCGTCACGCACCTCAATCCTGGAGACCCTCAACAAGGTCACCGCGCAACCTCCAAAGCTCAAGCCGAAGCTGACTATCTCGAGCTTCGAGAAGATCTTCTTTGACATGCGGGTCACCTTCTCCGAGCACCCGTACCTCACTATTGGTTGTATCTTTGGTCTTGTACTCGGCTCTGCATCATGGTTCCGTGGTCGCCACAGGAGGAGAAGCGGCCGTCCTTTCCTGAGCGAGGACTTCAAAGCACCTCTTCTCGGCTCCAACATCAACGGTAAGACGGACTGAGTTGAAGGGAAAAGGCTCGTGCAATATGGGAGGACCCGCGGGAGCACAAGAACTCCAAGAAGGATCCAGGATGAGGGGTGAGGCCAATGGCGACCACACATAAAATCTGTATGTATATCCAACGTCATACCTCTGTATATGTCATTACACATGGCGTATCAGACCGGCTTTTGGGACACTAGGGACTGTAGCGATAGGCCTGGGAACTGGTCTCAGTGCCATACTACAAGTCCGGAGCTTAAAGGGACAGGCGCGGGTAGGCCCGATAGGGAGTATTGGGTTGAAAGGACAAGGGTCAAATGTTGCATACTAATAGTCACTTCCGTTTCCTTGGTTCGATGAATCGCGTTCAGGCAGAGAGAGCAAGACTCCTTTGGATGCAGCTGCGTCAAGCATTTGCGAGTAACCGGAGTTACCAAGCTTCCCAATACAACGAACGCACAAGAGCACACATGCACAGAGAGTGTTACATCATTCAAGTGGAAATCCAGATTGACCATGAGTATCGCGGCGAGCAAGGCTAGAAATCAACGCTGCTTCAAGTGTACAAGATTCATCCAACCTAAACCCCGCAGGAGTCTGTCCGTCTCCCTCACGTGTAAATCTCCTCGGTGAAGCCGTTCAGCGACAGGCCAGATTTGGCGATGTCCTCGACATCGACCAGGAAGTTGAGAGGCATCTCCACCAGGGTGCCCCTAATGCGGGAGAGCTGCTCCTTGACCTCCTGGACGCCGCCGGGGAACTCGCTCTTGACGACGTGGCCGTAGGGGACCTTGGCGGGCTTCTCCTTGTCGTCTTCGTCGTCCTTCTCCTCCTCCTCCTGCTCCTCTTCCTTGTCCTCGTCCTCCTTGTCGTCCTCGTCCGAGCCGGCGTCCTCGCCGCGCTCCCGGGCCTCGCGCTTGAGCCTCTCCTTCTGCTCCTTCTCCTCCTTCTTCTTGAGCTTCTCCTCCTCGTCCGAGCCGGGGATGATGAAGTACTTGCTGAAGAAGGAGTCGTAGTCGTCCCACGTGCGGACGACGTCGTTGGGCACGTTGTGGAAGACGCGGCTGAAGACCTCGGTGTTGGTGCGCGCCGTCTTGAGCCACAGCTGCTGGAAGTCCTCGCTGATGGGGTCCTCGACGAGCCGGTCGGCCTCGGAGCCCCAGTCGTAGTCGTTGGGGCCCTGAGTGACGGGGTGGAAGTTGGCGTCGGGCCGGTCCCACCGCTGGTCGGGCAGCAGGCCCAGGTGCTTGCGGAACAGCTGGCGCCGCAGGCTGGCGGCGAACTTGGACGCCGTGAACTCCTCGCCGTTCATCTTCGAGCGCACCGGCGTCGGGTCCTCGATGACCACGGCGATCTCCGAGTCGTGGGTGCCCAGCTGCGACCGGTCGTTCAGGTTCGCCGAGCCGCAGATGACCAGCCGGTCGTCGGCGATCAGCACCTTGGAGTGGATGTACAGCTCCTCTGATACGAAGGCGTCGATCTCGGACTCTGGGTCGCCCTCCCACGGGATCGAGTTCAGGTCCGGACCCTGATCCATGTACGACGCCGAGATCGTGTCCCATGTGTTGTCGTCCTGGCGCCGTGCCGCCTCCTGGTAGCGGCGGTACTGGCTCCCCAGCCGGCCCTCGACGTGCTCGTCACGCGAGTAGCCGTCGTATCCTCTCTCGACGTGGTCGTCGAACTCGCGGCGGGCGTCGTCGTACTGCACGCCCGACTCGTCCTGCGCGCGCTGCATGGTGGCCGAGGTGTTGAGGCGGTCGTAGTTGCGCAGGTTGTAGAAGTTGATGTACTGGTCCGGGTGCACGATGCCGGCCTGCGTCAGCTTCTCAATGATGGAGTGGCCGCCACGGCTGATGGAGTTGTACTGGAACTCCATAATACCACGCGTGCCGAGGGCGCCATCGGACTTGAGGTCACCGGCGAAGGCAGGGACGGCCGGCATGGCGACGATGACTGAGAACTTCTCGCCGGCCTGGTGTGCCTTCAGGATACGGGACACAATGGCTGCACCGATCTTGTTGTACACCGGCTTCTGCTCGTCGTCGGTGGCAGTGATGAAGAACTGCATCATGTCAAATCCTGCCCCCTGGTGGCATGAAGTAGGTGGCATCGGAGGCACTTACCTGGTTCTCTATGTAGATGAAATGCTGTGCGTTTGTGATAGCGTCGATGTAGGCGTTTGCAATAGAGTGCTCGGTAGGATGCCCGGAGGACCATGGGCAGCAACTTCGCACAAGCTGGATGTGCACTTCCTCGCTGCGTTCCTCCCGCGGCTCCTCGCCCCATGCACGGCTCAGGCCTCTGGTGAAGTGGCGCTGGAGGCCACCAAACATCTGGCCGGCCTCGTACTGTCCTTCCTCGAGAAGGCTTCGGCTGGGCGGAGCGTGGGTAACCTCAGTGTCCTCGAGCCTCTGGTACTTTGTGTTCCCATCGTAGTTGTACTTCTGGCCCCAGATGTAGTTCCACCGGTCGACGAAGTGAAGCTCCAGGCTCTTCACGATGGGCCCGACCAGCGAGATGCTGATATCCGACCAGCCCATCCTCGAGAACTTCGTACGGTCAAGTTTGTTCTGCTCCCACTTGTCAACACCCTCAAAGTCGTAGACACGTGCGTTGTTGTAGTCCTGGCCGGGGTAGATGATGGCGTCCACATTGCCGGGGTGATCGTCGGCAATGGGGTGAGTGTTGGTATCCCAACGGCCGAAGCAGGCGTCGAGGCCACCCATGAAAGCAATGTTGTGGTCGACCAGGCAGAGCTTCTCGTGGTGAGCCCAGAATAGCACGACATCATCGTGAGTACCATACAAGGTCTTCAGGCTGTCTCCAGACATCTTAGATAAGCTGAAAGCCCCCAGGGTCAGGTTGTGGAAGGCAGTGTTGATCTCGGCGTTGATGCTGTCCTTGGTGGGAACGTGGTCCGGATGCCTGAACACCTTGATGTTCTCATGGAGCGCCTCCAGGGCGTGCTTGGTGTGCTCAGAGTTGCAGGAAAGGGCCTGGGCGACCTCCTTGTATACAATGACTCTGACCTGGACGCCTCGCTCCGCTGCGGCCTTTAGCATGTTATCCAGGCGGTACTTGTTGTTCTTGGCCGGGGGCCGACGCAGGAACAACTCTGGGGACAGCCACCAGTCCAGGATGAAGATGGACTCCTTGGCCTCTGCAGTTTTTTACGCCGTCAGCATTTCCCAGTCCAGAATCCTCCATTTCACTTCTCAGCTCCCGGCATAGAATGGAATCTTACCTTCGATGGCCTCAGAAAGGGCCCAGAAGTAGGCGCAACCATCGACGTGCCACTTGACCTGGCCAGACGTCTGGGGCGCAAAAGATGCATAGCGGTTCTCCGCGTGCTCGGCGTGGAAGTCGGCATGGCACTCAGCTCCGTCGTGAGTGTGCGAGTGCTTCTCCTCGTCGGAGCCGAAGACGCCCGCGAGGCCGTGCTCGAGTTTCTTGAAGATGCTCGACATTTTTGCTACCACGGATTGTTTAGAGAATTTACCAGACGTGCGGGAGCAGAATAAGATGGAATGAGATGGACGACGTGTTTATAATAAACACGTCGGTCGACAAGGCAATGTGGGGGCTGCCTCTCTCTTCTGTGAGGTCAGAGTCAGGGGTAGCTCCACGCAAAGCCACGATGCGGTCTCCACGACGGTCGACGGCGCTGCGGACCCTGAAAACTTTCAATGCGTCCCTGTCGGCCGAGAAAACCAAGCAATGGACCCCCAACGAGTGCTATAAGTGTAGTACAACCCTGAAGCGAGGGCCACAGGTGGGTTCTGAAGATGCTTCTTATTCTTTGGGTTTTGGTGAGATTTGTTGGGTGCCTCTCTACACGGCTCGTCTCAAAAAGCCGACAGTGATCCGCGACGGCGGAGGAGGAGCTGAGGGGTCGAAACAGAGCTTCCCTGCAAAAACAGGGTCTTGGCCTGCATATCTTGGAACTCTTCACTGCCACTCAGGAGGAGCCACTCAGCAGAGCGGTGAATTCGACTCGGATCAGCTACAGCACTATTACTTGAGGAATAGCTCTCGTGATTGTGGAAGCTCTGCCGGCCTACGTGGCTCAGGCTAGAGGTTGCCAATCACGATTGGATGAGACATCGCCGCTGCACCGGGACAGTCACTGCCCTGCAGGGTTTGATCTGATGTGAATTTGCACGACTGTTCTGCCGGGCTTTGTGTGACTGGGTCCCCTCGCCAGACCGCCAGGTCCTGACGCGTTTGACGCGGTGGTCAGGTCCACGGAGCACCTTTTCGTTAGCAAGACTGCTCGATGCCCTCCGAGCCATTCTTCTGTGTCCGCGACTGAATCTAACAGGAGTCTGGCGAAGCTTTGACGCCTGCACGACCAGCACCTGAAACAAGCCGTTATGCGGGTAGTAGGGCTGCATTCATGGCGTCGCTTAATAAGTACAAACGGCTTTTGCGGAGCTGCCCGAGCCCGTAAGCAGCCAAGTGTAAGCCAAGTCAGCTGTGAGCCTCAGCCGACTTCACCTCGATAGAATCAGGATACCCGGCCTGGAACAGTTTCTCGCTCGCAGATGTCACGCAGCCTATCCTGCCAGACCCAAGCGAGGTTGGTGAGCACATACCCGGAATCCCCCATCAAATTCCTTCGTATCATTGAAATGTCCTTTTCCTTGCCAAGCCCTGACTGAAAATGATCTAGAACGTGACTGTTCCCAGTCACACGTGGTTTGCCAGGAAGGCTGGGCGGCATGGACGTCCCGTATAGTATACGACCCGCCAGTGACACCAATGATCCAGTAGCACAAACACAAACTCCGAGACATCTGAACATGCTGGCATATGCATAGCATCGGCCGTAAAACAATAGAGAGCCGGGTTGTCACAAATGCATTGTGCGTCCCAGATTCGAGATGGCCAGGTTCGGTTTCGGAGATGATATCTTGGATGATCTTCGCTTTGTCCCCGGCCAGCTTCAGGTACTCTCCGACTTCAACGCCGGCGGTGGTGTTATTTCCTCCCTTGGACAGTGGATGCAACTACAACGGACAGCTTGGCACTTCCTGTAGATCATACGCTGGTCCGAGGGACGGTGTGCCAGAGATTCCTCTGGGTGCGAGAATATGACCAGACTGGTATTCGGTGAGTAGTTGATGCAATTGATCAACATCAATATTTAGCAGGCGCTAGACTTGCAGCAGAGACATTCCACCACCTGGCCAAGTGAGCCCAGCAGCTGAAACATATTGTTCTCTGGTCTCAAACCCCTCAAGCCAACCTTCCTGGTTTGTATATATCAGTCGACGCTTGGTTGATGCCGAAAATCTACTGGGCCATGAACCCAGCATAGCAGCAGAGCAGTCAGTGTCCAACTTCCGCTACCTCCCGAAAGTCTTGTGCAAACAGTGAGGCTGCGAAATTTCCTGAGCCGTCAGCCCGCGGCTAGATGAAGTCCTTCGGAGTAGTTTCGGTAGTCGAGTACCTTGTAGGACTGAAGCCTGACTACCCTCATCGTTTTGCTAGAACGTGCTCAGATGTTGACAGTTGAGTGACAGGAAGGCCTCGATAAGCCCAAGGGAGTATCATCTTTTGCAAACTATTGACGAAAAGCTGTGCATTTATCAGAGCCTCGCGTCGTTTTGGATTCCAGTTGGCAGTGTCGACTCTAGTCACTTGCCTGCTGAGATGACTCCTTCTTCACGAATAGACGGATATATTGAATCCGCTTCATGCAGAGAGGGGTAGCCGTCGTATTGTGGTCTGCATGTTATCACAAAAACGTGTTGCTGCTACTACCGAGCTGTTGCTGATGAGCGCTTAACGTATAATGGCTCCTCATGATCGCATAGAGAACAGCGTCCCCCATCAGAGTTTGACCTCGGTGGTATCCGAACTGCAAGACAAAATCTTGATAGATAGCAGATCAGGCTTGTGAAGTCGTAGTTAACACCAAAGGGACAGTCCTGCCTTGGAACCCAAGGCCAACAGGGGCCTTGAATGAGCAAACGAGCGGCACAATTTGTGCAACGTTTCTGATGTGTCTCGTCTCATTGTCAGTTGTGTTTCTGGAGTTTCCAGAATTGGAGACAACACTTGTACATACTGGAATTCCAATCGCACCAATTTCACAACCACAATTCTCGATCCTCTACACCGGCAAGTACTTGTTCGGCCTTTGGCCTGAAAACTGAGCAAGATGATGTCCACATTTGTGATCATCACACGACATTGCCGAGTCGAAAAGAAAGGCTAGGCTCTCATTCTGGCTTCTGCGAGCGGGAGATACCACTGCGGGTTGCAAGCGAGATATCCGCCTCGTGTGCGTCGTGATTGGAGCCTCGTCCGACGCCAGCTAAGTGCTCGGAAAGGTAGACTCCTGCTGCAGCTCTCCGGTGGCTGAAATCGTGCCACCGTTTAAGCGACGTTGACAGGGAGGCTCCGCATTCTGTGCTGCAGCCTGTTGGGCTTGCTAACAAAGCCTTCGGGATAAGACGATGCCGGTGGCCAAGGAGATCGGAAAAGTACTATGATCTGACCTTCGGGATACAGCATACGGCTGCCAAGGCATTGGCAACTTTTTGTGGCCACTGACAACTCTGCAGTGCTTACTGACTTCTAGTATCGTTGAACAGAATGAGCTGTGATTTGTAGGTGGTGGCTTGGCGCTGAAATCCTATCACAAATTTCATTTCTTCTGGCGGCCAAGCATTCATCATCCTCGGGGAATAAAGTTGTTAGGATCGAGCTGCTCTGGGAACAAGTGGCTTGTGCCAAAATTGCTTCTTACCTAGTTCGGCAACCACAGGAATCAGACAAGATATCGGTCACTGGGAACGAGGCTCCCAAGACTACCCGGAAGAGAGCCTAGGTCATCCAGACAAGACGCCCGGCGCGGCAACGAGCCGGGCCGTGCCTTGCGGGCTGCGACGAGGCTGGATCTGGAGGGCGATTTGAAGGACCGCTGAGGCCTCCCCTTTCAGAAGAAGCAGTCAGGTCGGTAAGGCCGGTTGTTGGCGTCGTGTGAAGTCCAGGCAATGGGTGGCCTTGGATCCAGGTTTCACGGCGGCGAAGGTGGTGTAGGGACGCTGCATAAACAATCAAGATTCTTTTGGCGGCACCACACCCGCCCACTAGGATGATGTTTTCTCTTATGTGATGATACCAGGTGGCGGCAGGAAGCGAGAAAGCCAACGGATGCAACGTGCTAACCACGGAACAAGTTGCACCGCGTCGGTGATGACGGGAATGGTGCCAGCGTGGGAGGGACAGCTTCGTCGTTGAGGGCACTAGAGTTAAATCGAAGGTGGGCTTGGGTCGGAAGAGTTGCGTTTTGTTTTCATGCCCATGGACATGTTGGGAAGCATGATGATAGTTGGTGAAACTTGTGTAACGAGAGGCATTGTTGACGACCCGAAGAGGGTGTGAAGTATGTATTTCGATGCCTTTTTCTTCAGTATCTGAGTACTCCTGGGTACCTACCTGCCTTCTCACTTCTGAGTATGCACTGGACTTGTGTCAGCAGTATCGAGGCGACTCACCCGCGTAGGAAAGCCGTGCGGTGCAGTGTTGTGTTGTAGGGGTTCTAGAAGCTGTCATGCTGCGAGCTGTGGCTGCCGGTCGCGCATGCCAGGATCTGTGGTGCGGGAGACCGCTACTGCGGCCTCTTTCTGGGCCAATTGCGCAAGAGCTGGGCGCTCAGCCTTACTGTGGTACTGTGCAGGCGCCGACAGCTACCCCTGCCCGTGCCTGAACAATCTACGCCGTGGCTGCCGCTTGCAGCAATTGTCTTGTGCCGAGGTCCCTGTACGAGCGAGGTACTGTCGTAGTGTGATCCGCAGCTCGAGGTAGCTATGCCCCCTGTAGACAAAGTACACCCTGCTAGATACGGTGCGGGCAGTCGCAGCGGCGCACTAGAAGACGATGTCGACATCGTGTACTGCGCTGCAGCAGTGCTGTATCTATACCCACCCAAACACGGTAGCTCCTTGTACCTGCCGGCTCGTACTCCCATCAATGCAGCTTCAGAGGACGAACAGCACTTTTTGAACAGCATTGAGCATCTCCGTACGAACCTGACCGACTTGTGCATCCCGCATCGCTTATCTCTTCTTTTGCTGGCTTGCACGCCCTCTCCTTGAGCTGTCCGGTTGACTATTTAGCCTTCGCCTTGGTCTCCCATCTTCTGCTCCAGAATTCCCAGATCATTACGCCCTCCTGTACCATCAATCGCAGGATATATTTGTGAGCGCAGGAGAGGTCCTTTCATACTATACTAGCTGGGGCATCTCCTTGAGCACTTGTGTCCATCGAGAAGTCTCACAGGCCGCACTCAATTTAGAAAGGCACCCTCTGCCTTGGCAAGACGAGACAACGGCACGCACTCATCGATCTACGCGACGCGGGACGTTCGTCTCTGCCTTCTGCTACATGTGATACTCTGAGTCTTCTCAGGTACGAACCGGCACGATGAGCAGTAAATCAGCAGATCCGGGTCGCTTGACTCTTGGTCCTTCGCAAGAACAACAGAAACAGGAGGCAAAACAGCAACAGCAACAGCAGCAGCAGCAGCAGCAGCAGCAGCAGCAGCAGCAACAGATGCTCGGCTTGGACGGTCCTGCGCAGGCCACGGTCTTCGACCCCGCTGCACATTCCCATTTGACGCCTTACCTCGCCGGCCTCCACGCCCAATGCATCACCCGTGATCTCATGACCGGGAGCTTTCTCCCCCCATTGACCAACGATAAACTGCTCAACTGGTGGAAGGACAGGATTTCCGAGACCAAGGCAGGCACAAGAGTCATCATCCTGCTGCTGAGTGGAGCAGTGCCCGGGGCCAAGGTGAAGGGGGACAATCTAGTTGGTGTCGCTATGCTCGCCATTCCACACTCAGAAACGAGTCCCTTCCGTGCCCACGTCGAGAGTCTTCTTGTCGCCGCTAAGTACCGAAGAAAGGGGGGGTCTATTACGTTAATGGACACCGTTCATGGGCAAGCAACACTGAAGGGCAAGACGCTTTTGGTGAGCATCTTGCACCCAGCCTGACAGGCCCCCGTGGATGCCATCGCTGACTTTGAATTCAAGATGGCCGAGACAGAAAGGGGAAGCATTGCCGAGAAAGTCTTCAAGAATTTGGGATACGCCGAGATCGGAAAAGTGCCTAACTACAGCCTCAATGCGTCTGGTGAGCTCAAAGACGTCGTCTTTCTCTACAAGACACTCAATACACAGGACGAGGCTTGAGAGGTTACAGATCGGGGTCTCAAAGCAGTAATGTCCATAAAACCGTTCACATCAGCCGTAGAGAGGATCACGTCGATGAATTTGAGACCATGTTTGCTGGTCCAAAAGGAAGAAAATACTCGAGAAAGCATGGGCAAGTTTGACCAAATAATTTCGGACTTGAGAGCTGAGATGAGGTACCATGTGAGATGACGCCGAGCCACAATGAAGCCCTGTTACGGTTATGTGGCGGAGGGACTTGATCGGAGGACTCGGGTTCGTCCATGAGCACGTACCGGCGTGGAAAGGGGTGGTCAGCACTATCGCACCTAGCAGTGTGTTGTCTAGACAGTTTGAACTCCCCCATAATTTTGGGTGCTTACAAGTTCTACATAATATGCAGATTCAAAGACAAGGACTTACGGAACAAGCAGCGGCCCTCACCTCCAGACACTGTGACGTTTGCCGACCACGTGCGTCTATTGTTCAAGAACACATGCACAGATATCACGAGATGATCCGCCATGAATATGTACTTTCCTCAGGAGATGTGTCTTATAATGCCTTGAAGTTGCACGACATGTCCCATACTGACTGTTACCTAGGTACAACAACTGGCCCTCAATCATTTGGTGTACTATGTGTTACCTCAAAATTACTATCACTTGTTTGTTCAAGGGCATGGTGCCACCGTCAACTTCGAGCAAGTCAAATGGCTGTTACGTGACGTTTCCATATGGCTTTCCGAGCCATTGGTGTCTACCAAGGCTCTCTTTCCAAGACGGCCCAGGTCCTCGTCAGGTGGTACAAGATATGCAGAAAAGACTTGTCCGGTGATGAGAGCGCTGAATAGCCTATTTTTGCTGCTCAATTACGGTCTTACGACGAATTGAACTTCGAGACTCCTCATAATAGGAAATCAATCAGCTTCATTACCTGCGCGTCTCTTGTAAGTCAGGTGATGCACTGCTGTCTTCGGCCATGAGTCCTGTCGACCTTTTGGGCGATGCGGACAGTGGCAGCCACATCGATCAAAGCCCCGTGTGTAGACCACTTCGTACGATATCAGAGCTTATCTCCTTTGATAGCACATGTGCAGAAATGTAATTATCATGGATCATGCCAGAGTTTATGCGTTCACAGTGATGTTCACAGTAATGCTCGCGCATCATTCCTCTCAGAATGTAGTGTAATGACCAAGGAGCGGGAGTCGGCTGCCCGCCAGTTCATCCCAGCTTCGGAGATAGAGGATCATCGGCCTAGGCCTGGCTGCTGCCAAGATACCTACGGCCCTGGAATGCGCACTAGAAGGGATCCCTCTGCCAGCCTGGGGTCTTTTCTGATTGCCAATTGACCTGTCAGAGGTAAGAATGCGAGCAGGTGGGCCATTGTTGCAGGCGCCGGCTGGCGTTGCCACCCCCGGCACGTTGGTGGACTGGTCGCCCTGTGTCCATCGCTAACTTCCTCTTTGAGCTGGTTCCCCGGTCCGGAGCAAGCCACGCCTCTATTGCACAGAACGCCGGTCTTCCGAGACCCATTCTGAACGGGTGCGATAGGCGCTCCCGGATGCTACGTCGAGATAGCTGAAATGTTTATATCTAATAGAAAATGTTCTGCCCTGCCCTCCTCCTGACCTTGGGTCTGTCCATGGTTTTCTGGCTTCATGAGCTCATGACCTGACAGTATGCATCGCTCAATTATATCCTCAGTTGCGTTCGCTACTGTCGTGCGAGAGACTTTGGCTTCTGCCCCAGTCTTCAGCCGCGGTCTCTATAACGAGAGCACTGCAAATCACACGTGCCAGCTACGTAAGAACCTAGGAGGAATTTGACTACGAAGGAGAGAAACCACGAAGCTGATCCACAATCACCAGACGACCCTATCCTGTCATGCTCCGCCGATGCCCAAGCCGGCGTCGTTGATACTTGCTGCACAGAGACTTTTGGCGGGCTCGTGCTCGCGACACAGTTTTGGGATGTTTACACCGGACTTGAGATCGAGGGACAAGTGCTCCCAGCCGACTCGTGGACCCTCCATGGCCTGTGGCCGGACTTCTGCAACGGGTCATACACGCAGTACTGCGACCTGAACAGGCAGTACGACCCAGAGCCCTCTCCCAACACGACAACAGGGACCCCATCCGGCGAGCCCGTCGTCCCCTACACGGGGCCGAGCATCGGCACCTTCTTGGAGCCTTTCGGTAGGCACGACCTCCTGGCCTACATGAACAAATACTGGGTCGCACAGGGGCAGCCAAACGGCGACTTCTGGGGCCACGAGTTCTCCAAGCACGCGACCTGCTACTCGACCTTCGACGTCGAGTGTTATGGCCCGCAGTACGTCCAGCACGAGGAGGTCGTCGACTTCTTCGCCACGGCCGTCGCCTACTTTCGCGGCCTGCCGACCTGGGACTGGCTCCAGGCTGCGGGTATCACGCCCAGCAATTCTACCACCTACGATCTGGCCGACATCCAGTCAACCCTCGCGGGGGCCTTTGGCGAGGTCCCGTATATCGGTTGCTCGGGCCCCAGGTTCAATGATACAGAGGCTGGTGCTGGGAGCTTGGACAACGGGAAAACGCAGCTGAGTGAGGTTTGGTACTGTAAGTGTTGATAGAGAAAGAGCCCACATTGTTTTGAGAGTGAGACGCTGACCTTAAGTTCCCAGATCACCATGTTAATGGTAGGCCCCAAGACTACGACGCCGTGCCAGTAGCTGCAAACGCGACCGGCGGAAGTCTGGGCAACTGTGCCTCGACCGCCGGGGCTATTCATTATTATGAGCGCGCGGCCGGCTCGGAGGTATGAGGGAGAACCAGCTAGAGGCCGTAGCCACTCAGAAATCTTACGATGCCGTTCAACGGGTATCAAGGGCGTCTTTGCCTTTTGCATTCTCCACAGTAATGTACATAATCATCGCTCGCAATCTGCGAGCATACCAGGAACCCTTGCTGAATGGGCAGTGACAATTGTTCTGGGTGGCTCGCGCGACATGGCCCGCAATCTGGGCGGGCGGATGGTGGATGAAGAAAGTGCAAGTTGTTGGCTCTGCACAAGCAACTCTGCGTGCTCTTAGCACGGGCTCTTTTACTTGCAATGAATCATTCCACACACAGCGACTCGCCTAACTTGCTCGCCAGAAGGGAAAGAAAGTCAGACCTGCTCCTACTCGTCATCTCCGAGCTCTTCCACCCTTGGAGCCACATAAGCCCTCTGCTGTGGCTGGCTGCCTCCAGTTTCGATCTGAGTCTCAGTCGCCGTGGTGGTCGCACTAGCTGGCATCGGCTGGCCAGTAGCAGCAGCAAAAGAAGATGATGCCTGCGGGTTCACAGTGCCTCCGCTGGCAGATGACTTAGACCTCTTCTTCTTCTTTGCAGTCTATGCGGCGAATTGAGTTAGCGGAAAACATCATGGCGGAAAACAGTATGGATCAGTTCGATCGACTTGACTTACCTCGTGCCAAGCCCAGACAGGTTTGAAGGAGTCGACAAACGAGACGTCTTCCCACAGGTTCGGAAATAGCCAGAGACCAGGTGATACGACGAAGTAGGTGATACAGAAGAGGATGACACGGAAGATGGCCATGAGAAAGAACAGTCCCAGCAGGCACAGGAAGCCCCAGCTGAGATAGTAGACGCCCTGGCGCATCTTGAGTGGCCACAGCGGGTAGAGGACGACGGTGAAAATAGCGAGGAGGGCAAGGGCAGCGTAGACCTTGCGCTTGATCTGGCTTCCCTCGTACATCCAAACGTAGTACATGTCGTCGCCAGCGTCTTGTTGGGGCACAATGCGCACAGTCCAAAGACCCTTGACGCGCTTTGTTCGCTTGGGAGGGTGAGCGTGACCGGCATGGGGATCGGATTTCTCGACTCGGAGGGCCAGCATGGACATGGGCAGGAGCTTGAAGGCATTCTCGAGGGATGGCCGGTCGGTGATCTCGGGCAGCGCAGGGTTCTTCTTACGTGCCTTCTCGTATGCGGGAGACTGCAGCGCTCGAAGGGCTCTCTTCACTGTTCCATTGTCAGTACCAAGTAAACCGAAGCGTAAGTAACGAGACATGCAAGATACACACCTCTGAACATCTCCTTGCGCTCGCCGTTCAAGATGCAAGTACGAAGCTTGAGGTCCTGGCTGCGCAGGAAATTGGCCATGGCGATGGCGACTGGGTTGGGAGGGCCCGGGGTGATGGGCTGCGGTTGGCCGGCAGGACGACCTTGCATCTGCTGAGGCGGGCCCTGGGGCTGTCCCTGAGGTTGTCCCTGGCCTTGCTGCTGGCCTTGCTGCTGAGGCCCACCTGCTTGCTGCTGCTGTTGCTGTCTTGCGAGCATCTGGGCTCGCATTGCCTGTTGCTGTTGCTGCATGCGCTGGACGAACTCTGGGACGGACAAGCCGGCTTTCTCGGCTTCTTGGGCGACTCGCTGGTTCATCTGTTGCTGGAATTGTCTGATGACAGCCATCTGCTCTGGGGTAGGCGGCACACCAGGTTGTAGGGGAGGCACTCCTGGTGGCATGGGAGGCACCGGAATAGCTCCAGGAGGAGGCATGCCACCTGGTGGTGGCCCGTTGGGGTTCTGCATCGTGGGCGACTCGATCGCTGTGCTTGACTGTAGAAGGGAAAGTATTCGATGGAACGAGGGAATAGAAAAGGGACGACGGCGTCCTTTGGCAATCGAAACGACGAGAGTGGTTGCGGGTGCGAGAGTGAGTCCAGGCACTAACACACGGTGATTTCGCAGACTGCAGGTGCGAGCCGAACAACAAGCTGTCCTGATGGATGTCTGTTGTCTTGGCGCTTTTTTCGAACAGCAAGCTGTTCACTTCAACTTGCCGGGGCCGGCCCGTCAGGGACGCTGTGCATCTCTCGAGTCGGGTACCGACGTACCTACCTACCTGCCTGGAAACACCTTAGTCAGCAAAGGGTCCGAAGAGATGTATCGCCTCATCACAAATGTTTACTAAAGGTCAGCAGCGGCCAGTCCGTCCGTCCCGTCAGCCGCCTGTCGGTCAATTTCTCTTCAAAACACCTTGCAGTACTTTGTGAAAGACTCATATACCACATCTCGTTCTCACAACAGCTCACTAACAACAGCCCGTGCATGCATCGTACAACACAATGTCCAGGCCTTTCTGAGTCAGCTCGCACGCCAAAGGTTAATGCATAGCAGCTACCATGACATCGCCTCCTGCTTCGCTGACTTCATTCTGTCACTGGATCCGTCATGTCCCGTTCCCGGCAGTTTTGCGAACTGAGCACAGCTGGAATTTTGTCCCAGATGAAGGCAGTCTCATTTTCCGAGGCCACACTTAGCTTGATCAGTACGTGAAACCCCTGCGGTCACAAATAAGGCACGCCTTTGACGAGTCCTGAAAAGGACCTCGGGGCTAGCCTGACTTTCCAAAAGAGACAACACGGTAGGTCATTGTAGGAAGTCATCCCAACGGGTCATCCTGCTGGAAGCGCCCCAAGGTCGTGTTGGTGATCAATTTCAGCAGTTGGCGATGGCGGCGCGGGCAGGGCCCAAGGCAGACGGTCGGGCAGGGAGGGTGAATTCCTTTGTCCGCATGCAACACCACGGCCGCGTTGTGCCAAATTCCAGGTCAAATCTTGTGACAGAGATGACGCTCCTCGCCACTTTTCGAGACCTGAGACCTCCAGAGACGCGGCGCATGACGAGCTCTCACCCTCTTTGTGGGTTGTTTGCCCGGCCGCTCTGCCGGCCTGCCTGGTTTGGTGGCACCAAATCGCCTATTCTTAGAAAGAGAGGCACTGTTGAAATTGCTCTGCCTCCATGACAAGTGACCAGTCGGCGAATCAGAGGCTCGCATTGCCCAGACTCGACGCAAGGCGCTGGACTGGCACATCTTGGACTGTTGCTCATCTGCGAAATGGGCTAGACGCCTGCTCATTTGTGCCACCGTGCCTTTGGTCAGGTACTTTGTCGAATATTGTCCGACCGTTTGTTGCCGAACAATGTCACGGGCGCGATGCTGTGGGATGGTCACCCGCGAAACAGGTAGCAGCAGCCCAGCCAATTCCAGGCCGTGCAAGCCGCCCAATCCGAGCGCGCAAATCTGTGCTTGTTTTGATGTTGCTCTCTTCTCTGTAACCAGCGCACGTTGCCGACGCGGGCCGCTGCCTCTTGTTGTGGAGTGCAGTAAGCAGCTTGCTGCCGCACGAGCTGCCACTCTGAGGTGGCAACGATGGGATTGGCAGGACGACACCACCCACCACCCGCCAAATCCCAGTACCGGCTCGCTCGCGCGTGAGCGGCGCGGCCGCCATGTTGGGCCGCCCTTCATCTGCACCAGATGAGACGGTGTGCCTGGCTTCAAGGCTGGCCAATTGGGCCTGCGACACGGTTTCAGCAAAGAATAGCATCAGCTACCAATTACCTACACGCCTCATGGTCGCGGAAACTGAGGCCCTGCCGGGGGAAATTAAGCTGCATGCCCCCTCGCGTCTGTCCTCCGTCTTGCTCGCGGTCTGCTTCTGGTCAACAAGCCTTCCTGCGGCCTTCCCTTTTCGTCAAAGGGGTGTCCATAGAATGCCACGAAAGCAAGTGCCCCAGATGCCCCATTGTTCTCACCCAATCTTGGGGTCCCACGAGCCAATCTCTTCGGAGTTTTGTGGCGACGCTGGAGGGAGCTAGCACCCCGGAGCATAGCTCCCTGGATCCCATACGTTAGCCCGCGACCTGGCCAGCGACGCCAGCGACGCCAGCGACCTCCCCTCCGGAACAGTCTACCAGGTCCGACAGGGTGGCTACCTATTGGAGAGAGGCCTCTGAGTTCTGCAAGGACGATCGATAGGGTCAGGAATCGTGGTACAGATGCCGGTGGTCTTCGCAGGCTCAAAGTTGCTCGTGTGCTCTGCGTACCAGCCCTAACGTTCGGGGATCCCTGGGAGCTGCGGTTGGTGGTGGTCACTAAACCAAGGCATTCTAAGACATCGACTCGCTCTACTTGATTGTTCTTCTAACACAACTGGGCCCTTGTAGAAGCAGGGGTGTAGCGCCCAGCCATCCTGACCCTGGCCGGTAGCCGCCGACTGGTCCTCGGCCAATCCAGCACGACCTATCAAATGGCCCAAACTGAGACCTCTCCATCCACGACTCCTCCTGCTCTCGTCCACACAGTCAGCGTGCCCGGCGTGCCTCAGCCCAGAGCTGGACCTACCTTGAGTAGGCGGAGGGTGTGCACAATGGGCGTGCTGCGCTTCCGTGGGTCTCTGGAGGAAGGTGATGAGGCCTGTCGGGGTCACGCAGGTAGGCCGGCAATACTAAAGAATAAGGTATGCCACCTTGACTTTCCAAGTTTCTCCGTTTTCCCTTATGTTGGAGTCTGCCGCCCGATCTCGTCAGATCTGGCTATGCGGACCGTTCTTTCTTTGTTTCCCTCATACTCGTAATAACTAGTTCATTTTTCTCGCTCCTGTCTTTTGCTCTGTTTCGAATGCTCTCAGTTCGCTGGTCGTTCTTCACTCAGCCTGCTGCCTTACAACCACAAGTGGCCGGCATGAGGGGCATTTCTGTATAATCACCATCAAGATGGGTCCCAGTGGCGTGCAAGCCCCAAGTGGGTGGCTGGATACCCTAAAGGCTTTGCTTTTCCCATGCTCCGACAGCAAAGACCCTCGAAGTGAGTCTGGCTCTGGTGTGTGCCACATCCAACCCATATACGACACTCTCATGAGGCCTGAAGTACTGAACCAACAAGACCCGCCAGAAGAGAAATACTACCAGGTCTACTATGACCAACCTGCACCGATGCCGCCGCCCCGTGCGCAAAGGCAGCGGGCCATGTCCATGGGAGTGGTGCGGAAGGAGAACAAGAGGGCCGTAGCGAAGCAACCACATGTGGGCTGGCTCGACCGGAATTTTCGCTCTGGCAAGAGGAAAGCACCTCGACCTCTGATATCGGACCCCTTCAACTTCCAGCACACCGGGACGGGAGCTGTCAACTTCATGGCCTCGGCGGCAGACTTGCCTCGATCCGCCCCAGCATTCCGGCCTCTCGAGCTCAGCATCTACCGATCAAACGATCAAATATCGCCCTTGATGCCTTATTTCACGCGCAACACTACTCCTTCGCCACCACCGCGGGCTCTGACCAGGGACACCTTCGATGAAGATGCTAGCACACTCGCCCATTCCAGGAGCTATTCATCACAGTCGTTCCACATCCCAAGACGCCCAGTAAACGATGTGGCATCGTTCACGACTGGCACTACCAGTAGTACTGGGGACAGTCCTCCGAGGATACCACCACGTGCCCGCACGCGACCCCGAGCTTATACCTCGCCGAGTGTGGAGGCCATCGTGGAGCGTATTGCAGGCGCAATGATCGAAAAAGAAAGGCTGGAGGAGGAGATCGAGTCGGTCAAGGAGCGGCAGAGCTTCTGCCTAAGCCGGCCGTCTTCTGTGTTTGGCCTGGATGGTGAGTAGCCCAAAATGCCACCGATTGTCGCATGAGTGTTTGATCAGACACTTACGGTGCCACAGAAGATGAAGAGCCCATGCCTCCTGTCCCGCTCATGCCACCTTCCGGGCCATCATTCGCGGAACGCCTGAGCATTGACCGACCTCGAACCGCACCCTCGACCCGCTCTACCTTTGAGATCGATGCTCCTTTCCCTCCTCCCCCGCCTCCACAGAACCCGAACCGCACCCGAAGTATCGACGAATCAAGAGCCCAAAATGCTCCACCGTCGGCAGCACCAAGGCCCGTGGCCGCATCCGCTTTCAACTCCCACCCCCCATGGCGCAGCCCACAGATCATTGACAACAGCGTCGACATAGGCGTGCCCCTCGCACCACCCCTACCTCTGATCCTCCGGCCTCCACTGCGGAAGAAGAAGTCATTCTCGCGCGTATCGAGCTGGCTGTTTCCCGCGGGCGAGGAAGACCGCGAACAAGTCCCGTCCCCCCAGCACAGGCGGGAAGTGTCGCTGGACAGCGTGACCAACGCACCCCGCGCACTTACTGATCGCGACGGGTTCTACCAGACCCTACCTCCGTCCGCTGTCTTCTCCGGACGAAGGAGCAGCTTTGGCTCCATGTCGGACATCACACGGAGCCAGACACACTCCGTGTATTCGACCGATGAAGACCCGTTCGTCGGCCCTGGGACGGGCACCGCCACATCTAACTGGAGTCCTGGGAGCACACCACCTGAGCACGCCCGGAGAAAGGACAGCTCGTCCACCCCTGGAAACATGAGCGGTCATTCGGCGAGCTTGAGCCTGTCGCGAACTGGAACCTTCGGCAGTCGTGAGAGGCCCGTGGACGGAGTGCCGCTAGCAGGTCCACGGCCCACGTCAGTCGGTGTTGCCTTCTAAAGGCTCCATTACGCAGAGAAAGGGACGTCTTGACGAAGAAATGAAGAAAAAGAAAGAAGACATGATGACCGTTGGAAGGCCCAACGTCACAAATTTGGGCTAGGGTCTAATGTTGATTATGGGTGGATGGCAGGTTTTGAGATTCCAAGACCCAGAAGGGCACTGGGCCGGTTAAAGGCGTGGATGAGAGAGCATCCTGGTTGATTTGTGAGGTTTGCAAGCACAGCAGCCACTCGCGAAGGGAAGCTTCTCGATCGAAGCCCCTTGATTTACATTGTTTGTCTCCATGGCCGGCCAGCTTGCGTTGCTGCTGCTGCTGTTGTCACCGCTGCTGGTTGCAGCTTGCTGTTGAAGTCGCCTTTTAGATACCAGGATACCAAGTACGAATTGATATTGTCCATTAGGACCTTCATTTATCTTGCATGCTTCAAGGCCTCCCTGTCACTGATGACACTTGAGGACGAATAGTCCAATGATGCCTTCTCCAGGGTTCCCTCGCAGGATCAGCTGAACCCGCCGCAGCGGGTGATGTACCGGAAGTGACCCTCAACGTAATGCCTAATTAATTATGTGCAGGCAAAAGAGCAAAACTCAGTAGCGACTCGAACGTGCTCAAATCAAGTTCGGTCTTGATTGGATGGCAGGGTGTTCATGCGCGGTACCAGAATAATACGCAGGCGGGAGAGGCTTCTCAGCTGATGAAACAAGCCGTTTGCTGGGCGGGAAATGCTTATCGGCCCTCCAACCTACACTAGAACGCCGTCCGGGAAGGTGACTCGAACTGACAGAACTGACAGGTCACTGCCCCGAGCGAGTGAACCAGCGACTGCAGTGGATCCCCCGCACAATCAATTTGTCACAACGGCTCAAGCGCAGCAACGTCAGGGCACACGTGGGTACGAGCATTGGTCGAGTCGCATCAAACCGCGCAATCCAACCCTACCACTTCCGTCACCGAGAACCACGGCATCGTCACCTTCGCCCCTGGACTAGGGATGATTGAGAGCTCGTGCCGCGAGGGAAATAGGGGACTGCTTGCATGGGTCTCTGGGACACCCTGATGGACACGGCCAATATGGCCCGTGGCAGATATAAGTACAGCCCTCTCGCGAACCGCAATCCGGCGAAGGAGGCCCAGGAGGCCCTCGGATTCTGGTCCAACCGTCATCGCACAGTCTTGAAGTGCACAATGGCCGCCCTGGCACTCCTTGTGTTCTACCACCTGGCCACCGCCACTGCGTGAGTACCCAGCCCCCATCGTGTTTCCCCGTGCCCTTCGAAACTTTGTTCGCACGTGCTGACTGCAAGCTCTAGGCGCGTGGTGAGGGCCGTAAACGACACCAGCTGCGACACCGTCGCCAACGGCTTCCAGTGCTCGCCTGAGATCTCTCACTACTGGGGCCAGTACAGCCCTTACTTCGCTGTGCCCTCGGACATCGATAACGCCGTCCCGGAGCAGTGCACCCTTACCTTCGTCCAGGTTCTCAGCCGGCACGGCGCGCGTGATCCCACCTCCAGCAAGACGGCGGTGTACAACGCGACAATCCAGCGCATCCAGAGCAGCGTGTCCAGCTACGGCCCCGGCTACGAATTCATCAAGGACTATGTTTACGCCCTCGGCGCGGACCAGCTCACGACCTTCGGCCAGCAAGAGCTGATCAACTCTGGGACCAAGTTCTACGAGCGGTACGGGGCCCTGACGCGGGCGGAAATCCCCTTTGTGCGGTCCTCAGGTCAGGACAGGGTCGTCGAGTCCGCGCAGAACTGGACCCAGGGGTTCCACCAGGCCCGGTTGGCGGACACGGAGGCGGATGGTCCCGACAGCTTCCCTTACAATATCGTGACTATTTCCGAGGACGACGGTATGAACAACACCCTCAACCACGAGTTGTGCACGGCATTTGAGGACGGCCCGGTCTCTGAGATCAAGGACAACGCGAAGAGCATCTGGATGGACGTGTTCACGCGCAACATCACCGCCCGGCTGAATGCGAACCTGCCCGGCGCGAACCTGTCGGCCACGGACACGATATCCATGATGGACCTGTGCCCGTTCAACACGGTTGCGGACGACAACGGCAAGCTGTCGGACTTCTGCGGGCTCTTCACGGCCGACGAGTGGCAGAGCTACGACTACCTGCAGACGCTGGACAAGTGGTACGGCTACGCGAACGGGAACCCGCTGGGGCCGACGCAGGGCGTGGGCTTCACCAACGAGCTCATCGCCCGGCTGACGGGCCAGCCCGTCGTCGACAGCACGACCACCAACAGCACGCTGGACGGCAATCCGGCCACCTTCCCGCTGAACAGGACGCTCTACGCCGACTTCAGCCACGACAACGACATGACGGCCATATACTCGGCCCTGGGCCTGTACAACACCACGGCGCAGCTGTCAAACACGACGCGGCAGTCCGCCGACCAGACGGGGGGCTACGCATCGTCTTGGACCGTGCCGTTCGCCGCGCGCATGTACGTCGAGAAGATGACGTGCCAGGACGCCGGGGCCGAAGAGCTCGTCCGCGTCCTGGTCAACGACCGGGTCACGCCCCTGCAGGGCTGTGGCGCCGACGAGCTTGGCAGGTGCACGCTTGGCAAGTTTGTCGACAGCCTGAGCTTCGCGAGGAGTGGCGGGGACTGGGCGTCCTGCTTCGCGTAGCCGAGGCAATTTGCATGGTATGTCGCGGGGTGCACCTTCCTATTTCATGTACATCATTGCATATATTTAGGCGTATTCATGAGAAACAAGACCGGGGCTTCTTGCTATCAATGGACATCAAGCTTGCTCCTGCTCAGTCGGAAAGACCTCTACTCAACCTCCCCTCAAAAGAGTGAGAGTTGTAATATGGTTCTCAGCTTGACCGTTTTGAGAAATGTTTGCTTATCTATCCTTGGGATCCACAGTAGACAATCTGCTGAAAACCAGCAACTCGGTCGTAGCCTCGTAGAGACACCTTCGCACTGGGCGGCTTTCTAGAGGGTCTCGCCCACGCGTCCTGTCATAAGACAGGGCAGATACACAAGCCGCTGGCTTCAATACATCACTTAAGCCAACCCAGCTCTCTCTCTCTCTTCGCTGAGGAAGCTATTCAGCAGGACGCATTGTATACTTGGGTGAGACACTCATGTGCGAAAGCCATCGCCCAGCGTCCGCTTTGCATGTAGGTATCATCCCCCACGTGTAGGGTTAGCAACTGACCGTCATGGTCAATCAACACAAGCGCCTCGCTCGTACGCTATGTCAAGCGCAACATTTGAAATGTGCCTTCCTACTACTGCCATAATACTGAGACTCGCTCGTTTGATTTGAAATGTCCGTCACTTAGGTCACCACGTTACTTCGTTTCTGACTTCAGCCTGCTATCATTAATAGAGATATTACCAATTTTCTCCAGTGATGTCTTGTTGAATGCCTACACAATAATCTGATGTGGTAATGAACGCTCCAGTGTGTTTGGAGTGTTCTTGAGGGAATTTTAGTACCTAGGCAGACTAGCTCTTGAAGACTAGCTCTTGAGCTTCTGGCTCCTGATGTCCTTCAATCTTATGATTTACTACATGGCTAGTTCACATTGACTAGATACCTCAGTCTCGTTATAATAGAGATTTCAAAACTGCCTATTCGTTTTCCTGGCCCCAAATGAAGGCAAAATATGCCCATGGGTCACGTACTGGGCAGTTCTCATCGTGCTCAGTGTAAATTCTCCGTCCCTATGATTTGACTTTGGGCACTATCCTTCGAAGCTGCTCATATAACACCTGGCTCACTTTGAATGGTCTGTTATAAACCATTGTAAGGCTTATTGTGTTACTGGCCACATGCTGTTGACATTCTTGGGGATCGGCAATATAGGTGTCCAGGATGTAGACAAGAAAGCAAGGTGATGAATGATAATGCCAAATTTTCCGCGATCTTCTTCCTGCATGGGTTCTCATCTGCGGCTCAACCGCTGCCGTCAAATTTGAGGCTGATGGAATTGACGCCGCGGGATTGGCCTAATTCCCAATGTATACAGCCACATGCAGGCCGCCAGTATAAGGGACAGTTGTGCTCTTGAACCCATTCTTCTCGTCCTCTAGATAGACCTTGAGATCATGATACCCCTCACTGCTAGCCAGATAGTTGTCGATGACGACGGTGGCACCGACTCGGAGATGTGGTTTGACAACGACAAGTGCTGCTGTGGTTTAGTCACCAGTATGCTATGGGGCCTAGAGTGTTGAGTTCTGCAACATCCCAAAACATGAAAGATTGGAATTCGTAGAAGGAGAAGAATGGTACTCACTTGGGAGGGCGAGCAACGACCAGACTGGGTGATTCTATCAGTGGACCGAAACGCATCAATCGATTGGAATCTGACGTATGCTTACTGTCTAAGAGTAGGAAGTCAATCTTTTCCGGCATGTTGGTCTTGAGTGTCTCTCGTAAGTCTCCATCCCGTAGCTCAATCCACTTTTCGACGTCATCGCCCGCGGATTTCCAATGTTCCCTCGCCTTCTGCGCCTTCGTGGGCTCATTCTCCGTAGCGATGACCTTTCCAGCCGCGGTCTTCGCAGTAGTTGCGTTCTGGCCCACTGCGAGAGCAAGGTAGATAGTACTAACACCAAACGACGTGCCAGCCTCTACCACGAATCGAGCTCCGCTTGCTCGGAGAAGAAGATAGACGAGGGCACATTTGTCGGGATCGAGAGCCACGAACTTGTCCAGTGCGACAGAGTATGAGCTGGGTTCATCGCTCACGAAAGGAGGCTCGCTAAGGGCTTGAATGTGTAAGTCTTTTAGAAGCTTGATGGTCTGTGGCCCGGCTTGAACCGAGGCCAGCGAGGTGTTGATGAGATCAAGGTCGACGGCCATATTTTTCAATGTCAAAAATTATAACAATAGAGAGCTCGTAAACTTCCACAAAAGTGTTTCAGATTGACTTTCGAGGACTCAAGTGACTGCCATCGCAGGCACTTTATACTATTACCGCAATGAGTCAACTGGTGCGTGTAGTTGCGTAACACAACGTGGAAAGAGCTCGGATGTCGATTGATCAATTAGCAATTGACTCAAGTACGGGGTTTGAAGCAGAGACCGAGCAGCCTCGTCTGACCCTGGATTAGTCAGTGCTGCATGCAATTCTCAAGTAATCAGACAGCATACTTCCGCGGGAATACGCGGACAAAGTGATTTTGACAGACGTCGGACCGGTACAGCGAGTGTGCCGGTCCGGTCATTGTATAATGTGGACTTTTGGCGTCTCTCAGGTGGCTCCAGTCGCTACTTGGTTTCGAATGGAGGCTCCGTACCTAGCCGTAGTTCCACTGCAGCTGGGATCAATTCCTTTGTGGATGTCAAGACGGTGACTCACTTGCATCTCCTGCCCAACGGGAAACAGCATTGAGCCAGGTTTTACGAGTAGAAGCCCTGGTTGTGCTGCCATTTGATTTCCTATCAGATTTTAACCTGCAAAAACTCCCCATGGCTCGTTCTCACCACAATGGCAATTCCAACTACTACCCTGTTGGCTGGCAGTCCTGTGGACGGGGCTACACCTCTAGCAGAGGCAGCAGAAACGCGCCCTTGCCCTAGTACCTAAGGTGTGCTATCAACAACTTTTTATCTTTGGAGATATAGAATCACCTACCTGAGCCAACAGAGCCCTCGCCCGTGTATGTTGAAGGACTCGTGGCAGGCCGCCCTGGAAGGACCACCTTTTACTTCCTTACGACCCTCATCAGCGCGGGCGCAATCCTCGGCTTCCAAGGTTACCCTAGGTATTGGTATTGGGCACCCAAATTTGGTCAAGCAATGAATTGGTTGGGAGGACTCTCTTCATCACCTGCACTGCACTATACGGCTTGTTCGCGAGCGCATTTGTCAGCCTTTTCTCGTTAGTGTTGGTGTAGCTGTTCGGGCTCCAGGCGTTTCCTCGCGCATCGCGTATCATGTACATGATCATGCAGGGAACAGAAGCCACCATTGGCCCGCCTGAGGCTGGTATTTCGGTTCCAGAAAAAGGCCTCGCCAGAGGACCAGACGAATTTATCAAGATGGCCAGTTTGGCAGGAGCGTCTCCGGACAGGGAAGCACATGATCTGGAAGTTGTAGATCATAGCTTGTATGAATACCCACGGATGAGCTGTACCTGGTCAGGGGCCTGCGAGCGCTCGCAAGGCACAGCATCGTGGGCAAGGTTTGCCATAGAGTGTGATGTAGTTTGTAAGGACAGAATGGACAGCATCGATTGAGGGACAACGGTCGTCAGCTCCAAAATGGCAGCCTCATTCATCTTGCACCACAGGTTCGTCTGTCCCGTCTCTCACCCTCACCAACGGTCCGCGGCCTTACTGTGCCCGAAAAGCACGTCCATTCAGCCCGGCGGTGGGTCGGATCACTTGTCTTGAAACGAGCATACGGATTAGTCGTCCTGAATCGCCTACCTATGAAGGATGAGTCACTGGGCACTACACATTGCTCTTATATAAGTCTTCTTTCCTTGGTGTCTTTCCGCTTTTCCCCCCTAACGCGCGGTATCTGGCCTCCCTTCAGTATTGAAATCTGATCAACGCACCTTCGGGGGATTCATCATCTCTTTTTGGTTTCCCTCTCTCACCGATAATCTTGCTCTTCCAGCTTGCAATGTCTGTTGATGCTCCAACACCCCACCAAGATGCTCTCCATTTGAAGTCATTGGCAACACTCCTCTTCTTCGATTGCGAAATGTCGTGCCGGACGGCTGCGTGGCAGTCTATCTTAAGCTTGAGAACATGAACCCGACTGCTTCCTACAAAGACCGTCTCGCTCGAGCAATTATCGACCAAGCTGAGCAGAGCGGTCCCCTCAAGCCTAGGATGACTGTCATTGAGGCTACGGGTGGCAGTAAAGGGTCGTCTCTCGCGTATATTTGCGCCCTCAAGAAGTATCCGTTCCGTGCTGTTTGTTCCGATGCTATCGCGGGAGAAAAGCTACGGATAATGACAGCCTTTGGGGCTAAACCAGATGTCGTCTACAGTCCCACCGGGAAGTCCACGCCAGATCTCATGCAGTCAATGGTCGAACGAGCACGATCTACAGCACAGAGAGAAGGCTGGTTCTTCACCGACCAGTTTAACAATCGCGATGCACTTACTGGCTTTCACGCCCTGGGTCAGGAACTGATTCAGCAGCTTCCACCCGGCATCGACACCTTCTGTGGTGCCGTTGGAGGCGCCGGCATGGTAAGGGCGTTGCCAGCTCACTTAGGTCGGTGAAAGAAACCACTGAAGTTGTCATATTCGAACCGACGAGTGCTCCTCTGATTACCCAGGGGAAACCCGGTACTCACGGCATCGACGGCGTTGCACCGGGTTTCCTCCCACCTCTTCTCGACAAAAGTCTGTATGATGAGGCCAGGGCCATTTCTGAGGACGAGGCCCGCGAAATGTGCCCCAGACTTGCGGCTGAGGAGGGATTGCTGGTTGGAACTTCTACTGGACTGAATGTCGTCGGTGCAATTCAACTGGCCAAGGAATTAGGACCAGGAAAGGTCGTTGTGACCGTTGCTTGCGACTCGGGCTTCAAATACTTGAACGGTTCATTATTTGAATAAGACGGCCGGATCTTGCGGCAGCCGTTGTACACCGATAAATTTAAGCATGTTAATATTGACCCACTCCTAGATTGTTGCCTGTATTGAGTGAGCTATCATCCAACGGGAATTGGTGGAGATTGGGCTCAAGTTCCTCCAACTTGTAGACTCAATAGACTGGTTCTATGCGGACTTGCACGGCAAAACTTCAGCAATAATCTAAGTACAGGTCGTAGTCATTACTTACCAGATCCGCTGCGATCTCCCAAGCCGGGTGGCAAGATCCATGGATGACAGACATAATGTTCGAATCCACAATGTATAGCACTGCGACCCCGTACACTTGAAGATACTTATTTTACCATGTCTCTCTCGGTACCTTGGCTGAGTGGTTGTCGCGGAGCGTTGTGGCGCGGATGTACTTCTTTGTCCAGACCACCGTATTGAACTGCGCCTCGTTGAACCCCGCCTTGATGCTTGCACATGGTTCCATTGTCTCATTTGAAAGCAACGGCAGGTGCTGTAAAGGCAAATTGCCAGGAGGCTTTTCTAGTACGATCTCGCTGGCTCTGGCACCGGTGGTGAGGTCTAAATCAGGATCCTGAGAGATTCTATATATCCACAGCTTACTCATAGGCAAGTTGATCGAAAGCATGGAGCGTGCATGTATGAAATGGTCCGCACTAATTGGTGGAATCAAATTCTCTACGGGGCTTTCATACACTATTTCACAATTTCCAAGGATTCATGAGAGTTACAGCACATTTAGGGCTCTTCATATGTTTCTTCATAGGTTGGCAGCACTTTAAACTTTTCCTCTATTCCTATACCTATTTAGCTTTGCACTAACTGCCTAACTATGATTCTATCTATTATGTAAGCCTTTTTTTATCACAGTCTACTCTTACTAAGGTGTTTACATCAGGGCTCATTATGCCGCCCATACAGGTTTTCACAAGCATTCTTGGGCAGCTGGAGAGGCAGTGAGCGTGGCTGCAGTGGCACGAGAGATCCAGTTAGGTAGTTGGGTTCTTAGCGAATGCTAGGCCATTGGGTTGGTTGCTGGTGCTCAGCCCCAAATGTGGGCCGAGGAAACCTTAATACCGCGGTACGGCGCTGTTGAAATCATGTCCTCTCAGGTGCTCCGGACCCCAGACCCAGGGGCGCAACCAATCCCAGCCTACCTACTTAGTACCTAGGTATTGGCACCCAAAAGCAGGCGACCGGGGTGTGTGAATGGAGTGATTAAGCGACGGGAGTGGTCGCTACCCACAAACGAGCTGTTCGGTGACGGAGCTTCTGCGGCACCACCAGCGTCACACCTTCTCAGCTTCGCCCAGGGATTTCCCCTTGCGTGAGCACTTGTCCGACCCGACTCTTTTTCAGCAGCAACAATCCGTCTGCCAAACGTTTCCCCAGATCTTACCTACTTGCCCGACGGGGGAAATCTCACGAGACGGAAAAACAGAATTCGCGTCAAATGTCAGCTGCGCATTTCGAGGCCGACATCAACCAGCCGATCGCATCTGCCTGAATAGGCGCAACACCCCCCCCCCACCTCGCTCCCATCTCGCGGCTCAACGACGACGACTGCTTCAGCCGTTCGTGCCCTCTTTACTGGCCACCGTCAGCGCCAACTCCACCTGCGACGAGACGTGAGGGCGCCAAGACCTCAAGATAACCAATATGGTCGGGACGGCTGGGGCGATCATTATCACGATAGTCGTGCTCGCTGTCGTCGGCGGTGTCGGATGGGTCTTCTACAGTAGACTGCAAGCTAAGAAGCTTGGGGTACGTTGTCGCATTGAACGCATTCGCAGCAGCACTTTCTCGGCCTGCTTGCCCTACTTGCCCTCGCGCTCTGTGTGCTCTGCAATGCAATGGCGCAAGGCTGACCATGACATCTACACAGCTTCCTCCTCCATCCTTGACCTCCTTCATACCTTTTGTCCACAAATCCGACCCGTCGCCCTACGGGCCCCCGGCTCCGGCGCCAGGAGGCATCTCCGGGTGGTTCAATGACCAGATCCGAAAATTTAAAAATCGCAACAACCGCAGTGCCGCCGGCGCATACGAAGGCACCGGCCCAGCCCCCGGGCGCCGTGGCTTCGGACCCCTCGATCCGGATGAGGCCTGGGACTCGCGCGTCGGCAACGAGGCCGACCACTACGGGCCGGGCGGCTATTACGAGGAACAGGAGCTGGGTCTGCACCAGCCCGGCCGGCCGTCACACCATGACGAGAACACTGGCTACCGGGGCGCCAGCGAACCCGAGAGCTACTCGATGAACCTGGCCGCCACGCCGCGAGAGTTTGGCGAAGACAGAGGCAGGACGCTCAGCAGGGACGGACGGAACCCTTTCGACGACGACGCTGCTGAGCCGTCCAACATCAGCTTGAGAGGGGTTTCGCCGAGGCCGATGGACGGCGAGCGTCGTGAGGACAACGCCAGTGAGAGGAGGAGTATATTCCGGGAGAATGTTTGATCGTGTGCGTCACCCAGAGCTGATCGATCGCGGTCTGAAGGGCAGTAGCGAAGATGGCGTACAGGCATTACATGTCAGGCTTGAAAGCAAGACTTGAACGAAGCAAGGAGGCAAGGATACATATTATCGATTACACGACGCTGGGTCGGGCTTGTCGAAGCCCTGAAGAGGCATGGATCGGCCTCGCAACGCGGGTATTTTGGGAGAGGGGGGGGGCGCTACTTGGACCTGTAACGAGTACACGATCATGGTTAGGATATGCAGAGCGGGAGATGGTCTGGGTTCGGAGGCATCGGTTTCCTCTATATCTTCATGGCCGATTGATTTGTCTACGAAAAAGTTGGCGTGCTCGTGGGTGTTTGATACTGCCGGTTCCAAGACCATTCTTTCTGATTCCCGAGGTAGTCGTCACTCTCTGACATAGGGTGCATATCCATATCTCACATACATCAGTCCTTCCATCGGCATGCCCCGGGTCTAATGAGCCAACAACGTGCCCATACCAATACCATCCATGCTAACCCAGAAAACCGACAGGACGGATCGCAGCGAATGCTTGGCATCTGATAAAGCCAAGGGTCCTCCCCCACGATGCTTATGCTGTGCGTGGGGAATTCTCAACCCCCAAAGTGGGCCCACTGACGTTATAGCAGTCGAGCCCCTCCATATAACGCGCTTCAACGCCCCTCCAAGACTTCCTCCCTGTCTACACTCACAAGATGGCGATACTACCAGGTCCACGCTGCAACCACAAGACAAGGCCGCCTTGAAAGCATTCAATTACTGGTCAAGATGTCGAACATCAATTTGCAAAAAATCCACGATGACCTCGTGGCCATCGCCTACGAGGCAGGAGCTATGATTACGGCCGCCAACCCGAACAGCGTCTCAACCGGCACGAAGCTGAACTGTAAGACCGCAATACCACCACTCCCCACCCTCGACACCTCAATTGAAGAACCCGACTAATATCTCTCCTCTCGGCCCCAGCTGTCGATATCGTGACCGAGACTGACCAGGCGGTCGAGAAGCATGTGACCACCCGCTTGCAAACCCTCTACCCGACGTTCCTCTTCGTCGGCGAGGAGACGTACGTCGCCGGCGAGACTAAGATCACCGACCAGCCCACCTTCATCGTTGACCCCATAGACGGCACGACCAACTTTATCCACGGGTTCCCCAACGCGTGCATCTCGCTCGGCTTCGCGGTCGGCCGCAAGCCCAGCGTCGGCGTGGTTTACAACCCCTTCCAGGACCTGCTATATACGGGCATCGCAGGCAACGGTGCCTACGTGCAGCGCAACGCATCGCTGGCCGCGCGCGGGATCCTCAAGGATGGCGGCCCGGGCTGCGAGAGGGTGCGCCTGCCGGCCGCGGGCAAGGGCGACGGAAAGAAGGCCCCCGCGCTGGGCGACCTGTCGACGGCGCTCGTGGCCGCCGAGTGGGGGTCTAGCCGCGACGGGCCCAACTTCGACGTCAAGGTTGAGACGTTCCGGCGGCTCGCCGCCAGCAAGGAGACGGGTGGCGCCATGGTCCACTCGCTGCGTAATCTGGGCTCTGCGGCGCTGAACCTCTGCGCTGTCGCCGAGGGCGGGCTGGACGTGTACTGGGAGGGCGGGTGCTACGCCTGGGATGTATGCGCTGGCTGGTGCATCCTTGCTGAGGCGGGTGGCATCGTCGCGAGTGGCAACCCCGGGGACTGGGACCCGCCTCTGGACTCCAGGATCTACCTGGCCGTGAGGGGCGCGCCCAGCGGCCAGAAAGAGATCGTGGAGGAGGTATGGAAGGTCATCGGCGATGGGAGGATGGAATACAAACATTAAGCAGTCTTGCATACCGGTGTTCTCTAAGCTTAGAGCTTGATGAAAAAGACTATAGATCACCATCTAGACATGCGGTCGAATTACCATCGTCTAAATCACGATTTACCAGCAGGGTGTGTCCCAGTGATCCTCCGATGGGCGAGGCTTGACTAAGCACGAGTTATTTGATATCGCCTGAAGGCGAGGAGTAGCAGAACTCCTAGTCTTTCAAGAGCCCCATGTTTGGCACGGCAAAGTCCCCGGCCTGTTGAGGGGCTGACTAAGCAAGTTTACTAACTAGAATACCAGCTAGGCTGCCCATAATACTAGATAGCTTCTCCTTAATATATATACCTACTATAAATATACCTTTAATCAAATAAGCTATTAGAAACCCTCTATTTGGTTTCCTAATTTAATTTATAAAGTTATTAAGTACTTTATAATATAGTAGTTATAACTTTGGTTTAATTCTCCCAGTTTTTATACTAAAAATTAATTCCTAGTAATATTATATATAATTATCTTTCTTATATATAATAATTAAAATAATATTATAACCTAGCCTGGTTGGCTAAAAGCCCTAAATATTTAGTTATATTCTAAATAATTATTACTAAATAGCTAAGCTATCTTCTTAAATACTAAGTTACTACTAGCCTAGTAATTTTAATAAATATCTAGCTATTAGATTTCTTTAATTAAAGTAATTTACTCTTATAACTATAAAGCCCCTATTTTTTATTTTTTAATCTTTAATACCTATACTTTTTATAAATCTTAAGCCAGGCTTATAATACTCCTATAGGCTATATAAGAAAAAAGCTACTATAAGATATAAAAAGATATTTTATATCTAGTAAGCTATGTCTTAAACCGGTAAAATCTTCTTTTTAACTTATCCCAGATCTAGATATTACTAATTTAGATTATATAAAAGCTATATTATAGGCTTTTATTTTTTAACCTATATTATAGGCTTTTTTAA
Organism: Diaporthe citriasiana; assembly: GCA_014872975.1. Taxonomy (NCBI): domain Eukaryota; kingdom Fungi; phylum Ascomycota; class Sordariomycetes; order Diaporthales; family Diaporthaceae; genus Diaporthe; species Diaporthe citriasiana. Next base: position 42,611 of record JADAZS010000215.1, on the reverse strand, counting down.
CTCTAATTATAGGTTTTCTTACCTTTAAGATATAAGATACTATTATATATATAGTAAATTACTTCTTTCTATTTAGGAGTTAACCCTCTAGGAAACTACTATTTGGAATTCCTAAAGAGAATATTCTATAAGAGAAAGAAACTTTTTCCTTTTAGTCTTTAAGCTTTAAATTATCCCTTATATCCGCTTAATAAAAGTTTATTTCTATTAGCTTATTTTAAGATCTTACTTTTTCTTATTACTAGTATTTAACTTTTAACTTATTAGAATTCCCCTTAGTAAAATAAGGATAAAATAAAGATTTATTTTCTTCTTTTATATAATATACTATATTTAAAATAGTAGTAGTTAAACCTGTAAATTTTTTAGTTAATAATAAGCCTTAGGGATAACCTACTAGTAACCCTATAAACCGGCTAAACCCTTAATTTATATCTCCCAGATAGGCTCCTTCTTATTCTTAGGTTAACTACCTATTTAATACCACGGTTATTTATACTATAGAATAAAGTATAACCTTAAAAATACTTACTAAATTATATCCTATTATATTTAACTAGGTATCTACTTAAATCTAGTATATTATAAGTATATTTTTTAAGAAAAAATACTAGGATCAAGTAGTAATAATATATTATTTATTTCTAGAACCTATAAGTACTATATTCTTACTAAAAGCCTATATTATTATACTTAATTATTTTCTATTAAGTCTAACTAGTATCTCTTTTATACCCTTATAGGATATTTAATACTAATAGCTGGTTTTATAATTATTATACTCTCCTTTCTAGTTTTTCTATTTTCCCTATTACCTATAAAGCTTAATTAAGTATCCTTACTAATCCCCTTACTAGTAACCCTCTAGAAAATATAGTTTTCCTAAGCTTTAGTATTTCTTATAAGGCCCTTAGCCTAATTTAGAGATAAAAGTAAAGATTTAGCTATCTACTTACTATTAATATAGCTATAAGTATCTTTAGATCTATAATAGTTTAGACTAAACCTTTCTATCTAGCTATAAAATAACTACCTACCTAAAGCTAGAAATCTTTAAGTTTAATAATACTAGAATTAATACTTATATTATATATATTTATTACTTTACTAAAACTTATAATAAAGATATTATATTAGCTAATCATTTAAGAAAGAAGTAAGTAATAAGAAAGAAGATAAAGAGAAAGATAATAATAATAACTTTAAAGATTATAATATTAGAATAAAATCTCTTAAAAAAAAAAAAGCTTATTATAAACCCAAAAAAGATAAGCCGGGTATTTAGATAAAGATTTACTATATAGATAATATAGTAATTAATAATAATAGCGGTTAGGAGGATAAAAAAAAGACTAATTAGAGTAACCTAACTACTTAGGACTAGTAAATATAATAAAAAAAACTAACTATTATACTACTATTAGCTTTACTTTTAAAGCTTTTTTTTATATTAAATACTTTTCCTTATATTCTAGATACCTTTTTGGTTATATATATATTAAGGATAACTATATAATTTTAGGGTAAGGAGTATATTAAGGGGCTAACTAAGTAAGTTTACTAACTAAAATACTAGCTAGGCTGCCTATAGTACTAGATAGCTTCTCCTTAATATACACACCTACTATAAATATACCTTTAATTAAATAAGCTATTAGAAACCCTCTATTTGGTTTCCTGATTTGATTTGTGAAGTCATCGAGTGCTTTGTGACACGGCCTCTCTTCTCTTACTACGACGAGACGTTTTCTCGGGCATCTGAGTAGAGTGCTCAAACCCCGCCCCCCTCCGGGCAGGGCCAATATACATGTCTGAGCTTGATGAAGTAAAGGCCTAAACCATAGCATGGTTTTGAAAACTCTTGGACCATCGAGTCGCATAAGATCAAAAGTGATGTCAGGATAAAAACTGCGTCATGGCACTGTAGTAAATTGCCAACCGATTGCGAAACAACTGCATTCTTTCTCATGACTTTAAATTCCTATACCTCCGGGGCATACAAGATCTTGTAAAAGTCTAGCATTCCAAATTTCTTTTCTTACTGGAGGTCTGTGTATATATAAACTGCCCTGCGGCTAATATCTGTCTGGCATGGAGCTGAGACTGAAGCTTCCACATATCTGCATATGCAACTCATCTGCTGCTAAGGTGGCTGGACGAATAAAGATACATGCCAGTTAAGGATAGGGACCTGCTCTGATAATGTGAGATTTATTAATGGTAGTATTCCTCACCGTTGATGTTTGTTGCAGTTCAAATTCGAGGAACTAGGAAAATTCTTCCAGCAATTGTGTGTTCAGCTGAAATGAGAACACCCACCAATGCACAATACTAAGGCAGCCTATTTGGGATCAAAGCTCCCTATTTCCAGGACCTTAGCGACATCTTGACCATTAATCGATAATTGTCCCAAGAGGCCAGAGCGGATTTTCCGCTCGTGATACCTTGACGTACCTCTACATAAAACACTTTGGTCTCACAAGCTTGCTAGCAACTAATAAAAGCACATGCTAAGTCTCTCAGTTCTGAGCCATATCCCAGTGGTCAAGTGCCTGTCTCTAATTGCTACACATAGCCTAAATCTGATTCACCAATTGTATCTTCTTAACATCAATGGTCACGCTATGTACCTAGAGTTTGTCCAGCTTGTTTGTACGAAAAATTCGGACTCTATGAATTGGCTACACAGTCACATGCACGAAACAGCCTACCCTGGCTTGGCAGTTCCTTCTGTGCTCTCAGTCCATGGTGTGGTAGCACTATTCTGTCGGCCAGTGTTGTCGAAAGACAAGTGATTTGAAACATATTCAATTCAGCTCTCAATACAAGCTCTTGATGAATACTCCCGACATTATGGTACGACCCAAACATTGGAGTATAAGTTGATCAAAGTGTTATCCCATGGCTCTGAGCAGAGCACATGCAGGTGTACCTGTGGAGAGATTCAATGCATCTTGCATCTGTTCCTAAGGAATTGTGTAGGTGAAACTCTGGTAGATAGCGTCCGGTTAAACTACTTAACCTCTAAGTCTCTAGCAGGATTTGTGCATGTCGCCACTGCATGTAGAATGATTAGAATTTTAGGATTCAGTTCCGGTACAAAGTCCGATATCCGTCAACCCATCTATGCTCTATGATAGATTCAAAAAGGGGGCTACGGGACTTGCCGTGCGGGATCTTTGAAGAAAAGGAATCATTTGTTTGGTTGATATTGCGTGCTCAGGTACAAAACAGGCTCGTGGGGTTCTGGTGAGGTCCTGCGGAGTTGTAATTCGACAATCCCAGAGGACCCCCACGGCGCGGCCCCATTAGTCTGGGGAAGGACGGGGTCGGGTGGTACTTGAGCTGCAGGGATCTTTCAGCCTCCATTTCAACGTTCCGGATGCAGAAGTTATCATCTGGGACCTTCATGGACGTTCCCTGGTTCGCTCAAAGCCAAAAGAGACGACCATGGGATGAATAACTTTGAGGGTGAGGCTGTCTGTCGATGGCAGGCGCCCGTCTCGGGCCCACATCCAAAAACAAGAGGCGGGAGTATTCCCCCCCAGAAATTTGCACTAGCAAGAGGTTGCCCACCAGAACCCAGGAAAAGCTAGCGCAGTCAGAAGAGCTCAGAGCTCCGGCAGAGCGACAACGGCAGCAACCAACCCTGCCCGCATTGGCGACGGAGGGGGACATGGCATGTTGGAAATTACGTTCGTACTCCAGCCAATTTCGATTCCAAAGTGGGTGACCGGGCCGCACACACGGCCTGGTCGCATCCCATGGAAAGTGGGCACATCAAGCGACGCTGATAGGCTCTGCTGGCGGTGTGCACTTGTCCTGCATGACAGCCGATGCGCGATGCACTCGATGAAGAGTCGCAGAGACATCCGATCTTTTTCGACCGAAGATGTGACAGGGACATGCCACCATGCCATCCTTTCCGTGATAGGAGTGGTTATCTCGGACTCAACGGGCGGCGATCAATGCTCAAGGGTGGGTAGTCTCGTGCGACTTCAACAGACAAACAATCCAAACAAGCACGGCGCCGTCGCGCAAGCCACATGCAGGTCGAGTGAAGTGGTTCAAGTTTGGGGTTGCGAGTGCAGCTGCGGTTTGCCGAGGCGGGCTGCACCAAGGCACAGTAGCCCACCGCGGAGGGGTTGGACATTTGCCGGTTCCCCAAGCGTACCATGCAACCGGTCTGAGGGGCCATGTGGCCAGTGACAGACGACGGATAACGTGGGCAAGGCGGTCAGAAAAAAACAGACGGAGGGCATGTGCGTTCTGGAGCAGCGAAGCCCTACCGTACGTGGATATGACTGGCCTCGCAGCCGTGCCATGGCACGACTTTGGACTTAAACTTCAGCCGACCGGACATGTGGACCAAATCCCCCAATGGAGCCGTGTAGCCCCGGAGACCTGGGGGCTTCTGATGCTGCATCGATTGTTGATCGGCGTAGCGCGCCTCGATCTGCAAATTTTTGCGGTGGGCCACTCGACGGGTGCTGCAACGCAGATTACACAGTTCTGGACAGTATTGATCATGCTGTCACCCGCCCTGCTCGGGCACTCACCGTCCAACACTGCCCGCTGCCTCGCTGCTTGCAGAGGATCGATCGGCCGACTGCAAGCAGAGCACGCTGGTCGAGATTTGCCCAAGCAGAGTCATGTATTGGCACCCGTAGACGTCATTTCTCGGTAAGGACATCAATGCACTTGGGAGCGAGTAGACAGTTGTCAAACGCAGGTGAGCATGTTTCGGGGGGGGGGGGGCGACAAATGCGTATGCTCATACACGCGCAGATAGAGAGGTGCGACTCAGGAGCGAGGTCACCAGCCACTCCCGAGAACGGGTGTGTAGCGATTTCTTACGGTTTCGCCGTAGCCGTCCCGACAGCCGAGGATGGGATGTGGGTGCACACACTTCAGCACACACACACACACACACACACACCCACACACACACACCGACCGCACAACAGTCGGCAACATATATGGTTGTGGAAAGGTGAAGATACAGATTGTATATAGACCGATCGTCGCGTGTTCCACCTGGTTCAGTATTGTTTGCGGTATGGCTCGCGTGCTCTTTCGCCATGTGGAATATGCCGCTGTGTCGTGGGTTTTGGACATGCACGCGGCGCTGAGGGACGAATGCGGCCCTTGACCTGAGACATGGGTTGTCCTCCATGTCATGTTGTTGACGTGGGGCCGTTTGGGGGCAAGGGCCGTTGGTGGCCCAGGCAAGGCCCAGGATGCTCGCTACTTCCCGAAGTCTGTGCCATCCCGGTGTGATGCAACGTGCATACGCCTGATCCTTGCACTGTCGCCTGTCGCTTCGCAGGTTTGGACCGCTCCAGACGCTTGCAGACCTGCATCACGAGCCGCAACTCCCATCGCCTCGCCTGCGTTGCGCAGGCAAGTCCGATAAGTCGCCGAGTGGTCTTGGTCTTGCCGTGAGGAGTAGAAGGAGGAGGAGAAGAAGAAGTAGGAGTGGCAACCATTCAAGGACAGGCGAGACTTACTCAAATTGAGCCTCCCCAGTCCTTCATTCGAAATATGTGGACTTTGCATCGATGTGCTTCAAGGACTTCCACTACTGCACGTCTAGGTAGGCAGATGCAGAGAGAGAGAGAGAGAGATGGAAGCAGAAAGACAGTATCATTCATCACATGAAGTTGGATCAAAAGAACGTCAATATTTTTTGCGTCTCGTGGCGTCCCATGGGGATCCCTGTAATCCCTGCAAAATGCAGAGCGAGCGAGCGAGAACATTCCCTGCTTCTGGCAACTGCAATGCTGCTCCACAACACTGCGTATCCCGAAGCAGGACCCACTCATGGACGATCCGCTGCGTTGGCGCCGGAAGTCGGGGGCACTTGCATCTTTCTACACAGTAACAACACGAGCACCTTTCCCCAGCCTGCATATCTCTCCTCTTGCATGTGTACTGCCTGACTGCGTGCGTATCTCTCTCCGCCTAGACCATACCGTAGACTAGCTAACCAAAGTTTCACTGTGCCCGTGGCATGGGAATGGCAAGATGGGCAAGCACCCATCCGTTCTCGGGCGCTTGACTAGGACTGACTAGAAGCGAAGACCAACCTCCTGCTAGACCAGACCAAGCCCATGACAGATGGAAATCATCCTGACCGTAACTTCGCCCCGTCGCAAGCGCTTCCGCCCTGTCTGGGTTGTGTGTCTATGATTTTTTTTCTTATCTGTGCACGGATATAACACGCCTACCCTGGCTCACACACCACGTACACCGGCACAAATATTTACCTCCTCCCACCGCTTGCTGCTGCTGTTTCGCCAACTTTCCTTACCTTAGGATTTGTCGCCGCACTCCTCTCGCCTTGCGCCTCACAGGTTGTCGTCTACTGTGCACTGTCTCCCTTCCCGCTCTCGAAACCAAAAAATAAAAACAATACATACATATCGATCAGTCCACCCAGCATCCTGCCCGACTCGTTGCGGGCGCTTGTCGACTCATTCGCACCACCTTTTTTCTTTCTTTTCTATCCGCGATCTATCAGGGTCGAGAGACAAGGGAAAACCAGCAATACATTTGCTTTCCCACTAGCGACGCTTCACTTTGCACTTGTACATTTTGTTCATCTGCTTCAAGTGTTGTGTTGCGAGTCGTAAGACTGAGACCAACTTTCAGAAGCAATGACCCTAACGACTCAGAGATCAACCGGTGATTCGGACGGCTTTCCCACTCTCCAGCTTTTCCTACTCGGTAGGTCCACAGTTACAGTGGCGCATGGGCATGATTCCAATCATGTGCAAAACTTACTGACAGCTACTAGCAATCGTTCGTCTCGCCGAGCCCATCGCGCTCACGTCCATTTTCCCATACGCGTGGCAGCTCGTCAAGCGGTTCAAGGTCGGCAACGAAGAAGATGCATCCACCTATTCCGGCCTGCTTATCTCGTCCTTCTCCCTGGCGGAGGCCATGATGGGGATGTACTGGGGTGGACTGAGTGATCGCATTGGCCGTAAACCCGTTCTTCTGCTGGGGTGCCTTGGTACGATGATTTCGATGATCGCCCTTGGCTTTTCCGACAACATCTGGGTGGCCCTTGCCGGCCGTGTCTTTGGCGGAGCCCTGAACGGAAACATCGGGGTTATCCAAACCATGGTCGGGGAGCTTGTGACGAAGCCTGAACATGTGAGTTATCTCGAACGCAGCAATTTCCATGACACATGACTGATTCCCTACAGGAACGTGAGTACCACAACGGCTGCCTCCACCTTGGACGAAAATGATGCCGGATGCTAACTTGCCGAAGCGAGGGCTTACTCCATCATGCCTTTCGTATGGAGCATAGGAACCATAGTAGGACCGTGCATCGGTGGCACATTCTCAGATCCCCACCAATCGTGGCCGAACGTGTTTCCCGAGGGCGGTCTGTTCGACAAATTCCCTTACCTCTTGCCGAACCTGATCTGCGCCGCTCTCCTCCTTGTCAGCATAATCCTGGGTTACGTCCTGCTCGAGGAGACGCATCCTGGCATGCAGTCGCGGATCCTGCTTCCGGCAGACACGTACATGTCCGAAGAGACGCCTCTTAGAGAGACCTCGGATGCGGTCAAACGCCCTGCCGTAGACCTTAGGTCGGAAACATACGGCACTTTCCTGACCCAGAACCCGGAGGCTGCGGAGCCTCAACAAGAGCTGGAGAAGGCGGCGCCGTTCAGCATCTTCTGCGACAGGCGAATCATGGCGGTGGTTATCAGCCTGTCCATATATGTAAGTTGCGGCTCCAACATTCTGTTAGTAGCTAGGTGCTGACAATGTTCAAGACGTATCATGCGATGTGCTATGACCACTTGCTTCCGATTTTCTTCGAGGATGACAGAGCCGTGGTTGACTCCGTCAGCTCCGTTGTCTCATCGAGCCTACTATATTTCCCTGGTGGACTCGGCCTGTCCATACCCGCGGTTGGAATGATCAGTAAGTATCTAACGTCCCTGGCACACCTTCTGGATCATCTCAGGCATCGAGTCATGATGCACAGAAACCTCGAAGAATCCACTTCTCGCCTTTCCCCGGGACAGCCGTCTGACTTGATTTTTTAGTGGCTGTTAATGGGGCCATTGCCCTCTTCATCCAGGCCGTGGTATTCCCTCTCGCCGCCGACAGGATCGGGGTTTTCAGACTTTTCATCATTGTCACAGTGTTCCACCCTATCGCCTACTTTTTGATGCCGTTCCTCGTCTGGGTCCCGGAGTCCGCCCTGTACCCCACCATCTACTTCAACTTGACCATTCGGAACATATTTTCCATCCTCGTCTACCCGCTACTGCTCATCCAGATCAAGGAGGCGGCGCCTAAATCCGTCCTTGGAAAAGTGAACGGGTTTGCCGCCAGTGCTGGGGCGGCGTGCCGGATGATTGCACCGCCTATCGCCGGATACCTCTACACAATCGGAAGCAGAATGGATTGCACTGCTCTGGCTTGGTGGGGCAGTGCGGCTGCGGCTCTTGTTGGGTCTATCCAGTGCTTTGCTGTACGGAGGACCAAGGCCGAAGACCACGTTTATTGCGAAGTGGAGGGGTTGGTTCGCACGCAGTCAAAGCAAGCAACTGTATCGGTCGGGGATGTCTCTGACGACGACTATTGATACCAGTCCCTAAACGTGGGACCAGGAAAAAGTGGTTGAGGTTGCGAGACGTCGACAATGAGGAACGCCAAAAAGGAGACTCTGTGTTGGAGTCCATACAGGTTCTGTCGACCTGACGGTTATCACAGGGCGGAAACAGTCACGAAAATGGCGTTCTCTTCGGGTTGTCAAATGACGGCGCACATTACGTGTGTTTGGTGTCTTGGAGTTGAGGCTTGGGTTTTGCCTGCGGAGTGTGCGTTTATGGGGGGTCCTGGCGTTGGCGCTTGGTGTCTTGCATGGGTTGGGAAGAGAGGGATACCACAATACCTAGCATAGACAGACTTTGCATTAAATTAATTTAGCATTACCAAGATACGGCGATGATACCACTGTGGGCATCACGACTCTAAAGACTGGCTATGTCGCCTACGTGTTTGGGGCTTGGTCATCCACGGATCCAGACATCGGTACAACAGGTGAGGTTTGATCGAGAACAGGCCTACAAGAGAAGCCGGTATGACCTTTTGGTGTATCCATCAAATCCAGCATTGACCACTCAGAGACCTGAAGTCGTCTGAACTTCATTCAGTGATTAAGTCTTCCTCTGCCGAGGAGGGGGATCGTAGAAGGTGGAACCACCAGTGACAAGTCGAAAGCAATTGAACTTTGGAACACGTATCTTGTCATAACAGACGAATCGCAAAATTGTGGCCAGGAGACCTGTGCTTTGGGATTTGAGCATCACATGCAGTATCAAATATAAGATCGGGTGCTGAGGGCAATGTGACAGAACCTGTCGGGCCATCCTCGCCATCGCTTTGCTTTTTTCGAGCCAAGTTGGTTGACCCTGAACCCTGCCTGACCCCCTGCGTTGTGAATTTTGCTCCAGTGGGGAAGGGGGGGGGAATGTATTAGGGGAGTTGCTGAGTGAGGGTGAACGGCAAAATTCAGCATCTCATAGGATGACATCACCTCCACCTGTAAACGAGTACACACACGTTCTCGAGGCTTTTCATGAAGTTCGATTGAGGGATCACGCGCGTGCGCCCGCCTTATTGTGCTGTGATTATTGGGCTGTTCAAACCTTGGGAAATATTTGGGCGCCCCGCCTAAAGAATTTCAACCGGCACTGCCGTTTGGGGAAACTTCTCTTTGAGAGATCGGCTAACCATTTCAACTGCGTAATTTCCACATGACTCCTCAAGTCCAAAAGAAGAAAAGAGTATACGAGTGCAATCGGGCTTTTTTCTTGCCACGTCGGTTTCAGGGCGAGCGAGTCGTCCAGTGAAATCTTTCCAAGATGGTGCAACTCGCGGAGATCACGGAGAAGACCGAGTCTTCGTTGAAAATCTCAGACGGCCAAAATGCACCACCACAAGAAGCACAAGCAACGACAAAATCCACGGCAACAGCACCAAAGAATGGAAACTCGTCCACGCCAGTAGCGGGACCAGCACCACCACCGACAGCCTCGGTGGGCCCGTCGCTGCCAAAAGTCGCGGCGCCAGAGCTCCCGCCTCAGCTCGCCCGCAATGCCGGCAAGACGGCAGAGGAGATCATGGAGGATCTGAACAAGTCGCCGCTCTTCATGACGGAGCTTGAGGAGAACGACGACGTGGCGGCCCTGGAGGCGCTGGCCTACGAGGGCACGCCGCTGGAGAACGCCTCGGACTTCAAGGAGCGCGGCAACGAGTGCTTCAAGCAGCGGCGGTGGCGCGACGCGGTCGAGTTCTACGGGAGAGGTGTCACGATAGTGACCGAGGAGCAGAAGCGCCGTGAGAAAGGAGAGCCCCGGCGCGAGGGCGACCCGAACGGGGACGACGAGGCCGAGATCGCCGCCCAGCGCGCCGTGCTCGAGGCGCTGCTTGTCAACCGCGCGGCGGTGCAGCTGGAACTGCAGAACTACCGCTCGTGCTGGCTGGACTGCGGCGCGGCGCTGCGGCTGAACCCGCGCAACGTCAAGGCATGGTACCGGAGCGCGCGGGCGCTGCTGGCGGTGGGGCGTGTGCAGGAGGCCGATGATGCGTGCGCGGGCGGGCTGAGCGTCGACGGAGAAAACGCCAGCCTGCGAGCTGTCGCGAGGGACATCATTGCGCGCGCTGAGGAGCTGGACAGGAAGGCCCAGGCCGCCGCCGATGAGAAGCGCACGCTCCAGCGGCGGGCGGCGTTTCTGGCCGGCGCCCTCAAGGAGCGCAACATCACCGTACGCGCGAGCAAGACCCCGCCCGACATGGGCGACGCGAAGCTGGAGCTCGTGCCGGACCCGGAGGACCTCAACAGTACGCTCAGCTTCCCCGCCGTGCTGTTGTACCCGGTCCACTACGAGAGCGACTTCATCAAGGCCTTCAACGAGAAAGAGACGCTCGTGCAGCACTTTGGCTACGTCTTTCCGCTGCCGTGGGACAGGGAGGGCGAGTACGGTGCCAACACGGTAGAGTGCTTCATGGAGACGGCTGCGGGCGGAGGCCTGGTCAAGGTCGGCAAGAAGGTGCCACTGCTGAAGGTGCTGAGCCTGGACACTGTCGAGGTGGTCGACGGGGTGGTCAAGATCTATGTTGTCCCCCGTGGCAAGGCGGACAATTGGGTGAAAACCTTCAAGGAGGCAAAGGCAAAGGAGGCTGGGGCAAAGCATTAGTTGTGACAAACATACCCGTTCGTCAAGGCATTCGCGAAAGCCGGATTGAGATCACAAATCGGTCCTCCGCCTCAGACCCTTCAGCACAAAGAATCAAGAACGAATGTGCCCTACATTTTTTGAGTCTATTTGTGCTGCCTGCCTAACACATGCTACGAGCGTGGTGGTGTGGACCCCCTGAGAGCAAGCACGCGCACATCTGCCAACGTTTTCCAAATTGATATGTCAGGCCTAGCTTCTTGGTAATCCCTAGAAAAAAGGTATCAACTCATATCGTACGTGACCAGTATTCCAGTGGAGGGAAACACAGTGAAAAGAAACCCCAGTTCGGAACGCCATTCCCTTAGTGATCCATTGAAATGCTTGGAAAGAGAGAGATGGAGAGAAAGACAAAATGGAAGAATCAGACACAAGGAAAGAAAACACTGAGTTGGTCTTACATGGAGGTTGCCCTTCGCCTCTTGCTTCTATGCCCATCCGGCGTTGCCGACACTGGTGACATGGACATCGACTCTTGCCCACAACCCCGCGGCGCGCGGTCGCCCACCGCGGCCCTGCTGCCATCCTCCCTCTCGTTGCGGCACCGGACCTCCCGGTGGTCTCTCACACTCAGGTTCATCAAAAGCAGCGCTGCGTTTTTCTCGGCGCCGGTGGTCGCGACGGAGTTGGACATTGAGGCCGGCTCGTGGTCCTCACGGTTCCGATCCAGGCTTCCCGAGGCCTGAGACGTCGCCATGGTGGCCGTGGTCGAAGGACTGCTTCGACCATGGCCGTTATAGTCGAACTCGGGGCTGGCCTCGGTCTCGGGCGCCGGCCGCTTCGATGTAGTCCATGCTGCTGAGTTACGGAGTGCGGGAGGGATTCTCTGCGAGGTCTGGTAATGGTCAAGCCTGCTCGCATGGTTGAAACGGGGTATCGCGCTGAGTAATGGGTTCGGGCCGCCCGGGTACAGGAAGTCCTCAGAGAAGTTGGGGTGGAGGCTGTTTGGCGACGTCGAGGACGATTGAGGATGGCCCGGGTGGTTCGCGACCGTCCAGCCGCTGGACCGCGGCGGTGACATTGGTGAGTACGGAGTGTTACGGTGGTGAGGCGCGTGAGGCAGTGAGGGCGTTTCTGGCCCAAAGTGGATCTCCGGGTCCGGGTCCGCGGCATGCGGACTGTCTAGGCCTCTCTTGAAGCACATCCGCCCACCAAAGTCAACGCGGTCTCTTTCGTAGTCGTATGGCGACCCGTGCCGGTGCAGCCCGCGGCGTGCGAGACGCGGGCTGGGGATGCTGGTTGGGCTTGGGAGCGCTGGGCCGTGGCTGTAGTGGTGCAAGTGCTGAGAATGCAGCGGCAGGTGGCCGTTGACGTTGACCGCGTTGGCGTTGGCAAACACACGGCGATACAGCTCCGCCTCACGCCCGGATTCTGCAACGATCGCAGGGTCAATGGCCATCCGGCCGTGCTCTGGAGCGTCCGGGGATATGCATTGGGAAGGGAAGTCAGGGCCGAATATGGGGATCAGTGCGCCGGCAATAGGCGCACAGAATGTCGCGCAGACTGCTTTGGCACACGCATGGGGCATCCAGTAGCCTGTAGAGGGCGATTCAGCGGCTGTTGCGCATGTGGGATGACAGAGATCAGGTATAGAATGCTTACCTTGAGCCATGATAGAACCTCCAGTAATACTGTGAGTGATGTCGCGGAGGCCAGGGTTCATATTCAGCATCTTGGCCGGCATGGTCTGCTTTTGGTCAGCATTGGGACCGTGAAAAGCAAGACAGAGAGAGAAGGGGGTTGGTTACCTTTGAGTATTTGCAACATTTGAAAAAGGGGGTCATGCGGACCAAGCCGACATTGTAGTCCCACATGACGGTGTATTCAGTATCATCACCCGGCACTTTGAAAATGTACTGGAAGACTGCATGGTGACCGTAAGCTTCGAGTCCTGGAGGGGCGAAGACGCTTGTGATTGGTGACTGGGGATATCTAACCTTCAAAGCTCTCGCGTCCAGTCTTCTCGTAGAAGTCTTTCTTGCCGCTGTTGTAAGGGATGTGTCGACAGTACTCCTGGATCTTGCCATAGGGGTATACCTGATATCTCTTGATCTCTCGTAGCGAACCCTCGTCCAGGTTCTCGAAGGGCGGGTAGTTGACAAGGCCCTTGGCCTTGGACTTGACGAAACCTCCAGACTCCTTGGCCATCTTGGTCTGTTTTGCCGAAGAGGCGAGGTGTCGTTCGAACAGCAGACTTGAGCAATCGTCGGAGTAGGATGTTGCAGGCGACGACATGGCTGGACTTGGTCGATACCGAGGAGTTGGCGGAGGAGGCCCCGGGGGAGCCGGGTTAAGAAGGGAGGCGAGGGACAACATAGCGGTGAGGCCTGTTCGAAATGTCTCGAATGTGCAGGAGAAGATGCAGGTTTAAGAGTGGAGGATGGGATCTGATGCTAGAGGGATAGATACCCAGGCTCAAGGGGGCCGGGTAGTGGTGATATGGACCCAGACTGCAAGACAAGCGCTTGCAGCTCGGTCAGATGGGGAAATCAAGGTGAGGTCAGGTCAGGCAAGAAAAGGGAGACCAAGTCCTTTTTCAATGAGCAAGCAGGCAAAACAACCACACGATCGTCGCCGGCCCTGCCAGGCCACTCGCTTCCAAGGACCAAGGCACGGAGGGGGTGGGAGTGCGCGGGGGCGGGGGCGGGCGCGTGGACAAGGAACCGAGATGGTTTCTTTCTTTCTTCCTTACTTGAGACTGGCCATGCAACCACCTGCAAGTCCGGTGGCCTCTGCCCGTGGGCGACGCAGTCGGCGGTGTTCTCGGTGCTGCTCCTTTGTCCGGGATGTCTTGGAATCGAACCTCTGAACGGAGAGATGGTCGTTTGGCAGCGTCCACCGCTCTTCTTGGGGGTCGAGTTGTAAGCCACAAAGTGAGTACTGATCGGGGTGAGCGATAGAGGCCGGGCCAGCTGACCAGGCGAGCGTCAATGGTGTTGGTGTTGGATTCTGCTGGGCTTGCGCGCATGGGCTGAGCACTGAGGGAGACCTTGTCGGGCCTGGCTGCTGTCCACGTTACCTTTGCTGAGGCATCGCTTCGGCATCAGGAGGCCAGGCCGATCGGAAAGGTCAAACGATTCCGTGACAGTCCTAGAGCTGCTTTTCCCGATCTATCGATTTTGTTTCCTCAGCTATGATGGCACTGAGGCTCCTCGTCTGCGTCTCTGTTCATCGGCAACAGGTTCACCCCAGTGACAACCAGGGCCGACGGTTACTTTGGGCAGCTAGTCAGTACCTCCAGCGCCGTAAAAAGGACGGGAAACAAGGAGGATAGTGGTGATGGCTGCACCAGGATCGAGGTGAGGTAGAGTTTCAGTAGATTTCACCAGGCTGGAGCGCTGACCCGAAAGGGTGAACACAGGCGACTGCATGACGCAGCGGATATGTGGCTAAGGAAAAACAAATCAGTTTGACAGCAAATACTGTAGCATACACAGCCAAACATCCCATTGGCTTGTTTGAAAATGTACAGAAGAAGCTTTGACAGAGCAGCCTGACGGATGGCTGCAGGAGGTGCCGTCTAGCCACCAGGCTAAGCGGCTTCCTGAGAAGGGTGCAACAAAGAAAAGTCTCCCCTTAGACCCAAATATCCTAGACACAACTCCTGCTTGACTCGACACACGTGGCCGGTCTGCCCTCAGCATGAGGGAGAGCGACGGGGTAGGGAGGCATCATGCCCCATCGTTGCCAGCAGCCTGCCCACGCCTCCTGACAGGGAACGAGGCTGCTTCCCAGCCTTCTGCGCATGCTTCTCTGCAGATGGTGAAAACATCTCTGCATATTCAGGCTCCACCTGGCTTTCAGCCTTCCGCTCTGACCGCTAGAAGGCCTGACGACTGCTCCATTCACCTCCATTCTGCTGTGAGGAGGTCCTGTGCGTATCCGCGGTGACAGCCCAGCAACAAGCGTTGAAAGTGGAGTATGTTGCTGGTTGTTGCTCGTGGAGAAGATTCCACCGCCTTTCCAGAAGCTTTGAGGGGTTGGGATTCGTCCATGGCGGACGGCTGACCATAAGGGGGGTTGCAGGTTACGGGCTACGCCAACGTGTCGAGCAATGTTTCTCCCACGAGCTTCACCTGTACAAAGCATGCGGAAATGAACTGAGAGCAACACAGAGCTTGTGCCCGTGCGCGGCCACCAGGGAGCTATTGATTGATGTCCATGTTTTTACTCTGGTCATCCATGAGGAGTCGGCCCTGATGCTGTCTCGATGTACGTACCTGTGTCGCCGTCCGCAGCTGGGCCAGCTTCTCCAAGCATTCGACCCCCATCCCAGCAAGCCAGTAATCGAGGCAAGGTGACTTATCTCATGGGATCAGGAGCTTCCTTGGCCAGAATATCCACCGCGAACTTTGCCTTCAGTACCATCAACCTTTGTGAGAAACTGGTGGGGTACAGCTAGGGAGCAGCGCGCCTATGTGGCCAATGTGTAGCGAGTGGGGGGCTCGATTGACAAAGACCCTGGCTGCTCTGTCCAGATAGGATCGTCAAGATGCAGTCGTGACGGAACAGCTTTGGTACGCTGTCCGCATTGAGTCTCAGCATTGGACGACGGTGCCTCGAGTCAAAGTGCCCCTGGTGGACAATCATGGTGGCGCACCGTTCCAGCCGTCATAATTTCTGCAGCTTCCCGTAATTCAATGGAGCAGGTTGCCTGAAACGTAAAAGACGGCATGACCAGTGCTTGCTACCAAACGGGAGCAGCGAAATGACAGGCCTCTGGATCTGGTGCCTTCCGGAGCACAGACTGCGCCGTAAATGTGACATTTAGAGGAAGGGAAAGACAAGGCGTGCTCGATTGAGGAGGGCTTGTGAGGATGAGCTTGCTTTGTGGAATTCGTAAGGGCCTGAGATCCGCACAGCGCCGCAGTCTGCTGTACGCGAGATGTGAGCGCTCTCTACCGGTGCGAGAGACTATTGAAGTGGAAATAAAGAACATGCTGGGCTGACCCGCACCTATCGAGCCAGACAACTTCAGCACGTCCATGCACCACTGTCGCACGCCAGCCTCGACATGGACATCTGCCGGCCAGGTCAGCCGTTCCCCAGTGACTGGACCGCAAGGTGCCATCCGAGTTGCAAGGTATCATCCTTAATGGCCGAATCCGACTGCCTATGAGGTCGCAGATTCACCGGGGTAAGGGCCACCGAGTTCGTCGTGGACATAAGCTTAAATTTCGCCAGCTCTGCCATGTTACTTCTAGAAGTGTAGCGCCGAGGATGAGGAAGTCAAGCGTAGACACACCCGGCTGGTTTCAGATGACTGTGTTCCTCGCAGCAGTAGCACGGCAGCAGCTTGACAGGCAGGGGACAAGGGAGCTCTGGCAACGCGGACGAGTGCTGTGTGACGAGTATGGATATCCAAACGGCTGTACGCTTCGATCGGGAAATTTCCTTTCCTCTCATGCTCGGGTGGGCGTCGCACGGCAGTTATGATATGCAGGCAGCAAATCACTCACTGCCCATGCACCCGTGGAACATTGCTCTCCATCCGGATAGGTGATGGTCGAGGGGAAGACGCGACGAGCAAAGAAGTGGCGTCCAGGTCTTGCCCTGTAGACCAGACGATGGTCCAGCTGGGCTGGCCTCCGTAAGCATTCGGGATTCAAGCGATCCGATCCAAGATGTTGATTCTTCGCCAGGGCCAGGTCCGCTATGTCCAGGCCAAAATGGCAGACCGAATACCTATCGATTTGAGGCTGGCGGCGATGAGGTGACAGATCAGGTGGGCAGAGCAGCCGTCGGCACAGCGTCCGATGTGTGGTCACATTTGCTTTGCCCAGCCCCTTTTCTCGAGGATGGTGGTCCCTGGTTGTGCGGGCTGGTTCCATACATTGGTTACCTGGGCATACAGCCCGAGCCCAAAATCTTCAAGGCCCGATGACCGACTCCGTTCCCCTTTCCGCCGAGCCGAACCACCATTGCCTGGATCGAAGGAGGCAGCCACAGCAACCACTCGACAAGAGCAGTACTACCGCTATTGAGAGAGCAGAGTCACGCAATTACGAGTTGTCGGGGCGTCACAGCAGGTGTCCTTGCGCGAGTTGAGAGGGAGGGGCCAGCCAAAGGAGGCCAAACACGAAAGTCCAGCTGTATCACTGGAGAGTTACCAACCACACTTGCATTGCAGATCAGGAATGGTCACTGGAGACGAGTGACGTGCGAGATGATGGGATCTGGGCAGCACGAACACTAATAGGTGATTTACAAATACGTACAGGATTGCATTGCACGTAGGAGGTGTACAGCTGACTGAAATGCAGGCAAGCCATCAGCAAGAGCTTTCGCCCATGGACTTGTCACATGTCGTCTGTTGGCGATGTGAAAAGCATGGCTGTGCTCAGGTATGTACACAGCACACAGAGTTATTAGCAAGGTACCCATTACCGTCATTGGCGGCCCGTCAGTCAGTTGGCGTCTGCGGCTGGCAGCCCTGACGAAGTGCCTTGGCTTGGATACCTAGGTACCAGGATACATCGAAACTCACCCCAGCCTGCTTGTGACCCCCCTGCAAGACGCGCCGGCGTGATGGGGCTCTGGATGCTCTATCGTCCAATCATTTCAGTGGTCCCGACGATAAGACCGCGTTTTTAGCGCAGTCTCGGACCCGGCCAAAACAAACATCGACCTTTGGGCCTGGGCAACCATTTTAGGGCAGCAGTGATTGAATGCGATTGACGAGCGCTAATCAGCAACGACAACGACATCCATCGTCAACAACGGCGACAACAAAGCACATCCCACCGAGGCTGCTGGCGTTGCTTCTTCGACCACCACACCACACCGTCATCACACAATCCTTCATTACTGGGCTGCAGGACGATCCTCAACCCCCCCTGCGTCTTAAAATACCCCACAAGTAATCTTCGCCCGTTTATGCATTCGCGCAACTCTTTCTTCCTTGCCCGTTCAGTTCTGCGCAACAGCCCTTCCACCAACCTGCGCCAGCCTTTGCGACTACGCGCGTGGGCTTCGAGGCCCTCAAACAACCTCTCAGAATGGACTCCGACGCCGAGTCGTCGGTCTTTGATGACTACCAACAAGATGACTCCGACGCGTTCTCGCCCGAGCCTGTAAGTAGCGGTGCAGTGCCCCTCGTGACGTTTCCATGCCTCCCTGACCCTCACCCGTAGTGTACCTCTGTTAGTGTCGCAGACACAGGCTTTCTCCAAATCAGCTGCTTACGAGTCGCAGAAGCCCAAGGCCAAGGCCGTGAAGAAGGCGGTAGCAGCAAAGCCAGCCGCCAAGGCCGCGCCGAAGAAGATGGTCCAGACAACCCTCAAGTCAAAGGCCGCACCTAAGAAACGCGCAAAACCAGCGGGCGACGACGATGACGATGATGGTGGCTTCGATGGCGATATGTCCAACACGCCTCCCAAGAAGCAAAAGACAGCCGCTGGCGCAAAGAAGTCCAGCGGCAAGCCTCTAGGTGAAATCGAGAATGATAGTTTCACGCAACTCGATGGACCTTCGGGATCTCGGCCCACCAAGACCGCCACCGAGACTTACCAGAAGCTGACCCAGCTCGAGCACATCATCAAGCGGCCTGATACGTACATCGGGTCTGTGGAGCGCACCGAGAGTCAAATGTGGATCTACAACAAGGAGAAGTGCTTGATGGAGAACAAGAAGGTCTCCTTCGTGCCTGGTTTCTACAAGATTTTTGACGAGATCCTCGTCAACGCCGCCGACAACAAGCAGCGAGACAAGGGCATGAGCTACATCAAGGTCAACATTGACCGCGAGAATGGTGAAATCTCCGTCGAGAACGATGGCAAGGGTATCCCGGTTGTGATGCACGAGAAGGAGGGTGTTTACATCCCCGAGATGGTCTTTGGTCATCTACTCGCAGGCTCCAACTTCGATGATACCGAAAAGAAGACCGTCGGTGGCCGCAATGGATACGGTGCCAAGCTTTGCAACGTCTTCAGCACAGAGTTCTCTCTTGAGTGTCAGGACTCAACGAACGGCAAGAGATACAAGACAACCTGGAGGGACAACATGAGCAAGATGGACAAAGCAAAAATCACCTCCAACAAGTCCAAGGACTTCGTGAGGGTCACTTTTAAGCCCGACTTCAAGAGATTCGGCATGCCGGATGGAATTGACGAGCAGACCGAGTCCCTCTTGTACCGGCGAGTCTACGATTTGGCTGGAACTGTCGAAGCAGTCAAGGTCCACCTCAACGGAGAACAGCTCAAGCTTGGATGGAAGAAGTACTGCGAGATGTATGCCAAGGCTATTGCATCACAACGTGATGATGACGACGCAGACGGGAGCGGACCCGCCCCTGCCACCGTCATTTTCGAAGACACCAAGGCTCATCAACGGTGGCAGATTGGCTTCACCGTCTCAGATGGCTCTTTCCAGCAGGTTTCCTTTGTAAATTCCATCGCAACAACTTCCGGTGGCACTCACATCAACTACATTGCTGATCAGATCTGCAATGCCCTTCTGAAAGACCTCACCAAGAAGATGAAGGGCCACTCACTAAAGGCGAACCATGTTCGGAACCACATCTTCATCTTCGTCAACTGTTTGGTCGACAACCCTGCATTTACGTCGCAAACCAAAGAGCAGATGACTACCAAGCAGAGTGCCTTCGGCAGCAAATGCCAACTCACTGACGGCTTCATCAAGAAGATCAGGGCGACAGAGGCGATTGAGAATATCCTTCACTTCGCCGAGAAGAAGGCTGACAAGATGATGTCCAAATCTGATGGAAACAAGCGGTCCCGCATCAGCAACGAGAAACTCGTCGATGCGAACATGGCGGGCAGCAGGAATGGCCACGAGTGTACTCTGATCCTGACTGAGGGTGACTCAGCCCGAGCTTTGGCTGTGGCGGGCCGCGCCATTCTCGATCCTGACCGCATCGGTGTCTTCCCTTTGAGGGGAAAGATGCTGAACGTTCGTGATGCTTCGATAGACCAGATCTTGAAGAACCAAGAGATCAACAACATCAAACAGTTCCTTGGGCTGAAGCACAAGACGACGTATACTGACACGAAGAGCCTTCGATATGGCCATTTGATGATCATGGCCGATCAGGATCACGACGGTAGTCACATCAAGGGGTTGCTCATCAACTTCCTCGAATGCCAGTTCCCCTCACTACTCAAGATTCCGGACTTCTTCCGGGAGTTCATCACCCCAGTGGTGAAGGTCTGGCAAGGCCCGAACCCGAAGAAGCCTCTCCATCTGAAGTCGTTCTTCACCATGCCCGAATACGAGGAGTGGAAAGACAGGCACCACCAAGAGATTAAGAGATGGCAGTACAAGTACTTCAAGGGTCTGGGAACCAGTTCCAATGAAGACGCCCAGGTTTACTTCACCAACTTGGATGATCACTTGAAGGAATTCCAGACCATGAAGTCAGAGGAGGCTGAGCTTTTCGAGCTCGCTTTCTCCAAAAAGAAGGCTGATGCGAGAAAGCAGTGGCTCGGCAACTTTATTCCGGGAACTTTCTTGGATCATTCGACCAAATCCATCACGTACACCGATTTCGTCAACAAGGAGCTCATCTTGTTCAGTATGGCCGACAACCTGCGGTCCATTCCGTCGGTCGTGGACGGATTAAAGCCAGGTCAGCGTAAGGTCATCTACGCCTGCTTCAAGCGCAACTTGACGAAGGACAAGAAGGTTGTCGAATTGGCTGGATACGTCTCCGAACAGACTGCCTACCACCATGGTGAAGTTTCCTTGCAGCAGACAATCATTGGCCTAGCCCAGAACTTTGTTGGATCGAACAACATAAACATTCTGGAGCCCAGTGGCAACTTCGGTTCTCGTCTTGCCGGCGGTAACGATTCGGCCAGCGCTCGTTACATCTTCACACGCTTGTCCCCTTTCGCCAGACGCGTATTCTCTGCACTAGACGAGCCGAACCTCGAGTTGCAGTACGACGATGGCAAGCAAATTGAACCGAAGGCCTACGCTCCAATCATTCCCATGGTTCTTTGCAACGGCGCTGACGGTATCGGGACGGGCTGGAGCACTTCTATCCCTAATTACAACCCGAGAGACATTGTGAGAAACCTCAAGAGGCGCATGGGCCGTGACGGCGAGTCACATGAGGAGCAGCCCTTCGAGACCATGACGCCGTGGTTCCGCGGCTGGAAGGGTGTAGTAGAGGAAGAAGAACCGGGCTCGAAGAGGTATAGGTTCAACGGTATTGCGCATATTGATGACAGCCAGCCCAGGTCCGTCGTCACCATCACTGAGCTGCCCATCCGTATGTGGACCGATGACTTCAAGGCCAAGCTCGAGCAGATCATCAAGGGAGAAAAGGCTCCTTCATGGATCAAGGATTACAAGGAGTACAATGACCATGCAAACGTGCATTTCGAGATTGAAATGGACGAAATGCAGATCAAGAAGACTCGGGAAGAGGGTGTGCTTGAACGTTTCAAGCTGAACAAGTCTCTTGGAACCACCAACCTCGTTGCTTTCGATGTTCGGGGACAGATTCGGAGGTATGAGAAGGTTGAGGACATCCTGGAGGAGTTCTACCATTATCGCCTTCAGATGTACACAAAGCGGAGGGTTCGTAAACCGCCCCCTCCCCCATCCAACACAAACACACTGCCATCGCACACAGTGAAAAGCTGACTTGACCCTTTCTAGAATCACTGGCTCAAGGTTCTCCACGCCGACTATCGCAAGTTGAAGAACATGGCCCGATTTATCGAGGAGATCATTGAGGGCAAGTTGGTAGTCTCCAGGAAGAAGAAGGCCGTCCTGGTGGAAGAACTTCGTGACCGCAAGTACGAGGCCTTCCCCCGTGGTGAGAGCGTGAAGAAAGCTCGAAACACGGATGAGGAGATGAACCAGGATGACGATGAGGATAACGAGGACCTCACATCCAATGAACCTGGCGCAGGAGATTACGACTATCTTCTTGCTGTGCGTGAAACCCTC
The DNA here is from genome assembly GCA_014872975.1 of Diaporthe citriasiana. Lineage (NCBI taxonomy): Eukaryota > Fungi > Ascomycota > Sordariomycetes > Diaporthales > Diaporthaceae > Diaporthe > Diaporthe citriasiana. Next base: position 20,418 of record JADAZS010000215.1, on the reverse strand, counting down.
TGCTCTACCGGAGACCAGTGCACTGACGTTGTATAGATGCCTATCTATTCCTTGACCGCCGAACGCCTGGAGCGGCTGAAGAAGCAAATCGCTGCGAAGAAGCAGGAGCACGACGACTTGGAGAGGCTCGATGAGAAGGACCTCTGGTCCAGAGATCTCGATGAGTTCCTCGAGGAGTGGGAGCACCAGCAGGTCCTGGACGCGGAGATCGCGAAGAACATCCGGAACATGGGTCGCCGCCGCTCTAAGAAGATTGGGGCTGGAGGCGGCCGCGGTGGTAAGCGGGCCAAACGTGACGATGACGACTATGACCCTGGCAAGACCGCCAAGGCAGCCAAGGCGATGAAGAAAGAAATGACTGTCGTGAAGAGGCCCGTCGAGCCGAAGAAGCAGGGCGCTGCCTTTGCTCAGAAGTTCAGCGGGACAAAGCCGAAAACGCAGACGTATGGCAATGACGGAGCCGAGTCTGACTTCTCTGATGATGACTTTGCAGCATTGAGCAAGAGCAAGCCGAAGGCTGCACTTGCAAAGAAGGTGCCCTCGCCTGATGATGTCAAGGATGAGGATTCAGAGATCGAAGAAATTTCTGCGCCGGCCATCAACCGCTCTAAGCGCGCAGCAGCAGCCAAGACCAAGTCGTACACCAACAATGGTTCAGACTCAGACTTCTCTGATGAGGACTTCGCTACGCTGAACACGGGCAAATCCGCGCCAGTGAAGAAGCCATCTCCAATGGTATCTGTCGTCGAGGACGACGAGCCCGAGTTGGAAGACGAGGTGGAAGAGCCGATGGAAGAGCCCGAGATCGAAGAGGTCAGTGCACCAGCAAATAGCCGCTCCAAACGTGCCGCCGTGTCAAAGCCCTCTCCCATCGAATCTATCGTCGATGACGACGAACCCGAGGTTGAGGAGGTTGCCGCGCCCGCAAACAGTCGCTCCAAGCGCGCTGCTGCGTCAAAGGCTAAGGCCTGGGTCTTCAGCGATGATGACGACGAGTCAGAAGGTGACAACGGTGACGATATGCTCGGAGACGTCGGTGCCATGGTTCGCGGGATCGGAGAGCCAGCCGCGGCATCGAACAATGGCAGGCTTAGTCTGTTTGCCATGTCACGATCTGAGCATGGAAATGCTGCGATCCCCAAGCTGAAGACAAAACAGTCGCGCAACTTCGACTTTGACGAGCCCGATGACACGAACTACGAGCTTCTCGCCAGGTCGTCGCCTCACAAGCCGACGAGGTCATCGGACATCGATGACATGTCGGAAAACGAGGCCCTCCCTACCACGACCACAGCCAAAGCCTCCTCAGCAAAGGCGAAACCTGCCAAGGCTCCTCTAAACGTCGTGTCCGCCCCGGCGAAGAAGAGCCGTGGTCGTCCGGCTGGAAGCAAGAGCCAGGCCAAGGAAGACAAGCCTGCGAAACCTGTACAGTTGTCTCCAGCTGCCAAGGCCTACGCAGCGAAGAACAAATCTTCTACCGCTGCAAGCAAGTCGAAGAAGAAGTCCTTTGACTTCAGTGACGACGAGGAGGACGGGGATGGGGACGTCGCCATGAAAGACGATTCCCCACCACCACCACCGCGTGCTCGTCCAGGCCGAGCGGCGGCTGCCAAGGCCAAGAAGACGTACGCCATCGCCTCTGACGACGATGAGGACGAGCTGATGTCCGATGGCGGAGGTGGAAGCGATGTTTATGACATGGACGGTTCAGACTGAGCGTCTTCTGGGCAGCCCCCTTGTCCAAGGGTGCAAGCATGAGCCTTCAGTGTTTTCCTTCTCCTTGAGCATGTTAAGGGCGAGTTAGGGGGTAGGTGCCTGGGCTTTATGGACGAGAGTCGCTGGCTATCATGCTTGTTCTTTCGCGTGCTGGGATCTGGTTCTGCTTTTGTCGCGTGTTTTATCTTTTTCTCCGGGTCACGATAATATCTCATTTGATGACCTACACGCATCTGCCTTTTTCCAAACCGTCACATCGAGGACGCACCACACGACGTGTCTGTCACCCTTCCCTTGTCACGATCCTCACGACTGTCTGTAATCTACGTCTTCGATAGAGACTTGAAAATGCGAGGACTCAGAAAAAAGAGAACGCGTGCATGGTGTCATGTGATTGAGCATATCATGATGATGCTGGATCTGCCATACAAATGATAGGAGTATGGTATATGACTATCCTCATATGCAATTTTGCGAAGTCCAGCGCCCACCAGTTGCACCTTTGGAACAGCAATGCCTTAGAATATTCCCTTCAGATGTACTTTCCATGGAATAGTTGTGGCTTTCTAGGGCCTTAGATTGATGGCTATGAATGTGAGCCATGTTTACGACACCGAAGAATTCAACTCCCGCCTCCCCCCCCCCCTTCTCGGGAGAGAGGTGATAGAGTTCAGAGGGAGTGAGGTTCATTGTTGGCATCATGGTGGTTGCGAGGAAGACGGAAAATGCTAGGTGATAGCCAATGAGTTTATAGCGGCCGCAGGATTTCACAAGACCCACGTGCTACTGTCCACGCAGGCAAAGTGATTGGGTAATTCTGGATGTGGTCGTTCCGAGGCTGAGAGAATACCAGATGCGTGCCGAGCCCGTTCACATAGCAAGGACTTTGGAGAAGAACGTATCCATACTCGGAAGCGCTACTGAAAAGGCCTATTGCAACAATGCAGCGGGAACTTACACCGTACTGTACGAAGGGGAAACATGGCAGACTGATGCAACGTAAAGCAAAGCAACGTCGAGAAAAGAAAGGCGAGTCCAATCAACAAACGCCAGAGACGGTAGAACAAAAACAGACACCAATGTGGATTAAGATAAACCCTGCGACTAACCCCGCCCATTGGCCGTTACGAGAAAAAGGAAAATGACTACCGGTCGTCCATCGTCAACCATGAAGCGTCAATCTCTGTTTCACATGACACAAGAGTCGAAAGAACAACGCAATCGCTCTGCACGCCGTGATCTGACCTCCCCAAAGACAGGCTCTCATCATCCCCTGACAATATCTTCAAGCCTTTCTCCCTATCACCAACCTCCGGTCATTCGTCTACTGACCTCGTTTACCATACCAGCATTCTGTTCCACTTCGTTTGCTCTCTGTCCCCCAGCGAGCTAGCTTTGGGCAGGTTCCACCGCATTCGATTCCGCGGGTGGCGCGCTCCAGCCTGCCCGCAGCCATTTGGCGGCCTTCAGCGTGACTGACCGACCGGGAGTCCGCATGAGCATATGAGGCTCGCTTAGGTAGCAATCAGGGGCTCTTGCTCAGCATCCTCGTGCTTGATCTCGGGGGCGGGGACAGCAGGCTCCTCGACCTTGATGTCCTCCTTAGGAGCCGCGGGGAAGTCGCTGTCCTTAACAGCGGGGGCGGCTGGGGGGGCTGGGGCCGAGGGGGCAGCCTGGGGAGAGGCAGATTTGCCTCGGAGCATCTCCTGGGCCTTAGAGGTGTAGTCACCGACGTACTGCTTGGTGATCTCGGTGGCACGGGCGGTGTGAGTGCCGGCAACCTGGCGAAGCTGCTCAGTCTGGGTGTTAAAGATTTGCTGGGCGTTCTTAAGGTGGTGGTCGATAAGCTCCTGGTTGGAGGTGTAGATCAAGGGGGCGGTGAAGAGGACGGAGGTGCCGATCAGCGCAAGACCCCAGTACGGGACGACCTTAACGAGCCAGTACGAGATGAAGGCGCTCACGCAAACCTAGCAAAAGGCACAAATGTCAGTCAAACCAGAAAAAATCTTGAGCGGTCGCCGCTTGGCTCGGGAATATACGTACAGCCAGAGAAGCCCAGATGTTCTCGGCAAAGACGATACGCTGGGCCTCGATGACAAGGAAGTTGACCAGCTCATGAACATCGCCGATGAGGACGTCGAGGGTCTCGCGAGGAACGGTGTAGTAACGACGGGGTCGGAGCTGACTGGCTATGCCGGTGTTCATAACAGTCTTTCCGGCGGCCTCGGCGGCGATGGTGATGCCCAAGATCATCCATGTGAGCTTGAAGCCCCATCGGATCACGTCCAGGTACCTAACCGAGAAGATGAGGGCGATGATGGAGACATAGGCGATCGCAGAAGCGCCTGTAGAAATTTGTCAGTCACTAATATCTGTCCCTGACGTTCCGGGCGCATCCGAGGGGCCCCGGAGGACCTGGTAGACTGTGGCACGTACGAGGGTTGTTCCACGAGAGGAGCTCGGAGAAGAAGGAATGGTAGTGCGTCAGAGGCTGGCCGGTCGCGGTGGGGTTGTTGGGTGTCTGGCGGGAAGCGTAGAGGTTGGAGAGCTCGTCAGAAGTTTTCTGGTGTTGCTCTCTGACCTTGTCTGCAACGGGGCCTGCGGTACGTGATGTGTTAGCCATGGTCAGAAAGAGCAACAAATAGATAAGCCACGCAGGCACGGTAGGTTCCGGAATAGATAATGGCTGGAGAGCCGTGGCTCATGACAGAGAGGCCAGGCTGCAGCAGCAAGGCAGGTGGAGCTGGACATACCATTGGTGACCGAGTTGGTGACCGAGTTGAGGGTGTCGGCCATGGCGGATGTGGTGATGACAGGTAACGGATGAGGTATGTTCTTGTTCTTGCTCGACGGGAGCACGTGCTCTTAGGTGGGTAGCTGGGTTGGTTTACAAAACGGTTCGAGAGCAAAATGGAGCTCTCTGCCAGGCAATGTGGGTGGTGTTGATGCAGGTTGATGGAGGTAGGAGATTGAGGGATGCTGCTATGGAAGGAGCAGGAGTGAGAGGATGTCGTCGCTGTTTTTGCAGAGATTTTGTTGTCGGGTTGGCAGGTTGACCAGGTAAAGGTCAGGTCAGGCCAAGCAAGTTAAGGCAAAATACCAGCAACTGCAGCAGCAGCAGTAGCAGCAGTCAGGCAGAGCGTGAGCACATCGGATGGGGTTGGGTTGGCTGCAGTGGCAGGCCTTCTGGGCCTGGACCCAGACCCTCACAGGCGGGCAACGGTACCTAGGTAATCTGTGCACTCTCTGGGGGACTACGGGGTGGGGCACATGTGGCTTGCCTGAGTACTCCGTGTGCTACTGTAAACGTGCCTACTAAAAGGTGGATATCCGACATGACGACAGCCCATTCCATGCCCAAGTAGGTAACCTGCAAGGCTAGAGAGAGGCGCGACAGGAAGCTGAGTTCCCCCAAATCACCTGTTCTTATCCACGCCCTCTGTCCGGGTCATTCTTAGGATACGTTCACATGTTCGCTATGCTTTACATACAATCAATACCCATATGTCCATGTGTCGAGTCGCTCAAGTTGAGCCCATGACACAGACTCCGCTTCTAATTACTTTGCGCGCATGCAGGACAGCACTTTGAAACTTTGACAGTGGGCAACGAAAAGGGGGGCTCCCTTATCAGCACCAGCCAGCTTCCACCAGCTTCTCTCTGCCTAGGCGCCACACCATTGTGTCATAGCGCACTACCCTTAGCTCACCCCACTACCCTTTTTTTTGCTCGACCTTCGGACGCCGTTGACGACAACTCAACCGTCCGCACGAGGACAGCAAGACAGGAACAACAACGCGGTCCGACCGAGCCCCGGGAGCTGGGAGCCTGGAGCTGGGGGTTGGGAGCTGTGAAGGTACCTGCAGGTGGTCCATCCCCAGAAAGCCGGTCAGTCAGCTACTGTAGGTCGGGAACTTTTCGACGCCGACGGACCCATGGGCAACGGGATTGGGGCACGAGGAGGCTGGAGGGAAAGGTCAAAAAGCCGCCGCAGCTGTCATCATCTTGCGTGACACCCACCAGCAGTTGTGTCGTCATGCTGCCTCGCATGCATGTGATTTTCGGGACTAGGCTGGCTAGTGCCTCCCCTCCTCGCTCCCCGGCCGCCCAACGAACGCCCAGATCCAGCCTGTCTGAGACATAAACAAAACAGGGAAACTGATGGAATAATTAGCTATGCCCTCTGCCTGCGTTTGTCCAACCACAATGAGCTCATCTGTCAGTCATACTGTACAAAAGTCTGCTTGCAATACTTGTTATTCTGGCCGCTGCCAAATCTGTCCTCTGAAGCGTCGTCTCGCGGCCACGGAGCATGCTACTGACCCGACGGCCGCCGTGCGGCAATCCCGCGGATACTCAGACATCGCGAAGGAAGGATGATCCAGGCACATGCCTGTCCAATAGGACCGGCTTCTTCTCAATTGCCTTTGACCAAGAAACAACTCACTTAAGCAACTGTCGGTCTAGGAGAGATGTGCCCTGGCTTCCAAAAAAAAAAAAAAGTACAGACAAATTTCGGTACAGCCATATGCCAGGACAGTGCAACACAAAAGGGCCTACTTCAAATCCCCTCAATGTGAGCTTGCCCAACGATCTGGGCCACCCGGCAGGCCGCCCGGCGGGCTGGGTAGGCCAGGTTTCATCGTGACAAATGTCCCGGGGCCGATCCTACCAACGACTTGGGACATGCTCGTTGGGGAAACAAAACAAACAACTCGCCATGAAATTCGTGCTTCGATCAGTTAAGGTAAACTATTGAAGAACCAAGTGATCGACCAGGCACTATAGACAGGGAGGCCGGAGATTTCGACTCTTCGAAAAACCCGTGGCATGCATGTAGCCTTGCTCTTCTGCTCGCGTCGATACCTTACGGTTCCCCAGCCCGCCGAGGTGAGTCTAGCTAGGAGTGATCACAGTACCAGTAGGGACAGAGGCTCAAACGCCATACGGAAGTATTGTGGCAAGATAGAGCGCATTGCAAAATCAAACGGAGAAAAAAAAAGGGGGTAGGAATGTATTTGTACTCAAACCACCCTACAAAAAGCCCAATGATAAAGTGTGTATAATAAAAACTCCGAAGTTGCTCCCACCATGTCGGCGGATGATCAGCAACAAAATGCGTCGACCCCATTCTAGTAGTCTCTTGTAAATGCCTTCCTCCTTTGTGCAATGCTTTTTTCAACCAAGAATTGAAAGCTCCTGCTAAGAATGCCTCCCTCCAACCTCCTCTCCCATCAAGCTTGCCCCATCCAGTTTGTATTGGATGGGCAGGGTATTTGAATGAATGCTGAAAACCCGTCTCTACCCGGCTCAAATAAAAACAGAAAATGCCGCATCTCAAGTTACCGCAGCAACGTTGATGCCCTCCTGTGAATATACTACATGCACCTTCCTCCCCCAAGCATATGCAAGCTCTCTCGCTGGCAGAAGCATCGACACGCCAGGGTATCCAAGCAAGTGATGATTCAAAAAAGACAAAGTATAGCATAGCTGGGCGGTGTGTCATGCCGTGCCGCTTGCTTATTTCCTTCCCCATCCCCAGAACCCACCACCGCCCGAGGCAGGTGCTGGAGCTGCTGCCGGCGCAGGTGAGGCTGTCACCGGTGCAGTAGGCTTAGCTGCTGCGGGGGTTGGTTCGGCGGCCGGTGAGGAGAAGCTCCTGAACATTCCCATGACGGACGCAGCCGGTTGGGCTGCCGCCGGCTGGTCTCCGGATGGGAGTCCCATCTGCTTCCGGAGCTGCTCGAGTTTCTGCTTCGCCTCATCTGCCTCCTGTCTCGCAATGGCCTGCGCCGTCTTTGCTTCGACCAGTTCAAGTAGTAGTGCTTCGTTCTCGTCCGACGGGGGCGGCCTCTGTGGCGAGGTCGCTGGCGCCGGATTGGGAGCTGACGTCGGCGCCGGCGGCATTGGCTCCTTCGGATCGATCATCAGGAGCGACGAGGTGCGCTTGTTAACCGTGATCTGCGAAGGAGTCGACTTGCTGCGGTTGAGCTTAAACTCCCGGAGGCCAGAGGCATTGGACTTGGTGCTGGGGTTCCTAGATAACCAGCCGCTTCCACCGTCGTTGGTCGAATCAGAAGCACGCACGCGCATACCATGCACCTGCTTCTCCAGGCGCTGCTTGTCGTTATGCAAGTTGCGCACGTGGGCATGGCTTTCCCGAAGCTGCTCTTTGATGGTTTTGATCTCTTCCTCGAGATCTAGGACCCGCCTGTTTGCATCCTGTGTCCTGGTCTGTTCAATGCGCAAATGTTCTTTGGCTCTGGTGACATCATCCCGCATCTGAGTCTTAGTCTGTGTTATAGATGACCGCCTCTTGCTGGCATCGCTGCCGAACCTGTCCTCGAGGCTGTCCAGAAGTTCCGAGAGCCCCTCGGGCGCGAGTCTCTCGATGCTGCTGTGCTCGGCGCCCTGCGCTGGTGTAATAGTCTCCTCGCTGCCGCCGCTGTGTGCAGTCGTCAGTGTCTCGTTGCTTCCCTTCTTCCTGAGCGCGGTGAGCAGCGTGCGAACGGCAGCGCGGTCCTCTTCCCTCTCCTCCCTCTCCTTTTGCAATTGGTCAGCGAGCTGTGCATGCTGTCGCTGGAGATCGCTCAGGGCGACGAGGAGCTCTTCGATTTGGGTGTGGAGGTTCTTGCTGTCGGAGTTGTTGCTCTGGGCGGCCAGCTTGCTGGGGTTGGCGCTGTCGTCGGCGGCCGAGTCCCTGGAAATGGTAGTGGCGTCGGTAAGTACACTGGAGGCGGACGAGGTGGACGTTGATGAGCCGGCTTCCATCGAGTTCAGCGTTGAAGCCAGGCTCTGTTTGGATGCGGTTCGCCGCAGCAAGCTCATTGGGCGGGATGCTGCTCCTGGGCTGAGGTTGGCGGATGCTGTGTTGGGCGATGCTTTGAGGGAGGTGGTCGAGTTGGCCCAGAGGCGGCCCAGAAAGCGGGATGCAGCAGTGGACACGGCAGATGCCCGTGCTGCATTGGCGCCAGTGCTGGCGGGTGGGGTGGTCAACTGGCTCTCCCTGTACCCCTGCTCTAGCGCCGCGAGTCGTTCTCTGGTCACAACGCTGGATAGACTGACAAAGTCATGCACAAACTCGTCAGCATTGTAGTGGTAGCAATCCCACAGGCCGCGGGAGAGGAGGAGCTGCAGCACATCCTCCATTTCGGTACAGGCAAGGATGCGCCCCTGATTCTTGCGCATTAGCGACAGGGCCACCCGCATGATCGTCTCGATCGCGCCCTCGGCAAAAATGACATCGTAGATGCGAAACAGCATGGGCAGAGGGCATGTCACCGCGAAGAAGGACAGGAACCATTGTGAAACGTAGGCGGGATCGACCTGCAAATCATCCAGGTGGCCTGACAGCGCAGGCAGATCCAGCTTGAGCAGCTCCCGGAACTGGTAAATCTTGACGTGCAGCCCGTGCAGGTCTGGCGTGAAGGACGACCGTAGATCATAATTCTCCATCAACCTGAATCGGCGTCAGTGTCCAAATCATCTCATCTCGCCAAGCCAAACAGAACCAAAACAAAAATCGGAAGATGGCGATAGGCACTCACTTGACCAGCACACAGAACGCCTGCTTATCCGTCATGTGCATCAAGAGGGGCCCGACCAATAGGGCGAGCCCCTGACAGTACCCGATCTTCTGGTCATACAGGCTGTAGCACTTGAGCACCCGCCCCAGCATCCGCTGCCCGTCGCCCTCAGGGTCGCGGAACATGTCCACCCCGGGAAAGCTGCGCCCGAGGTCCTTGCCGATCAGGCCTTCGTACGGGCTCGACTCGCCGGTGAACCTCTCGAAAGCGTCCTCGAGCGTCGTATCCCTCGCCCCGGACATGCTCTGCCAGACAACCCCACGGAGCGGCGGCGGGATACCCTTGCGGATCTTATTGGACAGAAGCGTCGGCAGGCGGGCGGCCGTCTGTTGGTAGTCCTTGACCAGTGCGGCGTAGAACTCGAGGTCTGTCATCGGTGGCGGCGGCAACATCGAGTACCGCAGAGGGGCCGGTTGCGGGCCCCGGACCATCTCTCGTAGTTGTGCCATAGAAGGCGGTCGCGGCTTGCGGGCAGACTGCTGAACCCTCTCGAGCGGGCTCTTGGCCTTGATACTTTTGGGGTTCGTAGCCAGTTCGTCATTTGCCTGGTCCAGTCGGGCGAGCAACATGGCGGTGGACTGTAATTAAGAGCTTTGGGTCAGCAGGCGGACGAGGCCAGAAACAGAGGGGGGCTCTTGGGGAGGCCCATTGGGAAGACCATTGATCAGGCCCGAGACCGGGATGAAACGTACGTCTTCAGAATCGTTGTCCTTGACCACAGCGTCCTCTGTCTTCTGCAGTTGCTCCCAGTTGACTTCTTCTTCGTCGTCGTCGGCTTCCTCGGCGGCTTCGACACCGCTTATCGTCTTGCTGTCGTCCTCGTTGTCCTGTAGTGCGTCCAGCTCTTGTTGTAAATTTGCTTTTGAACCATACGTGGTCGTGACAGGGCTCATAATCTCGTCGTCCAGTTTTGTCTCAGAAGACGCGCTCAGAGGGCTGGGGCTGATTGGACTGGCGCTCAGGTTGGCGGAAAAGAGGCTTCTCCGGTTCTGAATCGTGCCATTGGTATCGACGTTGGTGTTGAGGGTCAGCTGCTTGGGCGGCTCGGACAGGCGGACGGTGACGAGAGAGTCGTGCTCGTCGCTCCGCTTCACAGGGGCCTCAGAGGGCTGAGAGCTGCTTCTCTGTCGAGGTGTCGAGATCGTGCTCGACGACCCATGGTTGTCGAGGTCCATGGGGCCGGGATGTGACTGGAATGCGGGTGTAGCCTGAGTGACGCGCCCCCAGGGCCGCAGCAACGAAGGGAGGCGCGCAGGATGCCGGCGGGAAAACAGGCGGGAAAACAGGCAGGCAGGCGGGAGGGTAGTCGGTCAGGCAGCTGGGCACCAGGGGTTCGATCGATTCGTGTCTGGAGCTTCGGAGGGGATCGATGCAGCTGTCAATGCATCTGAGGGGGAGCAGCGAGCGTGTGCTTGCGTGTGTGTGTTGTGTGCTGGCAGTGAGCCGCAGGGATGATCAATGGATAATATCTCCAGAAAGGCGCTTCCTCCCGTCAGGCTGTAATAAGGTCGGTGTGGGCTCCACGGGAGCCTTCGTTTTTCCTTTGTCGTGCAGGGTCTGTTGCAAGCGAGTCGAGGGGTGATGCCAGGGGCTCGCCCACAAAAGCTCCGCTCTGGCAAGGGCGCAGGAGGAGGAGAGTCGTGCAAGAATGGATCGACGTCAAGGGCTTGGTGGGAGACGCGCCACTCGGTGGTGTGCTCAGTATGTAGTCTACAGTACTCGGCGTCTCTCTTTGAGAATCGTCTCGCTGGCAACTGCAGTTCCGAGGTGCAAAGGAGTGTAGCAGCCACAGCAGCAGCAGCCGTCCTTTGTTGTCGGTGCCGGGCAACAAAAAGGGAGTTGAAACACGGCGAGAGTCACGACCCGCCTAGTGCAAGAAAAAGAAGCAGGGGCAGGTACGATGTCAACAACTGAGGAGAGTCTCGGGGGACAGAGGCGGACGAAAAAAAAAATAGGAAGAACAGAGACACAGCGAAAGGAAAGAATAATCCTCGGGCGACAGTCGTAGAGAGAGTGGATACGAAAGAGCCTCAATTCAAACAAACGACGAAAAAGATTTGGTGGTTTGGGTGGAAACAACACAGACGTCCGACCGGTCACTGTGTTGTTGTGGTGGCCGTGGTGGCCGTACGGTACGGCCCTAGGCGAGCGGTGTATAAGCAGTACCCAGATGCCAGCGTCAGACTTAATGCGTGTGGCCCCCTTTTCCCCAAGCTTTGCTGCAGCCAGACAGACGCATGCAACTCTAGAATAGAAACCAACGCCAATCGTAGAGAGAGTACTGGGAACCCGATCTGCAAACTAATGCATGACAGGGCTGCCAGGAACACACAGGCTAGGTAGCTCTCTTGCCAGTGGCCACAGGCTCATTGCCTACCACACACACACACATAGACAGACGGCAGCTCCTGTCAGCATCCCGTTCCCTTAGTCTCCCCATCCCCATCTCCCGCACCTTCCACCCCTGAAACGGGCCGCCATTGGCGTTGGACACCCGAGTGCTTGCTTCAGGCCCAGGCCAGAGTCTCCCAGCCGCTTCGGCGTGGGAACAGCAGCCGCGGTTTCTTTGGCTGTGGGTTCGTCTTTGCTGCCCGCTAGGCCTCAGGTGTGGTGCTGTAGTGATGTCACCACCCCTGCCAGCATCACCTTTCATTTGCATACACAACTATTTCTCCAGACACTGTGTCGTGTCTGTGACATTGTGTGTCCTGTGTCCCTCCGGAGGTTGTCCACGGGAGATGATCCTCCTGCCAGGCCTTTTACTTCACACCATCCACAGGGAGTTAATCTCACGGGCTTTTTCTAACACATACGAGAGATCTGTACTCCAACAGCATCTGCTAGAAGTCTCATCGAATCGGCGATCTTTTGCTACCATGGCACATGGTAAAGGTAGACTACCCAGTCCTCCAGCCCGTTCAGCCCGCCCAGTCCGCCCGCGGAAACTGCTGGCTCCGCTAAAACCAGGCGTCGAGCGCGCCCAGCCCATGGCCAAACCAAGGGCGCCGGCGGGTCCAGACGATTCCCAGTGGGGCCCCAAACAAGAGAGATGGACCATGACGGTTGCGCCTCTTAGGTATCTCCGAAGGGCCTGTCATTCCCAATCTGCTGACCTTTCTGGATGGCAATGGACTGTGTGCGGTCGAACCCTCCGAGATCATCCCATCGTAACGCTCCAAAACTTATCTCGGTCGCTGGCAGATCTCGACGAGATGCGCATTGTAACCTTCCCAAGAATAGCTCTCCACGGGTCAGGCATCTTGTTAGTCAGAGTGTGGGCAGAGTCCCGCCCGCAGTGTTTGTCCCAGTGTGGAGGAGGATCCCTGTCCCTGCATCTCAGCACACCAATACCCCGACGATGATCATCTTCGGGCAGCCCACTCGCCAGCCCACGGCCTGCCGGTTCTGTCCCATGGATGGGGCAGCGTCTGTGTCCCAGCAACTCGATACACAATACTTCACTATGCACTTACCTACAAGAATTCGACCCCAAATCATCATCACCATCATCACTGCCACTTGAATGTGCTCTGCGTGCACACGGCGAAACAGCCGAGGGCGCAAGGCCATATCTCAGGGGCCTGTCACACACCCAGCCAACCCGGCCGAGACGAGTAGGTCATCTACGTCCAAGCAATCATTCAGACACCCAGCCGGCCAACCGGTGGCCAGCCGAGCCCTCCATCTTGTCCCTCGCCACCTCCCGAGCTTGACTTCGCACTTCAGAGACGTGTTTCGACCCGAACTCTGCACCACAGACCAACCCAGCTGGTCCCGGCCCGTGCCTGGACCCAATCTTCCTGGAGCAGACTCGGGTTCCTGCGCTCGAAGCCCTGACGAATTCTTGAATGGTTATGGCCATAGATGGTCGACACGATCAACACGCTCCAGGTGGCATGCCGTTCGATCAATTTGTCAAGGTATTGTCTGTTTCCATTAGCCGGATCATCGATCGTATCTACAGCCCAATCTCCCATTTTCCACCTTGTTGGATGCTTCTACTTCCTAGTACATGATTCGCTTAGATAGGAATACACCCACGCCACACCGGCTGGGCATGCCAGTCCTTGCAGTCAACCATTTTGGAACTAGCACCACATACCCGCCCAGCCCAGAGAGCACCCATTCCCAACATCAATCGACGCCGGGACGCCCAGGACGCCAGTACGCCTCACACGGGTATCTACTTTGCTCGAACGAATTTTGCCTATCCTTATTTTCACCCTGGCCCCTAAGTGGAGTTTGTAGCCTGGTTCGTCGGCGGTGCAGCATTTGTCATCTGCGGTGTCCCGTGGTGAGCAGACGAAGCGGGCGATTGAGGTATTGGTATTGATCCGAGGCTCCCCATCCGCTGTGCATTCTGCATAGCCATCGCCGGATTCGCTGCCCCGGGCTTCGGCTGGGGTCTAGACACGGGCACGTTGTTTGGGTCGATGCCGGGGAAAAGACTCTGCAGCTTCTGGTACTGTTCCCTCATGAGCTTCTCCCTATCCTCACGATCCCCCGAACCGTCGACTTTCTCGGCATCCGGTGTTGCTGGCATCGGCCTAAGTCTGAGCCTCATGGTCAGAGTAGGCGGCGTCAGGTAAGCTGGGGCCGGTTGTGACGATTGCTTCCGGTCCGCGAGCGAGGCCAGGTAGGCGAGGTTAGCCTGCAACCTCCTACATACCCTGTTATGACGGTCAGCCGCTTGATATTCAACAGTGACAGGGTCCATGGGACCACATACTGGGCCCAGTCATGTGCGAACGCCTCCTCCTCTTCTTTCTTCTCCTTCTGTTGCTCGGGCCCCGTAGAATTCGTTAATTCCCGTTTAACCTCTTCTATATTATGCCTTAAATTGATTGCTTCGAATAAGAGCTCCTGGTTGATCTCCAGAAGTAGCGAAATCCTTTCCTGGCCCTTGGCCTGCGAGCTGGGGCTTAATGGAGTTGCATTCCCATTGACCGCTCCTTGCCCTGTCATGGGGAAGGTTGGCGTCTGGGGAGTCGTTACGCTGTTCGCTGACGGCGGTGCCTGATTCGGTGTCTGGCTTTGTGTCGCAGCTTGGGGGTTCGAAGGCGTGCCGAATTGGCCTTGTTGAGCAGGTACCGTCGGATTCGGCGTCCCTTGTGAGCCGGGAAACTGGCGTGGCGGTGTAGGAGTGCCCATGCCCCCCGGGGCCTGCTGCGGCTGCTGCTGCTGCTGCTGTTGCTGCTGCTGCTGCATGCGCTGTATCAATTGCTGCTGGCTGTTCATGGGATAGCCGCCCATGGGCCCAGACATCATGTAGTTGGGATTGAACTGGCCTTGTGGTCCTGAGGTCGACGGGACGCCAGCTCCATATGGCGAGTTTGTGTAAGGCGTGTGAAAGTTCACTGCACCCTCGTCAGTCATGGCGCGTCCTGTCGGTTGTTCGACTTCGCGTGCGTGTGAGACAGGATGGCAACGTCCTTCTCGAGGCAGGGACGAGGTGAGTGGTTGGCCATGTCGGCAGTGGCAGCAGCGGCGGCTGGGAAACAGCCGCTCATGGGGTAAGGTTACGGGACGGGAGGTAGGACAAAGGAGGAATAGGGGACCGCAGGCAAAGTAGGAGTTTCGCCGGTCAGAGCGTGTGACACGGGAGATCGAGACGAGAGAGAACGGATAAACTCACTCTGACCGTTAGCGGGCATCTGTGGCATGGCGGTATTTTGCATCATTCCTGCAGGACCACCACCACCACCACCACCACCACCCGGCATCATGGCGCCTGGGTTCTGAGCACCGGCATATCCACCAGGGACGGAGGGTCCCATGGAGAATTGTTGGTTATACATCATCTGCTGCTGAGGCTGGTTCTGACCAGGACCGGGCTGCATCTGAGGGCTCTGACCTGGTGGGGCACCATTGAAAGCTTGTCCTGCAGCGTTGCCGT
This sequence comes from Diaporthe citriasiana, assembly GCA_014872975.1. NCBI lineage: Eukaryota > Fungi > Ascomycota > Sordariomycetes > Diaporthales > Diaporthaceae > Diaporthe > Diaporthe citriasiana. The sequence goes on along the minus strand of JADAZS010000215.1, from coordinate 5,220 downwards.
AGCCATAAGGAGCCGAGTACATGGCTCAAAGCCCAAAGGGAGACGGTAGGCGCCCGGGGACGAGCAAACAAAGGCGATCAGCCCGATTAGGAAGTGCGGCTCGCCTCAGGTACGTACGCAACGTGTCCCTGCGGGCGATTGATATTGTGTGTGGGGGGTACCTTGGTGTGTGTGGGTAGGGGTACGACCATCAGTCAGTGTAAGTCAATCAATCAATCAATCAGTCAGTCAGTCAGTCAGTCTTTGACAACAGATTTGATTGACAGCGGTGCCGGCCCGCGTGGGACAGACGATCTGACAGGCCCGACGGACAAATGTACCGAGGTGCACAGCGGCGAGCAGGGCCTTGTCTTGTTGCACCCCAAGCCAATTCTGAGCCACGAACGCGTTCGAGTGGCGAGCGAGACTATGTTCCTTTCACTAGCCAAGGTGGACCTGGCTTGGAGCAACGGCGGGAAATGGTGACAAACCAGCCAGATAAGCGCGCGATGAACGGCCAGGTACCTGTCCCAAGTCCGAGGGACGATGGTGAAGACGTGAATGAGTGTGTGCTGTGCCGAGTGGCTCGCTCGCTCTGAACGCCAATTCAGGACGCCCGGGGGGGGTGTGTGGAGGCGGGATCTCAAACAAGTGACAAGCAGACAAGCAACCAGCCTCCTGGAACAAGAGTCTCGGGGGGTGTTCCCTTTCTCGCTTGCTGGCCTTGCCCCGGGTCTGGGTCTGGCTCTGGGTCCGGGTCTTGGGTGATAGGCGGCCAAAGGGGATTGGATAGTACTTGGCACCAGAGGTGCGGTGACACCGGTGGTCTCTGGCTTCTTGACTGGTGACAGTGACTAGACTGTGTAGACTGCAATGGCACGCACGCCAACAACGCAGCCGACTGGAGCCGAGGCGAGGATCAGACTGAGACGTGGCTCGGAGCAGCTTGTACCAAGTGTGCGTATGAGTGTATGTATGTGTGTGAGCGAGCAAGAGAGATGGGCCGATGGGCCGGTGGGCTGATAGGCTGGAAGGCTTGTGGGTAGGTACCAGGGGGGTAAAGTCAATAGGGTCTCAAAAAGTACACAGCCTAGCCAAAAGGCAAAGACAACCTAGATGAGAGTAGGGAAGAGTCGACGACGCGACGTAAAGAAGGTCTCAAGTTGGGGGCCCCAGTGGATCAATGCACACTGGAAGGCAATGAACCTAATCTAGGGGTGCCGCAGCAGGAGTAGCAGGCGTGGCAGGGGGGCGGGTTGGACTCGTGGGGACGGGGGGAATGGAAAGGGGAGGTGCTGGCTGGGAGGCTGGAGCTCTGGAGTCGGGGCCAGCGCAGTCTGTCTGGAGCAGGCGGGCCGTCATGCGTCGAGGATCGAGATGATGCAAGATGGGAATAAGAGCCGGAGCAAATGCGGTGTGATACTGGCGCTGGGCGGGTGCTGTGCGATCGCTTGTGTGCTGCGCTGGGGATGAGTCGTCGGTCGGTCGGTCGGTCGGTCGATTCGCTCTTCTGGTGGGCGGGAGTCATCAGACTTTTTTCTCCCTCGACCTTTCCCCTTTCCGAAGGGGGAGAAACAGTTCTGCCTGTGTCAGTTGGCTGCACGGTGGCAGCTCCCCCCTCTCTCTCTTTCGGGGAGCGGGTCATTCTGGGGCTATACCCAACGAGGGCTAGAGCTGTCAGGGATCGTCGTGGCAGGGGCCACATTATCACCCGCCGGACATTGCGGTACGTACCGTGATATCTGCTGCGCACTACATCCACGGCACAGTACAACCCCAATGCGTGGATCTGGATGCCTTGGCAGGTACTTGTGCATTTGTTTGGTAGGGCTACCGATCCATCCCAAGGTGCTGCGTGGGTGAGATGCAACTTCTACATTTAGAAGTCTTCTCGAGGAAGGCTTCCAGACGATCCACCCGAGCGTCCTGGCGCGCAACGATGGGCATTTTCTCGCAACGGCCTACGGGTGCCGATGAGGTAGAACCAGACCGCTTGAATTTTGCAAGCGCATCACACGGCAGGAATTTAAAGTTCGCACACGTGGTGACCTCAACAACGTTGTGGTATCTCAGCCACAGTTTTATGCATTATGGTGATGCTATGCATACTTGCTGAGGCTACCGACCCCCGATAATCAGCCATAGTGGGTTCCGTAGGACGAATTTCCGGCAACTACTCCAATGAACTCCGTCGCAATAATCTCATCTGCGAAAAGAAGCAATTATCAGCCGGCTATGGTCTGGCCACCAGTTGGGAGGGGGAGGGGGTGACGAAGCTCTAGGCAGTCAACTCACCTGCTCTTTCCGACGGATGCAGCGTGTCGTACCACAGGAACGTGTCCAGCGGGTTGGTCGCATCGACACAGTCTGAACCTTCCGTGTTGCAGTCGTGGTACCAGCCAGTCACGTTTGCTGGCGCGTCCAGGTACGCAGACGGATTGTCATGGATGTCTGTAATCAGCGAGTTCACGTCGAAAATATCAATGGTGGCATTCGGCCATCTCCCTTTGACCAACATCTCGAATGGTACGCCGTAGTCGAAAAGACGGTCCACTAACTGGGTGTACTCTAGGATTTTGTACTGATACTCCGTTTCGTTATATGCTGTCTTATTCGGCCAGAATTGGTCTGTGTTGGTTGGCAGTCAGCAGCTACTAAACAATGGCACACTATATATATTTTGCAGCATGTTCGGAGCTCACGTGTGCTCCTGAGTCCTTCCTCCTGGCTCTGATAGAGGGGGTGAGATGCGTAAAAAGCTGCCACTGGGCCTGACTTACTGTCACCAACGCCTCCAACGCTCGGCGGAGCGTATAGAGGAGCGAGCTGCAGAGGGGCAGTGTTCAACAGAACAAATCGCCGTCCACCAGCTGCGTAGATGGTATCAAATACAGCCCATATACAGTCGATATAAGAAGTGATATTCGTCTGGATCAGGTCAGTCTCCCGCCTCGTGCTCGTTTCCGTTCTGTGACAAGAATTTGCTTACCCCCGGGGCTTGCGAGTCGGTCAAGAGAGCCCCATAGCCCAGATCATTGGTGCCGATCCAGAGCGCGTACACGGTATTATCTGCCGTCCGGTTGGCATACAACGTCTGAAACTGGACGTCCGCGACGAAGCTGGGTAGCTCGTCCTCAAGCACGGATGGATAGGTTCGGTTGATGCCTGCGAGGTAACGAGAGACAATATCGTTCGAGCACGTTGCGCCGGACACAGCATAATCAAAATAAGCCGCCCCGGTGGACTGCGCAACGAACTGGCCCCAGGCAAGACCCCCAGAAGCTGTTATATTAGTCGACGGGTGAAGTGTTCCAGGTGGAGGCGGCTGTCCGCCGTTGGCAAAGTAATACGAGAGTCTTCCATTGTCCTATAGCACTTGAGGTCAGCTGTCGAAAAGCAAGACAGCAAAGAACAGGATATCCGCTTCCCATAGTCTGGATCAGGCACGGAGCTATGTTTCCAGCACATCGTAGTTGCCTATTCCCAGGGACGAGATTATGGTCTCTGAGAATTTGCTCACCGTGTAGCTGTCTCCAAAAGTGACGAAATTGTCGAAGGGCTTCGAATCGTACGAAGCCCTCGCCGTCACCGCGAGTATGCCTGCAGTGAAAAGAAGAGAATGCATCTTGGCTCGCCCTCAGAGGAATACTGTACAAGCTTTCGCCCGGAGACGGGAGGAAGACTACAGACACCTAGGCGTACGAGCGAGAGCGGCAGGAACAGTTCATTTTAAGGACTCGCGAGGAGCCATGACCTGGAGCCCAGGTCTAACGATGTGACCATGAGCGGTTATTTAACAGGCACCCCAGAAACCTACCTATGCAGGCTCAACTCCATTGCGAGGGGACTCCAAGGGTAGGTCCCGTTCATCCGGACCTGCGGGATGAATAACCTACACAGTAGGACGGGTGGAGCTGTGAAGATGGGGTAAGTAGCTTCGCAGGGGGACGCCATGTCCACCTACGGTGTGAGCGGGCATGGGCACTGGCACGGCTGTTTCTTGGTGGCTATGAGGACCTCGTTCCCGGCCGGAAACTGCGGAGCTTGGTAAGGCAAACAAATATGCGGGTGGCACTTGATTAGTGTAAAGGCTAGACTGCTACTACTCACTGCCGCCGGAAGAATAGACCCCTACTGTGTAGGTTCCTGGATGAGGCCAGGCTTTGTGGGGGGGGGGGTGGTTGCTTGTTTGTTGTGAGTGGGTTGGGGAATCCTTAAACGATTCTGTCAGTCGGCTTGCTTCACGATCGTGAGGGTCAAATTGGTAGTATGTAGGTTACTTTCTTTCTTATTTTCTAGTTGGTAGTTAACTACACTATGGGCACTAAAGTACTAAAGGTATAGGTATAGTCTGCTGCTAACTAAGCTATCTATAGCTAGTACCGGCTAGCTGCTAGCTAATAAGTAATACTTCTACTATTATTATAATACTGGTAGTTTTCTACTATATAAAAATATTATATTCTAAAAATATATTTCCTTTTAAATTATATAAACCGTATAAATGTTTTTTTATCCTAGCTAATTAGGGTTTTTTCTTTAATAGGTGGTAAAGCCGGTAGGTAATAAAGCCGGTATAATAATAGTTACTTAAAAAGTACTTTATTATTTAAATTATACTCTAAATACTTTATTACTTAAATCACTTAAATTACTTTATTACTTACTTATATACCTAATAAGCCTCCTAATTAGTTAATTATCCTAATTATTATAGCTATTATTATTATTTTTATAATTATTAATCCCTAAGTAATTATTTTTATCTCTAGAGTTATAATTATTTCTATTAGAAATATAATTACTATAAGCCTCCTAGTAGTTATTATAAATGTTATTAGGGTTTTTATCTCCTTCTAAGTAGTTATCTACCTTTTTATAATTATAATTATTTCTAATAAAAATATAACTATTATTTTAGGTAATTTTCTTCTCTTTCTTAGCTTCTTACAGCTAATTATTATTACTATTACTATCCTAAATACTAGTAAGCTACTATTAGGTTAATAGCTATTACTTAGCTAGTAGGGCTAAAGTTATCACCTAGACCCCTTATTAAAATCTATATAATTAAGGCTAATATTAGCTATATAGGTAGTAAAGCTTAAGCTAAGTATAATAATCTAAGTATAATATTTAATTATATAAGGTTAATTATAATATTTTACTATATTATTAATTATATAGGTTATATAAGTAAAATTAGTTATAATAAGCTAATTATAATATTTTATTATATTA
>JADAZS010000214.1:0-82470 GCA_014872975.1 Diaporthe citriasiana | reverse complement strand
ATTAATAGTATATAGCCTAATATTATCCCTCTTACTGGTAAATATATTAAATAATAATTAAATCTAATATTTATAATATTCCTTAAGTTTTTTATAGTAAATTACTATATAAACGGCTATAAGAAAATATACCTATTAGACTTTAAAATTATCTATTATAGTAACTAGTAATAATTTTATTTACTTTTAAGCTTATACTTACCCCTAAACCCCTTACTATTAGGTAAAATAAGGGTAGCTTTTATATTATAAAATTAGGTAATATAAGTAGTAAAAAAATAATAATTTTTTCCCAAAAAAGCTATAATAATAAAAAGATTATAGTAGGGTAAAGAGTATATACTAAGAAAGATATAGCTATATATAAGTAAAAAAAATCCTCTTAGTAATAAGAACTACTACTAAAAGAGGAATAGTATACTTACTAAGATAATATCCTTACCACCAAAGCCGCCGGTATAAATACTATACCCACCCCCTCCGCGTACGTGATCACGCCCTTATAGCTGGGAGGTGCAAGGGCACACAGTATTGTCCGGCCGTAAGCCTCATCGATGATAACAGGCTAGAAAGCAAACACGTCAGTCTCCTTCTTCAGGGTTGTGAGGGAAGACTGTTTCACTTTCCCCAGAAATACCTCAGGTAAGCCCCGGTGAACATTGAAGTCATCCGGTCTTGCATTGAGCGGTCATGCACGTGCAGAACTACGGTGAGCGGGCTGCATGTCGGGGAAGCACCTTGGCGGTGTCGCATTACAGCACGCCATGCGGATGATGCAGCTTACGGGCCGTCAATTGGCGCTGTGTGTGTTGGTGCATCTGCAGCGAATGGGGGGGGGGGCCATATGTCGAAATTTGAAGTAATCACGTCTCGAGACCTTTCGATGAATGCATCTTTCTTACGTCTTCTATTGTCTATCGTCGCTAACACAAAACAATGTCCCAAAAAAGAACGCCCAAAAACGATCCCAGCGACTCTATCGATCTCTATCACCCTCAGGTATCTCTAACCCTTATCTGTGCAGCTACCCTAGGGTATGACGTAACCCCCAAACACCATGCATTCTCATCTATTCCCGCCTTCTCTTCCTGTTGTGAGACCGCCCGCCTCTCTTTTTTTATGGGTGATTACAACATTGTAGATTGGTCCCAGCCACTCGAATAGTCGCTTCCTCCTGAAAAATGAGGCCATCAATCTGCCCCAGTCACCTTCGCTGTCCCCGCGGCGTGCTCGGTAGGTGCGTCAGGGGTGAGTGGGTACAGCACGGATGTGCCCCCGTTTTCTGACCACTCATTCCCCGGATTAGAGACCCCAGCAACGCCCAGCGGGGATCTACCCCTAATCTTCGCTTTCGAGACAAAGTGTCCATGCCTAGATGCCAGGTGGCGAAAAAAAGTGAGCCCATACGGCGGCCGAGCCGACAGTGGACGCTGGGCTGGACCAAAGCGGTCGCACAAGGGACCAGTGCAGCAGCTTGACCGCTAATCACATATCCGATCCGGGCGTGATCTTCACCCCGGAAACACCGGATCTGACGCTTCACTTAGTCGACGTACTTGGCCAGCGTGGCCATGGCGCCCTCCTCGTGCAGACTCTTGAGGGCCCTGCCCAGCTCCTCGACGAAGAGCTTGTCGCCCCTCAGGTCGTCACCGAACAGGCTCTTGATGCCGAGCAGGAGGGAAGGGTCAGTGCCGCCCTGGCGGGCGAGTTTTTGCAGGCGCTCGGCCATGGGGTCGTCGATGTGGATGGGCTTGCCCTGCTCGTCGACGCCGTCCAGGTAACGGAACCACGAGGCCACGGCGAGGGTGAGCCGCTTGAAGTTGTGCTCGCCCGAGTCCCAGATCTGCTCGGCAATAGAGGGCATGATGAACTGCGGGAGCTTGCCGGACCCGTTGAGGGTCAGCCGGGTGATCTGGTCCATGATGGTCGGGTTGGAGAAGCGGTGCATCAGCTGCTTGATGTAGTCGTCGATGCTGACGCCCTCGATCTCGGGGAGCAGGGGCCGCACCTCCTCGTGCATCATGTTGTAGAGGAACCTGTTAAACACGGGGTTCTCGATCACGTTGTGAACGTACTCGAAGCCGGCCAGGTAGGCCATGTAGGACATGGCGGTGTGGGACGCGTTGAGCAGCCGCAGCTTGTGGCACTCGAACTTCTCAACCTCGTGCACGTTCTTGACAACCTGCACGCCCACCTTGTCGAAGGCCGGGCGCCCGTTGGCGAACGTGTCCTCGACCACCCACTGCATGAAGGGCTCAGTCACGACGGGCCAGTCGTCCTGGATTCCGAACCGCGCCGCCAGGTCCGCCTTGTCGGCCTCGGCCGTGCGCGGGGTGATGCGGTCCACCATGCTGTTGGGGAACGCGCCGTGCTCGGCGATCCAGTCGGCCACTGCGGGATCACGCAGCTTGGCGAACGACAGCAGCATGTTGCGGGTGATGGTGCCGTTCTTCTGCATGTTGTCGCATGACAGGACGGTGAAGGGCTTGAGACCGGCGTTCTTGCGGCGCTCGAGGGCGGCGAACAGGTAGCCGTAGGTGGTCTTGGGCGCGGAGAGGTCGCTCTTCAGGTCGGCGACGATGTCGGCGTCCTCGGAGTGCAGCTCGTGCGTGTTCTCGTTGTAGTAGTAGCCGCTCTCGGTGATGGTCATGGACACGATCTTGGTGTCAGGGTGGGCCATCTTGGAGACGACGGCGTCGACGCTGTCGGGGGCGTACAGGAACGAGCTGATGCTGCCGATGACGCGCGCCCGGCTGCCGCCCGCCGACCGCTCGATGGTCGTGTAGAGGCCGTCCTGCGGCACCAGGGCGTCGCGCATGCCCGCGTCGAAGGGCTTGAGCCCGACGCCGCAGATGGCCCACTCGCGGGCGTCCCCGGCGTTGGCGCCCAGCAGGTTGTCGATGTAGACCGCCAGGTGGGCGCGGTGGAAGCCGCCGACGCCGATGTGCACGATGCCCTCCTTCAGGCCCTCGCGGCTGTAGGTCGGGACCACCGAGGCCTGGTGGCCCTCGTCGCCGCGGTACGAGGCGATCTGGGCCAGGTTCTTGTTGCTCAGCCTGAGCGGCTCGGGTGCGGGCTTGGACGCCATGGCGGCTGCTGTAGCTGAGGCTTGTGAAGATGTGGTGGAGAAAGAGTTGTGAGGGTATAACCGGCCGGTGGACAGCAGGCTCTGGGTCTTGCGGGAGGAGGCATTCTGCCTGTATATATTTGTGACGGATGGCGATGTGGAGTATGCACCGCTGGGGCCAAGGGCGACAGCTCTGCTGCTGCTGCTGCCACTGGTGGACTGGATCAAGTTTTTATTATGGGCCCTGAGGCCAGCTCTTGCTAGGCGGTTCATTGACATGTTTTTTTTTTCTTCACCGACGTTTATGTCACGCGGTGATGAAAAGGGCAACGATGGGATTAGTTAGATGGGAAGGAATTCGAGCAAGGTGGGGGATGCTCGTCACTTGGTGGAGGCCTTCGAAGAAGTTCGGAATTGTCGCTTTGCTTTGTTCTGGAGTCGCTGATGATGATGGATGAAAGAGAAACACCAAGCACGTCAGGTTCAGGTCCGGGACACATACACACGCAGAGATAGGCACGGGTAGATATGCGGCGAGCAAAAAAGCTCGAGCTTACCCTTAAAAACGTTTTTGCGTGGCGTCGAACTAGGTCATGATTAATTAATGATCGACGTGGGGGCTGCTTTTAACGGAGCAGAGTGGCCCTGCGGGCCCTGACAGGAGAGCCGAGTGCGTAGGGCCAGAGACGTCCGGCTGCTACGGTAGCCATCCGCCTCCTTGGCCCTCGTGGTACCTATACACAGCCCACCGTAGCAAGTAGCTGAGAAGAGAGCTGAGTTGTACGTGTTTCTGTTGGTGTGTGGCGGCAAGGGTACGTACAGTAATAAAAAAGGGGGACAGGCCGGGCGGGAGCGAGAGAACGAACAAGGGGGGGGAGAAGGCAGGGAAGGGTGGAGGGGCCGGGGCCCGAGCCTCAAAGCTGGATGGATCCAGAACTTCAGACCAAGGGTCTTCTCAAACCAGCTCCAGACAGACCAGCACACCCAGACTCTCTGTGCCCTCAAGGTTCAGGTTCCATGTCTTTCCTGCGGTCTGGTCCAGTATTCCAGCCATTTTTTTTGCCATCTACCCTCTCTCGCCGCTCGCCGCCCAGAAAATGTCTGCAAGAGCTTGACGCATCCGAGTCACGTCACGTCATGTTTCCGACGCTTCTGGATCCTTTCCCCGGTTTTCAAGCTTACTCTGTTACGAAGCCAGCCAGCCAGCCATCGCCCTGCCGCCCTCGTACAAAGCAAACCAGACAGGCAGGCAAAAAGAAGAGAGAGGCCACGGTCCCCCCAGCGGTCGGGCCTCAACAATCCGGGGACACATCCTCTTCTTGGCAGGCACGGCAATTTAAACCCCTATTCCCCGTCACAATTTCTATTTTATTCTTTTCGTATTGACCTGACCCAAGTCACCCAACTCGCCCTTAGTCACCCAATCGATCACCCAACTGTACTCACGTGTCCTTTTCAGCCTTTTCATGTGTCCTGTTCAGGCACACCATTTCTCACCTGTTGTTGGTGGCTGTTCTCATGCGCATTTTCCCATCAGCCTCTTCCTTCATCTTCTCAGATGGGAAAACACCAGTTGACAGACAGCGGCACCAGAAGTAATGACGTGAGCAGCGTGTCATCCTACGTGGTTGAGTCCCCGCTCTAGTACCCACTCAGACCCCTAAAAACCTTGACGGCGGCCGACTAGGGGCCGCCGCCCCAAAGCTTCCAGAAGCAATCGTGGAACTCAAGTGCTTGGGGTGAGCTGCATGACACCTCGGTTATCCCAAGCGAGCTGCCGCCGCCAAGACATGTCATATCGCCCGCTATTGAAGCTGCTAGACAGAAGCTACTAAAAAGCTCCCCATTTGGCACATGCCAACGACTGCGCCATGCTGAGCGCCGCTATACGAACCCAGCTACTGCTGCAGCAAACATTGTGTTGCGAGAGATTGAATGGTTCAGTTACGACTGCACGTGAAGCTCAGCCAGAGGCCTCATTTCCTCAATCAATTGAAGCATCGCAAGATTCTTATCGGATGTGATTGTCAAAACAGTAAGACCAGCCTATGGTAGGAAAGTTAGCCCAGCTGTTACTAGCTGTTAGGCTGCACCACCCGGTGCCTGCACACTGAACAGTCTGGTGAAGATTCCTGCCCAAGCGCATGTATTAGCACAATTTAAACCCGGAATTCTTTCTGAGCCCTGAGAACTAAAGTCCGTATCGGTTTCTTCCCATACTTTACCTCGAACTTTATATACAGCTGCACCAAATTTTTAGCGAACCCCGTTCCGCAGCTCGACGGCCATGCGTGATTCTTGAAATGGCCATGATCAATGTTTCAACACCTGCACGCGTAGCTTGGAGCAATTCTGGAGGCGACAATAGAGCATAACTGCTTCCAAAAGGCCTGCCAACGGCAACATAAATGCGATGTACCGCAATAGGCTAGGACGGATACATTCTAGTACTGGGCTTCCTCACGCGGCTGCTACGTACCGACAACATCTGCGTGGCGGGAAATATATAATGTACGCTTATGTTTCTGATACACCAACGAAATTAAGTATGTAATAACTATATATAAGCTTTGCTACTAGAGTAACCTACTTTAAAGGTGGTTTCGTGTTTTTTTGTTTTCTTTTAATCCCGTGGTATACACACTCCTCTGGGGCAGCATTAGGCGGTCCCTTCACACAGCAGTAGACGCTCAAAGACCAATCACTAGATATCATACTGTGCCAATGACAGTACTTTCGTGAAGTAGAGTACGCCCTAGTTTAGATTGAACGTTGTTCTTCACACAGCGCGACTCCCATTGACCCTGCTCACGTAAAGTGCGGTACATTTGATGCCCATGTTGCCACGAACGCCCTGGGAGGGAGGAAGAAGATCGATCTGACACTCTCCACAACCAGATACAGCCTAGCGACCAGGAAGACTAGGCATAGCAGCGCCATGAAAATCAGAGGTAGTATCCTCGTGCCCATAGTGCCTTGGAAAATGCTCTCTCCGAGACTCAAAAGCCCGCCGACAGTCGGAGCGACGGTTGCCGACAAGGCCGCGATCTTCCACAAAAGCGACTCGACCTCCGTTGGGAACTCAAGATCCCATGCGAGCAGATGTATGCCGCCGAAGAGCAGCGTCGTCAGGATGGTCGTCAGGGTGGTCATTGTGTTGCGGTGCCTCGCTTTGTACCGTCCTCCAACCACCTGGTGCCCGGAGCTCATAGGCATATAATAGTACCTGGTCTGTAGAAAGACGTCCGGGGCTGCCTCGTCAATCCCTTGAAACGCCTCGGGCGTGACATAGACATTCGTGTCGACGTAAAAGGGCACGCCAACATCCTTGGGCTTTGACCACTCGACTAGATACAGCACGAATGCGCACGCCGAAAACGCAAGTGTGCTGATCTCCAACGGCGTGGGTGGCACACCATCAACTCGGCGGGCGATAAGCTGGGTGGCCAGCCAGCAGACTTGTAGTATGGCCAGCAGCCTCACCAAGCCATCAGACTTGCTCTTGTCTTCTATCTCGCCATCATCCACCGACGGCAGCGACCGGATGATGCCGTACTCCCTTGCCAGGATCAGCTGCCTCGCGTCTAAAATCCATACGTTGCCGTGGAACGGACCAGCGGTTTGACTGTGATACCACAGCCCGGTAGTACATCGGGGACTGCTGGCAGCAAGTGCCGCGTGATGTTCCCACAGTCGCCAATTCACGGTGCCCATCCCGCTCAGATGTCCGTTCTGCCGGACCCGGAATTTCTCGAGGGCTCGATGCGCTTTTTCGCAGTCTTCCATGCGCAAAGCCTGCGAGCGAGGCCCGCTGATGTCGCCGCGTGAAGGCGATGGTTCGAGGTCGAACCGTACCGCCCTTTCACATGGTTGCACAGAGCAGCATTCGTGATTTCCAGGCTGCTTATCGAGTTTAGGGATGTGGCCACCTGGTTCAAGGGAAGACGCCGAGCGCTGGTCATCGCCATTGGTCGTTTTGGCTAGGCAGTTGCTATTGCCAGTTGTTGCAGACAGGCTTTGTTCACATCTAGAACAGTTTGACCTCGGCGCTTCCGAAAAGCGAATCGCAATCCCGCCCATGTCGGCCAACAAGCTGTGCTTCAGTGTCCATTGTACTTTATCCCCAGCTGCCAACTCCTTTAATCGGAAGTGGTTTACCCGGCAAGAGAAGAGATTTGTGATAGAAATGGAGAGCAGGTATTCAGGGAAGATTAACATCATGGCCATCCAGAAGAACTTCCTTCTCAAGAGGAAAAGTTCCTTTCGAATATACTCGGTCATCGACTTGGGTCGGACATCCGGAGGCACCGGCAGACATAGAACAGACCATGTCGAGAGAATGACGATGCTCGCGCAGCTCCAAGCAATATCTGTGGTCGACCGAATGTTAGGACCCTCGACGTACTCATGCGACGTGTTGGGGAATGTGCAGTTCGGGCTGAACTTCTCCATGATCTCTGGTGTTTGAGTGCACAACATTGTACCAAACTACATGTTCCAGCCCAAGAACTCTTATACCGCCGATGGTCATGTTACACAGATCTTCAGCTCCCTGGCTTGCGATCACAATGTCTCAACCACGCCGCCCATTGCCGTAGCCGGTCAAGATACTTAGCATTAGCATTCTAATTATAGAAAATCTTTAGCTTACACAACTCCGCCCCGGCTCAGCATCAAAGACAGCTTGGACAAATGCTGAGACAGTCACTGGCACATGGGCCCCCAAATGTGATCAAGGCGAACGACTTAGGTTTTAAGCGGGAAAAAACAGTAACTCTAATATTAGAGATAGATTATTCACACCCACTCGTTTAGATACCGCACCCAAAATTCCAACTAAGCGTACAGCCCAATGTTAACTCTGTGGCTTCTTCTTGTAATACTCTTCAAGTATTCTCTGCATCAAACAGGGAATTTTAAATGAGTGTAGTTGTATTGATGATATGTATGGTAGAGACTGTATTTTGAAAGCAATACAAATGAAATACCTCTCTCAGTTCTTAGTTCAATATCGTCCGCATTGCTCCAGCATCGGATTCCCCCTCACGCCCCGCAACACAATATGTTTCTACAAGCCGGTTTGGCCAAAGCAGGTCAGGACGCCATTGTTGTTGCTCACTGCAACGCCTATTTGTTACAATTGGCGGGACTGCGCACGCGTATTTGGGGACATATCCACCACAGAATATAACGCATCAGCATCCTGGCTTCGATTGCATTGCGATGTCTGAAAGGAAAGGTACAGAAACTAGACTTGTACCAATTCTTGGTTCAGTTCGAGGGTAAAGGGATAAATCCTTACTCAGGTCTACGCTTGAGGCCTTGGAGTTGCCAGAAGCGTCGCGGCAGTTGTTGCATTTGAAAGCAACGGAGTTATTCGTGACGGTACAGGCGCTGCAGGTATCCAGGGTATTCCCGCCATTGACTCCACGTGTTAGACTTGGTCTCAGAGTATGCGATTCACCAAATCACAGGGGAAATGCACTTCTTGCTTGCAACGAGCGTCCCACCCTGATTGCCCAGGCTTTTGTTGAGGTTGATACTGGAGGAGACAAAGGTACCACCGGTATTCTTGCAGATACCTGTGAGCGTGGTCCCTTGGAAGACGAAAGTGGAACAAGTGTCCATTAGCTTGCCAGCCGCTGCGGAGGCGATGGCGGCCGCCACGAGAGCCAGAGTAGCAAGGACGCGGAGTTGCATTTTGCTGGTATTTTGGTGATGGAAAACTATCGAGAGAGCTTGGGAATTGATTGGGAATCCGAGTCTATTGACTTGCAAATGATAGCGCTTGGTGGATGTCTACATATGGGCTTGACCACGAATCCAGTCCGGATGGCGAGGTTCTTATAGACCATACTTTGCCAAGCTTTTCTGTCAGTTGTCTCCCTCGACATGCATGATGAGGCCGTGTTTATTGTCGTGATAATAATCAAGGTGTGATACCTTGGCAAACTTGAATGACAGTCATCACAATAAATTTGGAGGCGGTGAAGTTAAGCTCATACTTGTCATGATATTTATATTCAACTGATCCCCTAGCTTCGAATTCCTCCACACTGCTTCACTGATTTGGCCTTTTCCCCATGAACCAAGTGAGCTCTGTGAGAAGGTAACATTGAAGTTTCTCGCAGATTGCCAAATACCTAGGCATTATCAGACTCCCACAGATGGACTTCAGTGCCAAGATAAAATGTGTTGCGGCTGACAACTGATTCCAAACGTCAAAGTACTTTGGACGGCTATTGATTTCGAGTGAGACTATTCGGGCTTGCCTATTCCTCAGGAAATATTTCACCTTACGGTGGCTACTATTAACATCTCTCGGCGCTTACGTTCAAGGGTCGTCGCGTTACTAAGCCGTATGCGCAAGCGTCGGGGCGTACCATTGAGTCTCTTGTCTGACGCGGAGCCGGTCGCCCAAAATAATTCTAAAGACATCATGGTGAGTTGGGGCATCGTGATCTCTTTATTCAGCAACAACGGTGTCATCTCGACACTTTTCAAATTGGAAGATGCCAATTGTGATGGAACCGCTTGCCGGGGTCATTCGGACGCATAAGTTCACCGACATTAAGCAACAGAGGAGCGATATCAAGGCCAACTCTAACTTCCGTTCTCTGTCCTTCGCTGGTTGTGTTAGAATCGCTCATTGTTCCCAGATTCATCATACACATATAGATATATACATGGGCGGAAATTTCAAGGTAGTTCATCGCCAACGACACCATTTTGAACATGAAACTTCTACTGTCATGCGTGCTTCAGATCCAGAACTGACCGCATATATGAGTGGTGACGGTTTGAACGAAACAGGCTTAAATCACATACTCCTCAGGGGAACTTGACGCACAAGCTGAGGTGATGGATCTGCGAACCCAAGCCATTTGTGTGGAATATATTTAGAGACATATCAGCGGCTTTCTCCTTTTACGAACATTTATGTATTAACGGGATTGTCACTTGACCATGCTGAAAAGATAGATACTTGGGCTTATTAAATTTCCGGAGACCAAAAGGCGGACTTCGAGAGTCTGGCGTGTCGGGATATTGCGAAGTAACTCGCAGTGCTAGGAACAGTCCCCCTCGACTAAGGCCTTCTCAGCTAAAATGACCGCGTCTGGATAACCCTCCTTCTTCTTTATGTTGCGAATTCTCAAGCCTGCTTTCTCGATAACATACACCCATCGATCACGCGTCCTTTCTTGAGCTGAAAACTGGCCCATCATAATCAGGTCCTGAGACGTGGCGTTTACGTGGGGATGTTCGAGCTCGGTTACACTCTCGTGTATCAGCAACTGAGAGTAGCCTTTCTCCATAGCCTCAACAACGGTTTTCAAAACAGCATGTGCTCGACTGTCGTCATCATTGTGGATGACTACATGGATGTAGTACGCCCGAGCGCCTTGGATGGGCTTTCTTGGCACGAATTTTCTAGTGTGTTGATACTAGGATTAGTATTTTTGTGAGACAAAGGAACATGTCCAAACACGTCACTGGAATGAGCTACCATTTAGGCTTTGGGTGGTTTTCGATACCAGTCGGGCTGATAAGATTAAGCTAAGGTAAATGGACCCAGTGATAGGTCCCATTTGTGCGTTCAGCCGCAGCTTAGTAAGGATAAATGGTAGATTTTGATTGGCTGCAGTGGCTGAGTCATTTGACTGGGGTGCACGGCCTCTTATTGAGGTCTTTGAACTCTGTACCATGGTCGTCTCTGTGAATTGCACTGAGTGTGGTCTACAAAGTCTTCAGCAGACAATATGATTGTGCATCCTATATATCGACCAGTCCGGAACACCACACAATTGCGTTGGCTCCTGCTCAGAACAAGCGGACCACTGCTGCCGTCGGGTTGTGGACAGCAGAAGTTGGTCCCAGCATGTTGCTTGATGCACATCCAGCATAGCGGTCCTGCCAGAAAACCCGCACGTGGACCGGCATTTGATAAGGCGCGGCTCCATGTGACGTCACACAACCCTCAGGAGAAGACTCTGTCGGCTGAGCTTCCGTCCCTCGAACCACCAGAGGCAGTCGAGGGGACAACGCCATCTGAAGACATCCACGGCCCGCCGCCGCCGCGGGAGGTGGCCATCCTCTGGGATCTAGACAACGTGCGGCCCCAAGGCCCAGTCGAAGAGGCCGTGCAGGAGCTACGCCGCCTCGCCACAGCGCACGGCGACGTGGTGGTCGAGTTCTGCGCCGCGGCCAGCAGCCCCGCCTTTGATTACGTCCCGGAACACGTGCGCGAGGAGCGGGCCTCGAGGAGAGAGCTGGACTTCCTCGAGGACTCGGGCGAGGTGCCGGAGGAGCCCTACCGCTGCCCTGTCTGCGGCGCAAAGTGCAAGACCAACAAGCTCCTCGAGAAGCACTATAAGCAGCTGCACGAGCGGGAACTCTCCAAGAAGAAGAACCACCTGAACTCGATGAGGAAGAAGAGCGGCAAGAAGGCGAAGAAGTTCCTGGAGAAGCACAGCGGGGATATCGCGATGCGGACTGCCGCGCATCAGGAGGTTATGGGCTACAAGAAAGGGTATGGGCTGAAGAGGCAGCTTCAAAAGGCAGGCGTCACGGTAAAGGTGGTGTCCGGCGAGCCGCAATCGGCGGACAAGGCCCTCGAGCAGCGGTGGGCGAGCCTGGCCAGTAAGAAGAGCCTGTCTGCCTTGGTGCTCGTGTCCGACGACAATGGCTTCGAGAGAGTGCTTTCCAGCGCAAAGAAGCGCGGCGTACGGACCATTGTGGTCGGGGAGAACTCGGGTGGGAAGCTAGCCCGGCGAGCTTCTGAATGGGTACCGTGGAACCAAGGCATGACTGACATTACCGTCGGAGATCTCGAGCTGGGAGATGGTGAGGACTGAGAAGCGATTCGGATGAGACTGGCATGAAACATATCGCAGCACGTCAATATGACTCAACCGTATCACCATTCCTTGTTGGCAGGCGTCTTCGCACACTTGATTCCTCTCTATCTCCTTTGTCCTTCATGTACATCGCCCGAGTCATACCCCGACGCGCGTGACACCACGGAGCCATTCGGACGTGGCTCTACGCCTGATACGTCGAAGCCGAGACGCTGCCTCCCCGTCCAGTCCAATCAACATGAATATCCTCGCCCACAGCATACTTAGAATTTGCTGCCTCCGGCTTTATTCTGAAAGTGTGTGCACCAAAGTAGTCTCGCTGCGCTTGCAATAAGTTGGCTGGCAGATCATGTGTCCGATATCCGTCAAACCAGGAAAGTGCACTGGAAAACGCTGGAGTTGGAATTCCAAGTCTGGCGGCCTTGGAGACTACATTCCTCCAGCCTGGTTGTGCTTTGCAGATGGCCTTATTGAAGAAGTCATCGAAAAGCAGGTTCTCGAGGTCAGGCACCTTGCGGTAAGCGTCCGTGATATCCTTGAGAAAAGCTGAGCGGATAATACATCCGCCACGCCACATGAGGGCAATCGAGGGTTGATCCAGGTTCCAGTTGTATTTTCGTGCAGCCTGTGAGGAATTCGCTTTAGTGTGAACACCAAATCAGCAGTCCTCTGTTTGTTTGCTAACCTCCTGCATGAGCATGAAGCCCTGGGTGTATAAAATGATCTTCGACCCATAGAGTGCCTGTTCCAACTCCACAAGGAACTCCTCTACATCTCCACCGAAAGCATCCATGCGACTGACAAACCTGAGCTTATTTGAAGCCTCCGTGCGCTCCTCCTTCAGGCCAGATAAGGACCGAGCAAGGACTGCCTCAGTAATAAGGGTCACAGGTACACCCAGCTCGAGGGCATTTGTAGCTGTCCACTTTCCAGTTCCCTTTTGACCGGCTTTGTCAAGAATCTTGTCAATAATAGGGGCCCCATCCTCGTTGTTAAAGTTGACAACATCTCTTGTGATCTCAATTAAGTAGGAATCGAGAACACCTGTGTTCCACTTAGCAAAGGTATTGCTGATATCTTTGCTGGACATTCTGAGGCCACGCTTCATGACATCATACGCCTAACATTGTTTGTCAGTAATACTTCTCCTCTTGATAGTCTGTCAAGTAAATAGGTAAGTCTTCGGTTCTCATACCTCACAGATAAGCTGCATGTCACCATATTCAATGCCATTATGGACCATCTTGACATAGTGGCCGGCACCTCCATCACCAACCCATTGGCAACAGGCTTCTCCTTGACACTGTGCCGCGATACTCTGAAAGATTCCCTGGACGAAGGGCCAAGCCTGTTTGTGGCCTCCGGGCATCAGAGACGGGCCGTAACGAGCACCTTCCTCGCCACCGGAGATACCAGTACCGATAAATCGGAGACCTTGAGTGGCGAGATATCTGGCTCTCTGATTAGAATCGGAAAAGTGTGAGTTACCTCCATCAATCACGATATCCTCAGGTTCGAGAAGGGGCTGCAAAGTTTTGATCCAGCTGTCGACAGGCTCACCAGCCTGTACAAGGAGCATAACACGGCGTGGTCTTCTAAGAGTGGACACAAACTCCTCAATAGACTGGGCTCCAATAATGGATTTACCTCTGGCTTCGTTGGCCAGGAAAGCATCGACCTTGGAAATCGTGCGGTTGAACACGCAGACAGTATTTCCATGATCGGCCATGTTCAGGACAATGTTTTGGCCCCTGTTTGCTGTTTTCAGCTTTGCTATCCAGTTTGAGATGGTAAGGGCGAGAATGGGAGTGCTCACATCACAGCCAAGCCGATGAGGCCGATATCAGCGCTTGCAGCCAGATCAGCATTGTCCTATATCTTTGTTCTTGATAGTCGGACGTGCTCAACTTACAATTGGCCTGACATTGCAAATTAATCTGTAGCAAAATTTCGTATGGCTCGTCAATGGGCTACGTCTGGTAATGGTGTTGTACGTCGGAATTCTCGATGAAGAACGCTGTATTTTTCTGAGGAATATGGAAGAGAACTTGGAAGATTGGCAGGGAAAGAGAGCCTTTTTAAAAGACAGGACTGCCATTTTGGAGGCTTCAATCACGTAACCGCGGAATACGCGCGTCAAGATAGACGAGGTGCACCACGGTGGTTGGGTAGTTACAAAACCGTTTTCACACAGGTTACAGATGATACCCCAAGTAATGAAACATTGTGTGAGAGTCTAAAAAGAGAAACGGAACACATCTATTTTTGGCTGTGAGCAGTGAAGTTTCTCCAGATTCGAAACAAATCCGTAGCGCCAACAAGAGGTCGCCGCAATTGAGGCATGTCAGGGCAACTTTGCGGCCCAGACAAGAATCGGAGAGCGGTCAAAACTGGTACGAAGGAGGCATGTTGCATACCCTAGTATAATTCGGTAACATTAGTTCAAAATAAAAGAGTCTAAGCGGCCCAACAGCACGCAAATCGCACTTCTGGGCTAGGGATCCTTGCCGCACAAACACTGACCAACCAGTGGACCATCACGACCGCCGCCGCCAACTCTACCGGAACGGCCTTAGCATTCCAGAACCTACCAACATATCCGCCACGGCGGCCCGGATCACCGTTCTCGCCTTCTCTTCCCGAGTAGCATCAGCTGGGCCGCCCCGGCCACTGGCGCCAACACCCAGGCTGCCCTACGAAGCCGAGAACAAGGTCGCCTGGGTCGCAGACTTGGCTAATCCGACCAACACCACACTGGCCTGTAGGATTTGAAAATTAATGGTCATTTCCTCGCGGTTGTCTACCGGGAGATTTAGCTCGTATGAGTATACCTACAAGTGCTGAAGAATTAGAAAGATAAGTAGCACGTCAAGGTTGCAGAGGTCGCCAGGATTTCACTTTGGCCTTCACAACGGGTGGGTATTCTTTAAAATACCTCTTCTGTATCATCGCTAAATATAGATGTGTTCTTCTCTTCCCCACAAGAGTCTTCCTGCTGCAAGCAAGACCATTGCGGTTCCCAGTGTATATATTGTCCCTCAGCCTGCAGTATCTACCTTTCGAAGATAATTTCACATCACTCGCACGAACAATAAGCCCATTCACAAAAGTAACAATAAATTGGCACAAACAAGCCCATCGAGACCAACCCTAATCACACGACAGACCGTCTTATTCAAGACCTTGGCAAAACAGAAACACCACCCTATAACATTGTATGTGTACAATGAAAGCATCACAGTCTGCCCGTTGTTGCATCCAGACTAACATCTTAACACCTTGAACAGCTGCACCATGTGTCCTTATATTAAAGCTGTCTACACCTGCGGCCACTCGAAGAGCGTGATCACGGGTGATTGCGGCAACAGGGGTGCTCCAGACCACTACTATTGGGGTGGCGAACGGCAGCGTGTGAATTCTCGCTGTGGTGAGACCCGATGCACAACCCCTTCACCAGATGTGAGTTGGCTACAAGTGTGTTTGAAATATGGATCATACTAATTCATTCACGTCCCAGAGGAGATCACGTTAAGCACACTCTCTAGTAGAGGCTAGATGTCAGCATAGCAGTGGATCTGGGGGAGCATGTTAAGAAGTGTGTTTGTGAATAAGTCGCTCGTTTTACAAGGTAGATTTGTCATTGTGCTTTGGTGGTTATGTGGATAGCCTGGAGCTTGTCCTGATTGTTATAGCTAGCTTGACCTAGCGTCCATTCTTTACTCTTGTTCACTAATGGCAGCCTGGAGCTTGGCCCCAATGTCTCACGATTTGGCAGAGTATCCAGTGAGATTTGTCTACATGTCCTTGTACAGGCGGCCCGCATATCTGGTTTTCCCCTTGCGTGCAACATCTTCCCCTTGATCACAGGTCTTGGTGGTTAATTTCTCTTAAATCTAGCTTTCCGTCGGCTGTTCAGACAAGCATTCGAGCAGAGACCCAACATGAGCCCGCGTTGCAGCATCACCGATGTGACAACCTGCACTTGACATCAGTCTTGATGGATGCAGACATGAGTTCATTTGATCTTTTAGATTCGATCTGAGGATTTAATTTAGTCAACTCTGTTTGTCAACTACGCTGCAGCAACTAGCCAGTGAGGTTTTCTGGACAGGAAGGTCCAAAGAGAGGCCCACTAGAATCAGGCCTTTTGCAGAAGTCTTGATTTCCGAGATTTTGATATGTACCAAACATCAAAACTGATGCCTGGATCCAGATACGTCTGCCATCGGACCCGAATTAAGATCTAGGACTTCTAGCTGGCAGCGCAAAGCACACAGTGTTATGCCTCGGCTGGTTTGGTGTTTTATAATTTGACATCTAACTTTAGCTATTGCCTGCCCACTTGCTCCTTCATAATTCTTCACCTTCGAATATAGATAGCTAGAGTGCTAAAGAACTCGTCGTCAGCCGAAAACGGCAGCTCGATGTATTCTTCAATCATTTGTTCCACACGTGGCGACACGGGGTCGGTACTAAAGAAAGTCAGATCTTGATCGAAGTGGGTCATAGCAAGTACACTTACCTCGGCAAGTCATGTTCTGAATTTTGGAACTTATTCCAGATCATGATCGCCGGCCGGGCGATATCTGCTATAATTTGCTTTACAGGAATATCGGGGTTAATGGCGATAACGACACTAGTTTCGTCGATCTTGAGAAAGCCTTCGGGATCATGGACGATTGTGAAGCCAGCTTCACGTAGGACCTGCTCATCAACTGGGGTGTAAATTGGGTCCTGTGCATAGCATTCGATCTCGCCAGTGCCCTCGCTGTCGTCACCGGGTGGGTAGTTACTGGCCAATGAGTCTCGCAATAATAGAGCGAGGGCGTGCTGAGACATGCTGCGCGGGAAGTGGCTGTCGGCCCATGTCATCGTAGAGCATGCTAGCGCTACAATATTGTGTATGCCAAGCGAAAAGTCAATGGAGGCGAGTGAAAATCTGAGCTGCGCAAAGCGCTCGCTTCCTTCCAAAGCTCTCCTTGCTTGCTCAAACCTCTGTCTTACAGTGGCATAGTCTGCCTTTGGCCAGAGATTTATGAGCTCATTCGTCTGTGCACTTCGCACTTCCGTTGAGTGGATGACCTCGACTGGTAGGTAGGAATAGCATAGAGGGAGTCGCCTTAGATCTTGACCGTCGAGAAGATTCTCTATGCCGTGATACTTGAGCAGTGGTCTCGTGCTAGCCCAACGTGAGGATTAGAAAACCGAAGGAATTCAAAAGAAGTGGACATGGAGAGTGAGGCGAGAAGCCAATCGTGCTCATACATAATACAAATATAATTGTTGCCATATGGATGGTCGGGATATTGCTTCCCAGTATCCAGAGGAAAGTAGATGGTGGCCCCGTCCAGGCCAGTTACGGAAACCCTTTTAATAGCCTTCCGGTCGTTTTGAAATTGGGACAAAATGTCTTGAAGCAACTCTTTGGTAAACAATGGTATTCCGGCGTCGTACTTCGTCTGGATCAACTGATGTGCGGCCGTCCGCCTCTCGCGTTCTTCGTCGGCGGATATTGGTGGTTCCAATGGATTTGCATGGGCCACAACAATATACACGCCGTCACAGGACCGAAATGGCGAAGACATAATCGGGAGAGGTGTGAGAGAAATGGTCGGAAGAGAATTTGACGTGGCGGCGACGCCTTGGAAAGGAGGTTCCAAGCTTGTTGATAGGACCTCGGGAGGAAGCGGGGCAGAGGAGGCTGCGACCGCAAGTTGGGAGCTATCTTTTTGTCGATAGAATTGATTGGCGGCCTCCTCGACATGAGCCCCGCTTTAGACTTGCACTCAGCACGCCAAGACGAGCACTAGCGAAAACCAGGCGTGCGGAAATGGGTTTAGGCACAACTTCCCTGGGCTAGCGTGTCTGTGCCAAAAGCAGAACAAAATCCAGCATGAGAGCTGCGTCTGTTGGCTGTATAAACCAATATTCCCAACTGAAACAAAAGAAAGAGCAAACTTGAAGAGGGCCGGCTATTTCAACATCTCATGTGAGCAGCTTGGACGTCAATACAATTTGAATCCTTGTATTGTTTAATATTTATGTCGCACACAATGCTGGCTCCCGCCGAATCCAGCAGTAGGTATCCGATTCGTAGGCCAGCAAAAGTCCTGCCCACATTTTGAAAAACGAACACCAATTTTAGAAATCTTCCTTTAATTTCAGGCTTACTAGGTCTCTACAAGTGATTTCGTTTTTAATCCGTATGTATGCTCTTCTAGAGCGGTGGGTAGTCCTTACACACAGTATTAAACGCTCAAGACCCGGCGTTGGATATTATAGGGTACTAACAATAATTTTTATTTTCCTTCGACTGCCTATTCTTATATGTTTGAGTGTTTACTACTGTGTGAAGGGACCGCCTACTGCTCAGAAGAGTATGTGTAGGTTTTAAAAGCGAAACCACCCATTCTTAATATCAACCAGATATGCACGCTTCAGTGAATACGTGGGTACTAGGATTAAGATTTGATCCGTTACGACTGTGAATTCGTTTTGGTGTAGATGTAACGTAGACAGACAGTATTGTTATTCGTATATCTGACATACTCCGTATTTCTTAATACCATATCAGCCATGGCATACTATCGGATGAGAACTATCCTCTAACTCACATCCCTGACCGAATTACTTATTACTTCAAGTTGTTCATTAGCTTGACTATATTATTAGGCCATCTAATTCCAGGAAAAGAGAAATTAAAACATAACCTAGAGGATTTAAGCTTAAACCAGGGCTTCTGGCATTCAGTGGTTTCGCTTTTAATCCGTACACATACGCTTCTGGAGCAGTAGGCGGTCCTTTCACACAGTAGTGACCTTCTGGCATTAAACAACTACTTACATGAGGTTCTCGCAGACATAGAATCCTTGCTGACATTGGATCTACACTGACATGTCATCACAGCGTTGACATGAATCTTTGGTAACAGTAAATCAGCAGCCTTCTCTTATCATCTAAGCCTCTTTATAGAATTTCATTCAAAATAAAACAAGAATTGCATCGCATGGCCTACAACAAAACCCCCCTTTCCCCTGATACGATATGAAATTTTGCTGCTCTCGGGCTTCAACAATAACCGCGGGGTCTCCAGGTCTACAACGAAAATGGTCGCTTAGACAGCACAGACACCCCAGGATCTGCCTTCGCCGGCGGGATGATCCATCGGACCTTACTACGATGGGAATCTGATGTCGAAACATGTGAGCAGGGCTATGTGATGGCATGGGGTCACGCTTTTGGCGGAATGACTGGAGGCAGACAACAAAGCTGCTGTTACACTCTCTGGGGAAAGGTGACAGGTCACAGACAATTTGTGCATTATTTTGCAACAACTCTGATCAATGGCGTTGGTCTAATCTGCAGCTCGCTCAAAATATCAGCAACTGCAATCCTGCCTGTGCGCCTAGAAAAATATGGCATCGCCGATCGAGATCGGGGGGACAGCCGAACCGGTGAAGATATTGTGAGATCTGATCAAAATACATCGCAAGGCATAGCTCCGCTCGTCTGCAGACTTCAGCCCGCCGCGTGAGTGTCATTTTTTGATACATTTGGCGAGGCGCATGTCGCCTGGCCTGTACTAGGCTACAGAGGGTCCTGTCGTGAAACAATTGACGCCGCGTAATTTATCTGACCGGTTTTGTCTCATGGAATGCCAAGAGGAGGCGTTTTTTAGGCGGATCGAATGGTCCAATTGACTCTGGGCGATGATCAAGAGGTCGCGGGCTGCAACCTTGCATCAATATCTTCTGTCGTCGCCTGGCGAAATCTTCGACTCGAGCATCCCGCGGCAAGGCCACCTCGACCAAGCCTTTAGTAATACTCTCGTAAATAAATTTCCAGATAATTGATAGCTCATCGTCCTCCACCATCTTGTTGCACTTCTTTCCCCTTCCAGATGTCATGCATCAAAAATCAGCACAAGGAGACTCTGTCACTTGCACAAACAAAACTATCCATGAGCTTCTGATCTAATCCATTTCGAAGTTACTAAATGAGAACGGGGAGTAGTTCAACTTCAAGAACCCAGAGTCTTGCCCATTAAGCAAATCTGTATTACTTGCTGGTGTGCACACTTGTAGGGATCCTTGTCCTGATTGCAATTGTCTCAAGGCACAGCTCCCAAATGCAGTCCAGCATCAATGAGAAATCAATGAGGTGCTAACGTTTTTGAACCCTTCATGATTGAAGGCGAGACAGCTGATCTGAACATAAGTCAAACGGGATCGCCCCCATTGCTCGTATCTGCGCGTGAGTGTTTTGATGCATGCGATTACTACGAGCATGAAGCATTGAGAAGGCTTGCAGTCAATGATACCCTCCAAGCACATGCGAGGCCATTTCTGAGGGACTGTGAAATCTCGGCACATATGGTAATGCAGAGAAACTTCCACCGCATAGGAATACAGAGTTGGGGATGACAAATTCTGGGTGGCGTGGGTGGCGTCGTTGGCCTCATTCTACGGACAAGTCATGCAAACATCATGCCCAATGGGAGCCTTTCTGAGATGTTGAAAGTCGCCCATGTCTCTTGAACCCTCGAATTAGCTGGAGGAAAATTGTCACTTTGGTTGTGCGGAGTGCAGAACCGAGCGGTAGCTAGAGAACCGCGGCATATGCCGACTACTGTCTTTTGCTCACAACAGGCTTGTGACAAGTGGAAGTGTCTCGATCTCCTGCGACACTAATTCAGACCGTTTATTGTGCATCGACAGGCAACCTTGGTAGACCGATCGACCTGCGGGCTGAAATGACTTACTTATCTCTGAGAGCCCCAGTGGATGGGCACAATTGACCGCTTTAAGTCCAGCTCCCCGTGACACACCGGATATCAGACCTGGCTGAGACATCACATGTTCATCTTGGGTCGCTAAAGAAGACTGAATTCTATAAAGTCTGAGTTCTTTCCGCAACGGGATTGTCCTCGAGCAGTCAACTGTCAGGCCCGAGCCCAAGAACCCAGGTCCACTCCATCTGTTCCCCAAGCACAAGCTTAACACACTTTAGCTGCACCCGAGACACTTCATAGAGTGTCATCTTGTCCTTGAGAATCCTGCAGACTTCGTCATCATTCGTCTTTTGTGTCTTTCAGTTCTAAAAAGCCGCCGCTATGCCCAAGATTGTGTCCAAGACTGTTGTCGGCAGCGCCGGTGAGTGGTACAGCACACTGGTGACGAGTGGCATCAGTTATGAAGATGGCAGTCGTGTTACGGTTCAGACCAAGCTCTACGTCAAATTCCTTGTTCCTACCAACACAGGCATCCAGCTCAATGCCTCACTTAATCCGTGGCAGCAAGTTGTTTGCACCTTTCAATCCGAAACCGTGGACGCTCAGAGCGCCGCCATCACGGCTGAGATCCAGATTGCGGGCCCGTACACACTCAACACCTCGGACACCTTGACTTGGGGAATCAACGGTGACATGAGGGGAGATGCCTCCAAATACACTGAATCGTTTCAGCTTTTTGCCGATGAGCTGCCCAGCGGCACGGTAGAGGCCGAGATCCCGGATGCCCCAGATAGCGCGCTGTCCAGCTCTGAGCAGACCATCACCCTTACCAAGGGCGGCGTACCGCTGGTTCTCTCAGCTACACCTGGCCATACGGAGTCCTTCACGGTGGCTAGTGGTACTTACACGGTCAAGGTGGGCGACCTAGTTGATGAGAACGAGACAGTCACCGCGGATGCGTCCGTTGCGCCGACAGAGATCACTGTCGAGGAGGGCTCCACCACCAAGTTGAAGCTGTCATATGGAACCATTCAGAAGTTCTCTGCCCTTGACATCAACGTTGGTCAGCTCTCGTATCCTCTAGATACGGAGCAGCTTCACGTCCAGGTCAAGGCGGGTGGTGACGAAGTTAAGGTCTTTGACAGTCCAAACAACCACACGACTAGTCTGCGGCGGCTGCCATCGTCGGGCACAGCAACCTTCGACGCCATGCTGACCTTGAACAATACCAAGTACACCAGCAAGCAGTCAGTGGATCTCTCTAGCACCCTCATCAATGTCGATATAGGAGATGATAAGATCTCGTCGGCCCCCATCGACACCTCGTCGTTCGTTGACTTGCCTATCAAGGTGAGCACCGACTTGGAGCCTTCAGGCGAGTCCATCGCACTTCGACTCGTCTCTAAAGACCAGACTGCCTTCATCTACTCCAAGGAAGTGTCCATCAAGAGTGGAACAATTACATTCGGTACCCCTGTTGCACCGGGCAAGTACACAGTGAGCGCGGCCGGCTACATCAAGGACGGAACTGTCTATGCCACACAGGTGGCTGACGAGATTGATGTCGCATCCGACGGCTCCTCTCAGATCGACCTACAGATCTTGCGAGGGCCGAATCTGCTGGTCCGGGGGTTCCCCGACTACCTGAGCTTTGGCGCTATATCCGACCTCGTCGACCTCGACGGCAAGGACCTAACAGCCGCCAAAGTCACATCCGTGTTCAAGTACGCGGGCAATGACGGCGCCGGTGACGCTGGTGGCTATCTCGAGGACGACCCAGCAACCACCAAGACGGTCAAGCTCGCCTCACTGGTGTCCGAGAAACTTGGCGGCCAGTCCGTCCTGCCTGTCATGATCAGTTACACGGTCAACCTTAGCCTCGGCGACAGCGACAAGCTCCTGCAGAGCGAATCCGGGCTGGAGCACTCTTTCGGCAATCTCATCCTCAGCATGCAGCTGGCAGAGGATGCGTCGGAGAATGAGGTTCCGGCTGGGTATATCGTCAACCCGGACTTCCTGGGAGACAACCAGCAGGCCGGTCGTACACCCTCGTACAGCATGCCCGTCGTGGACCCCCTCACCAAGGCCCTGGCTCACCGCAACGTAGACGCCGTCGTTCCGTCCACTGTCACCAACACTCTCGCCGGGTACGTCCAGGCAGTCAACTGGCTGATACGCACGGTGGCCCCCAAGGCGACGTTCGGCTGGCAGGCGAACCTGTGGGGCGTCGGCTCCTCGGCGTGGATCTACAACAAGAACGACGCCACAGTCTCCGTGACCAGCGCCAAGAACACGGCCGCCTACATCAGGTCGCTGGGCGTATACGACGGCGTCTACGCGCCCGACTTCCTGGCCATCGACCGCTACGAGGCCGACGACTTCACGCAGCGGGCGTACGCCAACTCGTACTGCTATGGGCCGCGGGAGTGGGCACGCTTCTACGACTTCGTGCGCACCGTCGCCCTGGAGCTGAGGGTCCCCGTGATGCCGTGGCAGATCCCGGCCAGCCGCATCCCCCGCGCTGCCGACGACAACGTCACGCCCGGCTCGCTTGAGCCCGACCACTGGGGATCGGGCGGCACGTACATCTTTGGTGATGCGGGTATCGGTTCCCACTTGGAGAACATCCACCCTGTCGTGCGTGAGATCAAACCAGCGCCGCTCGTCCAGCAGGAAAACGTCGAGTCGCTGTTCAAGAGCGCCGAGCCATTTGACCTCGGACTCCCGACTTGGGGTGATTTCCCGCTCCGTGGCATTTTCTCTGTGCTGCTCGGCGGTGGCAGCACTACGGGTGTGGTGACCTCTATCGGGAAGACTGGAAATTGGACGCAGGAGAAGATTACCGAGTACATGGACGACCCCCTCCCGCTGACCTCTACACCGAAGAAAAGGGCTACCAAGTAGCTGCCGTCGGCCTCTTTCTGAGAATCTTTGTACGCGATGAGCACTTCCTTGTATTATTGTAGTACTTTCGTTTTGTTCCTTGCCCTGGGTATCCATGATCAGAATGATAACATAAAAATGGAAAGGCTTGTGTTTCCATACCGTATTGCTTTTGCAACTTAATTGGTGGTTTGTGATGACCTACTTCAATGCAACATTGGAAGCCATTACGAGCACGCCAAACTTGAAGTGGCAGTTTATTTAGACCGGGTGTTCTTGGTCTCCTGGACAAGAAGATACCAACCAACGCTACTGCACAGACATCCACTTCAGCCAACAATTCAAATCTGCGAATTGCAAGTCCGCATCCGGCAAGCTTTACCCATGTATTATATTGGCGGCCGACTGCAACGCCAAGATGCCCTAAACTCGTCCTGTCAGACAACCAGGGGTTAGAAAAACTGTCCTCGATTGCCTCGTAGGATTGCTGCCAGGTGGGCGTTGGTAGGCAATGCTCAAGCTAGCGTTGGGACAATTTCACAGCCAACAGCCAACAGCCAACAGCTGCATATTCACCCTATGATAACCTGGTAGAGCTCCGCTATAGGTGACTAGAATTTCAGAACCAACTTGAATGCAACCAAAATCTATTTCCGGGCATCATGGTCCCCGCAGCGTGAGCACCCGCTTCACGTCGCTTCTGTTTCTTTCTATTCCAGTCTGGAGTTCTTGTTCCCACAACGATTTACTGTCAAATCCACCGCGAGGCGTGTGTTCGTTTTCGCTGGTGCCACTGCACACACATAGTGCTCAAAGCCGGTTCCAAACATGGCGAACGTCAACATTGTCCTCTACGCGGTCGTATACGGAGTCGTCCCCGCGGTATGAGCAGATGACCCTTCCTCGAGTGCACTGATGCTGATGATGTGATGGCTACAGCTATGCTTGCTGGTTGTGTATCAGCTCAACTTCCACCCTCTGAGAAGATTCCCTGTAAGCACTTGTCCCACGTGGTTTGGTGCAGGCTTGCTTGGTTGCGGCGCAATTCTGTACTGACTGGCTCTAACTGGCATCAGGGTCCCATTTGGGCAAAAGTAACTGATGCATATGGTGGTATCAACGCCATCCAAAAGCGGACCCATCTCACCACTTATCAGAACCACTTGAAATATGGTAGGGGGCATCTCCGTCGCGCTCAACATCTGTGAGCTAAAGAAAGCCCTGAATCCAGGTCCTGTATACCGCCAAGCGCCCAACCGGCTCATGTTCAACTCTGTGGGCGCCCTGCAAGGTAAGTTACGTACAACTTGAACTGATGTGTTCTCACCGCTCTGTGTCTCCTCAGTCAACGCCAGTTTCAAGGCCTCGACTAATGAATAGAAAATAAGATATCTTTCTCAATCCTGGCGTCACCAAAGGTCAAGCGTATGTCGACTCTCGCCTGGTTCCAAGCCCCAGCCTATTCGACACCCTGGACCAGGAGGAGCATCGCCGCAAGCAACGCATCATTTGGAAGGTCACTTCGGAATCCTCCATGCGCGCATTTGAACCGGTCATGAATTCCCAGGTGGACATCTTCCTTTCGGAGATCCTGAAATCGGCAGAGAAGGGCGAGGTTGTTGACGTGTCGCCGCGGTTCTCGCGTCTCGCAGCAGATGTCACATCCTCTCTTGGCTGTGGTTCTCCACTACGCACTCAAACAGAGCACACCAACCGCCCACTGCTAGACGCATTTGGACCGATTACTGGAAGAATCGCCCTGTATATGAATTGGCCTGCCACTGCATATCTGTTGGACCCTCTTATCGAGTGGTTCGCCAAAAAGGCGTCTGACGACTTTCGCATCTCTATTCAGAACATGGTTGAGGCCCGGATTGCTTTGGGCAGACATGCGAGGCACGACCTGTACAAGATGGCTTTGAGCGACAAGAAAGGTAGCGGGGAGGGTTTACTCGAAAGTGAGCTCTGGTCGGAAGCGGTGTTCTTCATCACAGCGGGTACGTACCCTGGGCAAATGATGTCCAAGCTCAAATCTCCGTTATGCTGACCAAAAGTACCTATGGTTTTCAGGTGGTGCAACAACATCAGCACTCATGAGCGCAGTTCTTTTCTATCTGTCCAGGGACCCGAAAATCTACCAGCGGCTGGCTTCAGAAATTCGGACCACGTTCTCCTCTGGCCAGGATATCCACGGCGGCCCCCAGCTAACGAGTTGCAAATATCTACGGGCCGTGATCAATGAAACTCTGAGAATGTCGCCATCGTCCATTGGTACACTGTGGCGCCAGCAGGACCTTACGTTGCCAGAACAGGTCGGCAAACCCTTCATTGTTGACGGGCATGTAGTTCCACCAGGTACCATGGTTGGACTGAGTCCGTACAGCCTCCTGCATAACGAGAAGTACTTCCCGGAGCCGTTTGTCTTCCGGCCTGAGCGGCACTTGAAATGTGAAGAAGGCAGCGAGGGCAACGACATGCGTGCCTTCGCTCCTTTTGCGATTGGAAGCAGGAGTTGTGGGGGAAGAGCTGTGGCGTATTTGGAGTCAAGCCTGGCAGTCGCGAAGATACTCTGGTACTTTGACTTTGATAGAGCTCCAGCCGGAGCCGCTGCTCTTGGGGAAGGCGGCCCGGGGTTAGGCAAGGGCAGAGAAAGGAAGACCGAATTTCAGGTTTATGATGTCGTCACAGCTGAGCACAAAGGCCCTAATCTGGTCTTCAAGCCCAGAGGGCAGTACTGGAAGGAGCTGACGGAGAAGGCCCCGGTCAGCTAGACTGGATTGACGGGCCGTCTTTCTGCATTCACAAGAAGTGGTATTACCGATAGATCAAATTCGAGAATTTTGATTAAAATGCCGTTGTGGAGGGCTCTGGACAATCAAGACGACACAGATAGCTGGAATGCGGTGTGAACCGAAAAGAAGAAGCCGACCCTTTGGAAGACGCTGTTATTGTGATACCACCCAAGACCATATAAGTATCCATTAAAGCTTGAGCCGAGAACCGTCTATGGCTATGAAAAGCTTGATTATTATTAGTGCAAAGCAGCTCATCAGAACTGATCCGAGGGTCGGTGCACGAGAGCCGTGAAACCCCGTGTGTATGCGGTCTACGTTAGAACCGTGCCGGTTGATTTTAGGCGCATGTCCATGAGATAGATCCATTATGGTTAGACTACACCGGGGAGTCGGGCATTGATCGGTCGCTGCCGCCTTTTTAACCGAGTTCGTATCCAAAGGTAGTGAGCATACCAAGGATCACTAGAAGTGCTCCTCTTTATCAAGTACAGGCGACTTCGAGTTCCCATTCAGGTACGGCCGCTGACGGGGGACTTCCTTGAAGTAGCTCGGCCGGCCATCCTCCTCGACGAGCTCCATCAACCGATCAGCCTTGAAGTCGCCCATGATGGCGCTAAGCCATTCCCCATCTGCCATCAAGGCGACGCTGCAGTGCCACGGCGTCGTGAAGCCGCTTTTGGTGTTGAGCAGGCTGAGGGATATCTTGTGCTCTCCGGTTGACTGGTGGATACTGAGACGTAGATGGTCCGGGAAGCGTGCTTTGACGGCTCCCGCAAAAGCCTGACAACAAGAGAATTCTGTTAGCCTCTGAGGTCGGGTGGGCATCGAATAGCTAAAGTGAACTCAAGCACTTACGTATCCCCGGATCAGCATCTGCTTGACAAGATACTTGACATCCCTCTTGTACGCTCTCTTGCGACCCTTCGGTGCGCAGCCGAAGATGTACTGCAGGTCCGACTCGAGGAAGCGACAGTACCCCCTGTACGTCATGAGCGTGTCCGGGTTCGTGGCAATCTCGTGGTCGATGTCGATGTCGCCGTCCCGGCCGTGCACGTTGAGCAGGGTCCGGCGGAAGTTGGTCGCGTTGGCAACGTACGAGAGCTCGACAAGGTCGTCGGGCAAGTTCTTCACCGCGACCAGATCCTGGAGACGGGAAAATGCGAGATGTGAGAAGGCCTTGCGCTCGGCCATGGCCCGCAGCGCCAATCCGTAGCGCCAGGTCTCTTGGTCGGAAATGCCGAGCAGGTCTGGGTCACGGGTGAGAAGTGTTAGTGACGACGTGGGGTGCGAGTCTCACTTGTTTCCAAGTGACTGTGCAGAGGATGCAACGAACCATTGTAAACCAGGCCGTCCGAGATGATAGTCAGCTCGGCCCCCGGCTCGTAGAATTGGCCAATAGTGGCACACATGGTGTTTAGTCTACCGAGTGCCAATTCTTCGGCTTTATCGGGGAGGGTTCCCAGCACTTTTTCAACCTTGTTCGCCGACTTAAACGGAAATGCCGGCAGACACATTAGCACCTTTTTCCGTGCCCTGACGAAGCGTGAGATGACGGCTAGGAACTTGGGCCTGCCGGCGTTGTGCAGTTCCGCGGTGCTGTCGAACTTGTTGAGAGAGTATTCTAGAATTACGTCCAGAATTCTGGTGGAAGTCTCTGAGACTTCGGTCTCGCTAGAACCTTCCATCTTGTTATCTGTGGTGGGAGGCCCCGTCATCTCGGTCGGGACACTGGAGCTGGAGGATCTCGTCGACATGGTGTCGTCAGGCGAGACGTCTGATGCAGCTATGGCGACAGCCGGTGTCTGCAACTTCAAGACGTTGGATTTGGAGACAATGACAGCGTCCGGAGAAACGTCTTTCGTGTTGGCCGCGGGCTCAGGGTTGACAAGAACGACAGTGTGGATTATGGCCTTGGTCTCGTCCGTCGTAGTCTGGGTTGCTGTGGGTGCTTCCCTGTCATCCTGCGCAGTTTCTAGTTTTTCGACAGTCTGAGGAACCGGTGGAGTCTGACTGCTACGAGCTCCAGCTGTAGATTCTGTAACTCTGGTGTAGACATGCTCACACGACACCTCGGAGGGTTTCTGATGATCAATATCGGTCGACATGGCGGCCGATGTGACTGAATGCGGCATATCCGTGACAGATACGGAAAGAACGTATGATATAAGAGCAAATCAGAAATTGGCAAGGAAAAGACCTGCACACAATGTAGCACTGGGATTGTGCCGCGGAATAATAGATATTGATCTCTGAGACGAGCGATATATATAAAGTACGTCCTGGCTTTTGTGACACCGCCCTACAGGCATTTCCAGACCACTGGAAACAGGCCGTCGTCCTGAACCCTGCTCAAAATGGACCATATCTAGATTACAGACTCCAGACTTCCTTCGGAGGTGATCCAGGCAAAGTGGCAAACTGTCCCAATCATTTTGGGCTGTTAGGGCTGGGGGCTGGGGGCTGGGGCTTGGGGGGGTGTCCTCACCTTAGCTGTCCTCACCTCAGCTGAGCGAGAGCCCGGGTCCGGCAGCTCCTACAGGATAATTGCCCAACTAGGCGTCTAGGCTGACGCCTGCGCTAGGAGGATTGCCCTTCGGAGGCGAGCCAGATCGGACGGCTTTGCCGTCAACCGGTCACCGGAATCAACACCTCGGATTGCGAAGTTGTATCCGGGGGCTCGTATCCTCGTACGGCATGCTAGTTGGCCCCTCTGGGACGTTGAGCGTGACACTGACAGGCTCCCAACTGCTACGTACATGGACATGCGCAGTAAGCAAGTCCTAGTGCCACGGGACGACAAAAGCCAAGTCCCAGACATCAGTGCCCATGTTTGAGGCGATACCACGTCCAGGTTCCAGTTCCGCACGTCTTTATTTCCTGCAGGTGTTTCCTGCGACGGGTATGGTCTTTGGCTCTCTGTGTTACTAGCAGGGAATCTTGGAGGTCCTTTCGATAAGGCTGCGAGCGGACATTGGTGACTGAAGGGCACAGCGTCATGGGCATGGTTTTTTCACGGAGGTGGATGAAGTGAAGTCAATCCGAAAAAGAAACATGAGTTTCGTACAAGCAAAATAGTATCTATATGTAGACTATCATCGAGATGTACAGAGTATTATCCCAAGGGACCACCTCATTCGTTCCACCATTCTTTCCTTCTCTATCCCATAAACTCAGCAAACTGCGTAAACTCGCCATCATTCATCATCGCATCCAGCTCTTCAGGGAACGTCCCAAGCATCAACTCGACACCGCCATCCTCTCTCATCGGATGAATGAACAGCACCCTGAACGCGTTATTCAGCCCGTCCATCTGGAGCCTCACCGCCTCGGGCGCTTCGAACACGTCAGCGCCGAAGGGGCCCATATCGCTCGTTTGAAAGAGCAGCAAGTTGTTGATGACCGAGTGCCATCCATCCTGGACGCCCTGGCCTATGAACGCTGCCGAGTGGTTCCCCGGGCTGTTGTCTGGAATCGTGTGCAACAGGCTGAAGGCGTCGTGGACAAGCTCTTGGTTGACCCGATTGCGCGCCTCGCGGAAGACCTGGGCGATCCTGTAGAGGGCCGTCTGGGAAGAGCAGAGCTCCGAGACGGGCATGTGCAGCCGGTTCATGATAACGCAGTTGCCCATGTATGACGGCGGGAGGTGCGAGCTGAAGTAGGGCCGCGCGTCGGTGGGCATCTCGATGATGGCCGTGTCATCGGGGGAGAAGTTCTGGGGACGGCGGCGCGCTCGGATGGTGGCGCGCCAGAAGAAGGCCTGCAGCACGTCGCTGAGAGACAGCGATCCCTTGCTAAAATTTTCTGGATCCTCGGCGAGCTCGACGCTCTTATGGAGTCTCTCCAGCTTCTCGGCCGAGATGAGGAAGGTCGACGAGGTCATCGCGCGACCGTCCGTCCGCGCCTTGGGCGGCCAGTCCTCCGTGATGGGGAGGCGAGGCGGCTCGGGCAGATCACGAGACGAAGGGGCTTTCTTCGTCTTGGGCTTAGGGACATCTCCGTTGACCGCGGCTGCTTCTACCTTGTTCTTCTCCTTCTCCTTCTCTTTCTGCCTCAGCGCCGGATCCGCAAACGGCAAAAACCCCCAAACCCTCGGATCGACCTCATCCGCCGGCTTTGCGAAGCCCTCCAGCTCGTACAAGATGGACAGCAATTCACGGTTGAGGCTCTCCGGGTGCAACCACTCGCAATCCGCAGACTCGTCGCCCTGGACGAACCGGCAGCACTCTGCCCAGACCCTCAGCGCGATCAAGACGCCGATGCCATCGAACGAGTGATGATGAACATTAAAGGCCAGCACGCAGCCGCCCTCGACGAAGTTGGCCTGCGCGTAGAGCACGTCCGTGGGCAGGTCGGGCCACCCGGGACACGTGGTGAGGAGCTCGTCGCGGTAGGCTGAGGTTAAGAACCCGGAGGCGCGCTGCTCGGCGTAGGATGGCAGGACGGACGAGAGGTCGCGGAAGCGCAGCTGTCTTGGCGCGTCGGAGAGAGAGTTACCCAAGGCCGTCGAGGGGAGGGGAGGCACGGTGATGCGAAGGTCTCCCTTCTTGTATCCTATCTCGTGCTCCGAACACGGTATGAGTGTCCCCCCGAGATCCGGCACGATCTCCATGGCGCGAACAAGACCCCGCTGGAGCACTTTATACGCCTGCTCGAACGAGACGCCTGGACGGAGGGGTAAGAAGAAATTAAAGCCATCGTAGATATTCCCGCCTAACAGGTCCATCGGGCCCAGCTTGGAGGATAGACGGGCCTTGTGACGGTTCATCAGCTCTCTGATCTTGGCCACCTGCGGATCTTCTTGGTGCTGCTCGGCCGGCGAGGTGGAGTTGCCATTCGTTGTCGCCGCTCTGCGCTCGGCGGCCAATCGCACGACAGTCGCGGCGATCCTCTCAACCGTCGGGCCAGCGTAAAAGTTTCTCGGCACAAGCCTTCCCTTCAGGCCTGTAGCCGCAGCAACCGCCTTGACGGCGCGGAACACGAGCAGCGAGTCGAACCCAAGAGCGAATAGATCAGCGTCCGCCGGCGCGTCTTTGACCGCAGGCACGACCGAGGCGAGTATATGCCGAACCGCGCGCGTGGTCGAGTCCAACGAGGCTGTGTCGATCGCCGGGAGCCCAAGCGCCGCGACTTCGGGGTTGGTCTCGTCCTCTGCACGTGAGTCGTAGAAGCGCTCGATATAGTCGGCGTACAGTGCCATGGTGGCCCGCCGCTTGATGGTGCGCTTGTCGGTACGGATGAATGGCTTCCCCGGTTCGGAAAAGGCGATATAGTCCCGGTGCAGCTGGTTCTTGTGCAGAGACAGGGAGTTGGCCCTCTCGACCACGGCCCAGATGCTGTCAAAGAGCGCGTCGTTATCGTCCCTTTTGATTTCCGGGTCTTTTAGCTCGATCAGGAGGCCGGCTTGGGTCTTGCCTGATCCGATCTGTGGGATAAGATATTAGTATTATTGATCGGCCAGTTGCTTGTAAGTTGTCAACTTCTGAAGGGTTTCTGGGTTTACCATTAGACACCCATCAATGGCCGGGTGGGTTGTAACGAGGGCTTCGGTGTCCAGGGGCGAGATCTTGTATCCATTCGAAAGGACCACAATGTCATCGCTGCGGCCATGATAGGCCCAGAGCCCCGGCTTAGTCGGGTGCTGAACGTACAGATCTTTGAAGTTGAAACTCTTCTTATCTCGAAAGGTTTGAAAGAGGCCTTGGAATAGGTCCGCGTGCTCGTTGCGATGAATCCACTGTTCGTAGAGACCGGGCTCAACCTCCTTAAACTCGAAACCGGACCAGGGGTGGAAGGCAAACCAGTGCCAATCTCCTCTGTCCACCCACAAGTTGCCGATGAACAACCCTTCTGACGTGCCGGTAAGGTTCAAGACGCGAACGAACTCGTTCACTTTGGAGGCCATAGTTGGGCTCACAGGTCCTGGAAGGTAGTCACACCTGTTAACATACTAAACTGGAAAATACTGCCAAGGTATTTTGTCGTCGTATCTCAGACATCCCTAACAAAGGAAATGGGTAGGGAAGAATGACTTGCCTCCCGATGCACAGATGAATTTCGACCGCCTTAACTTTGGCAGGATGTCGGGCGCTTCGCCAAGCTCGTCAGTCAGCGAAGGAATCATGCTCCAGATGTCGATCTTCGCGTGTTCCGCAAGGGACGATATGAGCTCCAGATTGGGTATCACGTCCCGGGGCCCCAGGACGCAGTGTAGCCCGAACAGCGCCGGTATAACCATATCCATCAAGATTCCTGCTCCCTTCAACACATGTCAGCTCCGTACCGACTCTGTCAGACGTGATCGACTGCGAAGAAAACTTACATGGCTCATCGGGAACGACGAGTATATCGTGTCGCCCTCATCCCACCCTTTCGTCCAGGGCTCCATGCCCTCATGAGGGGGCAGAAGCCGGACGGCGTCCATAGTACCAATCAGCCCGTGGGACCACGCGAGGGGCTTCGGCAGGCCCGTTGAGCCCGAGGTGTGCAGCAGGCAGAAGGGGTCGTTTATCGCATCTTCCCAGCATTTTGTGTAAGGGAAACGCTCCACTGTTTCCGTCTCGCTCTCGGCTTCGGGAAGAAGCTCGCTCAGCTCGGGCAGGCTGATGACTTGCATGGGGCGCTGCTGCAGGATGTCATTCACGAGCTGTGCTGGCTTCCCTCCAGCAGGGTTGACCCAGATGTTGCATTTTGCCGCCTCGAGAACGGCCAGAGCGCCCTCGATGCTGTTCTTTGGGGAGAGGAACAAGGCCTGTGGGGAGATGGGTTAGACAACAGAGTCATTCGAGACAAATTGACTGTGAGGAGGTACGAACAGTGCAATTGGCTTTGATACAGGCATATGTCAACAGGATCTGTCGGAGATCATCTAGATGCACACGGGTGTCGTCAGTCGAAAGGCTCGAGTCCGAGAGCTCAGAGCCCAGAGGGCGGTGCAAGCGCCCAAACACCGCCTGATCCCCTGGCCCTGGTAGAAAGAAACTTACGAGGCCCGATATAACCCACGGCGCGTATCTCCGGATTCTCTCCCAGCTCCCGGCGAAGCAGCCAGGCCGTCTTGTCGACCGCTTTCGTAAAATCACGGGCAGACACATCCCGGAAGCCCTGGGATATGTCCGAGGACTTGGCCACCGAGTAAAGGATGCGACCTGGCTCGGCAGAGGCGAGGTCTTCCAGAATCTGGGGAATCAGTCTGTTCCCGTAGTGTGCCGACTTTGCCCTAACGACAGTGCTGCCGCGTCTGCGACGTCTTGGAAGCCCCAACCTTCCACTGCGCCTAAGGCGAAGCCAAGTCATGCCGACAGCCATGGCTGCGAGTACGACCAGGACGCGGATTAGGAGAGCTTAACGTCGGATGAGCCTTCGCGGCAAATGATGGCGAGATGAATCACAACAACGAAAGAGCGTCTAGACGAAAGCTTAGCGCCAGAGCCACGAAGCTCAAATGTGATATACGGTGTATATATTTAATATGCACATATATATATAGGACTCAACACCCATGTAATTGTGCACATGCGGCCCGGGTGGCACGTCGATAGACACGTTTTCTAATAACGCCGTCTCTCTCAAAATCCTAGGCTGGCTGACCATGAGAGCTGAGCCCCAAAAGAGACTATTACATACTTCCCGCTTACTGACCTGGGACCAAGGCGATTGCCTAGGCTGGCTGACCCCATTCCCCGGAAAACTAGGAAGACTTCCTTTTTCAGCACCCCGGTTTCAGCTGAAAGTAAGACTGGGTGGGGTACCCACTGGGGAGTCTGGACCGTCAGTTAAATTCTCATCACAGTAGGAATCGCTGCCTCCGGTATCCGGATGGGTCGGTAGGAAGTCAGCACTTGGAATCCTTGACCTGACAGCTGGTTACCCCCCTCTATCTGGGGGCATGAAAATCTCCGTGCACTTCACCGTGCACCTTGATAGGTAGGCAGGTGCTCATTCGCCACTGTCTCTTGCAAGCAAAGTGAGCCCCCCCGCCCACCAGGTCTGCGCCGGCCGCCTGGACACACTTCACAGAATTTTGCCGCGAGTATATCTCATATTACCCAGCAAATAACAACTCACCTTAATCAAGCAGTATGGTAAAAGACTGGACTATATTTAGCTACTTGTTCCGTGCTTTTAAATTTATCTATAGGTTTGGTTGTTAATCAGTGTGTCCACGTGTTAGAAATGTAGCAAGTTGTTTGTGCAGGTGGCCGGCGCAGACCAGGGGGGCATCACTTTGCTTGCAAGGGACAGCGTCACCTGTGAGGGCTGGGGTCCGCTGAGCGCTGTCAACAATGCGATTTGACGTAGTTCTCACGCCTCTATGTTCTATCGCGAATTCGGTATTGACAGGGATCCGAACAGCTGTCAACCGGACAGTCAGAAACCTTATTTCGACCTCACGCTTCTGCTCAGATCGCTCAAAAGCCTGACGAGTAGTCCTCTGGGGGCTTCTATTTATCTAATTTGCGGGCTGGATGACACATACGTTGTTCTTTCGAACATGTTCCGTACTCCGGCCTCAGCCTCTCCGCGAAATGCTTGTTACATGAACACCCTGCACCACTGACCACATTCTCTATCTTTCACCAGAAACAAGGGCGAGTTTGGTGGCGTCAAGTTTTAAGGAAAGTCAAACAGGGTGTAGTTCAAGCCGGAAGCTGCGGTACAGTAATTGAAGCTTCCCTGCCCAAGTCTACCCGCCCCTTAGCGCCTGATAATGCGCAGATCGTAGTTTGGCGGTGTTAACACGAACTGTTCCGAGCCCGTAGACGCCCTCACGTTGGCCTGCTCCTGGGTCTCGCCCGGGTTGGGCACGATCTCCCAGCGGAAGTTAAGAACCATGTGGGCCAGGAAGCACACCATTGTGACCTCGGCAAAGCGCTTGCCAATGCATTGACGCGAGCCGGCCGAGAAGCCGAGAAAGTCCTGGAACGTGACCTGCGTGGGGGGGGGGGGTTAGTGCCTTGCTTTGGATTTTTTTCTGACTGAACAGAGGGGGAGAAAACGTACGGTCATCTTCTTGCCATTCACGTCGTCAGTCTCGCGAAGATGGCGAGTCGGGTTGTATGTATCCGGGTCCTCCCACTTGAACGGGTTGACCCCGAACGCCGCCATGTCGAGGTGCACGCGCGTGCCCGCGGGGATGGCGACGGTGTGTTTGTGAACCTTGGTCTCGGCCGCGTTGGCGGCGTCACCCTCCCATGTTGTGTAGTTGAGCGTGGTGTCGCGGGAGGCCACGCGCGTCAGCTGCATGGCCATGTCGCGCATGCGAAGTGTTTCGACGGCAGCCGCAAGCACGAGGGGGAGGTTCGACATTTCCTCGTAGGGGAGAAGCCTCAGCGGCTTCGGGTCGTCCACCCTTTTGGCCTCGTCCAAGGGCAGGATGTTCGCCTGCCTGACCTCGGCATGCAGCCTTTCTTGCCACTCGGGGTTCCTGGCGAGGAGAGACATGGCAAAAGTCATGGTGTACGAGGATGTTTCGTGACCACCTCTGAGTTACCCATGTGTTAGCGTACCTAATGCAACGATGAAGCGTCGGATAGGTATGGACTTACATCAGGAAAGTGAAAATGTTGCCCTGGACTTCCTTGTCCGACAGCCCGACCTCGGGCGCTAGGTATCCCTTCTCGGCCTCCTCGGCCTTCTCCACGTCGTTCTGGGCATCGACCAGCGCCCCGATGAGGTTCCTGTACTTTCTCGGCCGGCCTTGGCCCTCAGTCTCCTTCTTCAAAGCCTCGTTTCTACGCCTAGCCTCAGCCTGCGCAGCCTTGATGTGGGTTATGAGGGATCGCTGCGCCCAGCCAGCGCGACGCAAATACGACGAGGGGCTCCACTCCATGAACCACAGCGGTAGCGTGATCTGCGCGAAGGGTGAGTCCATTACCACTTGCAGCGTCTCGGCGAATGGCATCAGCTCGTTCTTCTTCTTCATGTGGCCGCAACAACTGGATCCGCCGGCGTGCGACGATTTGGAGCTGGCCGGATCCCAGGGTATGTCGATGTCGAACCACGAGGCGCCGATAGCACCAAGCGTCACCTTTAGCATGGTCGACCTCATGTCTCGTACGATTGGGGCGGTGTCTGAGTTCGCGGCAGCTGGATAGACGCCCTCCTCGCGAAGCATGTTCCGCCACATATTGCGCATGTTCTTCCACCCGTTCTCCATGAACTCGGCGTTAAACACGGCCTTGACGACGCGCTTGTGCCTCTCATGCTCGGCGCCGTTTTGGGTCGAGACGAGCTGCAGTCCGAAGGTGTTGAGCAGGCGATAGCGCACCTTCTCGACCGGCTTGAGGAAGATGTCGCCGTTGCGGCCGATTTCGCGAAAGCTTTTGGGCGATCCGAAGAGGTAGGCGATGCGATCTGGTGCCGACTGGTGATGGGATTCCACCCACGTCAGTACCTATTCTATGCTTTCTAGAGAAGGGTTCGGTGCGGGCGGAAAACGTCACTCACGGCCTCGGTCAAGACTATCATGTCGGAGCGCGCATCGGCGAACTTCTTGAAGGGCTTCTTCAGGGTGAACTTCTCCATAGGCACCAGGACGGGGACGCGAGGGAACCACGACCGCACGGCGGACTCAAAGATCTCGAGGCCGCTGTGGATCGCGGGGACGCCGCTGCTGCGGACCTTGAGAAGGGTGCGCGTGTATGACACGAACCAGCGGAGCAGGATGACGACGGGAACGCTGATGACGCCGATGAGTAGGAGAGGGGAGGCCGGAGCGGCGAAAGACGACGCGAACGCCATGATGAAGATGGAGGGTTGTCTCAGCGACGGTGAAGGTGAATTTTGGGCAGTAATCGACCAGGGTCGATCCCTCTGTCTTTGGAAAGGAGCTTGGCCTTTAACATTAATTCCCAGGACTGCTACTTTCAACTTTGAAGTGCGGTTGACTACTGTTATTAGAAAGGAGACCTGGGAACCGGGATCATTTAGTTTGAATCCGAGTATATCTACAGGCTTGGATCAGATGGATCAATCTCTCCCGAGGTGTAACGCTTCACGGTGGCGTCGTACCCATTTGGATCGGGCCGGATTGTGCTTATGCTGTTCCGTGGCCGTCAGCCGTCTCACCACTGGGCAAGGCGGAGGTGTGCCCAGAGCGGCAAGGCGGAATTGTGCCCAGATCGGCAACGTTCCACCGCGGCTGCGAGTATGATGCGCATGCCAAGCATCTAGGCCGCAGAGAACAGGTACTATAGGTAGGTACAGTCTGAATCACGGAGATCACGACTTCAGGTCATATCATTCAACCCAAGATAGACGTTGAACGTCATGCATCACGGCCAAGAAGTCTGACGAGGACAGAGACGGAACTTAGAGGTGTAACTATGATTTATCTCGTAGACATATAAAATGTTATAACTCGCGGTGTGGCTATATCCCCCCCCCCTTTTTGAACAGAGTTTTCTACATTCTGTCTGAATCGCTCAGAGAAAGTGCTTGCCCCTTGTGTAATCCTGGAGTTGCAATTCTAGCCAGTCTAAATAAACCCCGCACAGTTGATTTGGCAACACTAGGTCTCAAGGAAAGTCGCGAAACGACAAGGAAATAAGAAGTTTGTTAGACCTCCTCCGCAGTGCCTGAGCCAGCCTCTCGTGCGAAAGCCACGCATTTGCGCTCACCGTGCGCTCAGCCATGGCGATCAGATTGCTGAGCCTTGTCAGGCGGGACTTGATCAGGCTGATAACCAACTCCAGCTCGTCATCGTCGTCGATCTGCCAAGCACCCACCCGAGGCTGCTGGCCCTGGGGTGAACGGGACAGGACTGACAGATCTAGCTCTGCGCGTGATGTTGCCATGGAGTTTACGTCTGCAGCTGCGGCTACGGCAGCGGTGCTGCTGGAACTGGCCCTGTTTGTGTCATAGGCTCTGCTGCAAACGAAGCGCTCGACCGCCTCCAGACTGGTCAGTATGCGATCGCACATGGTGATCATCAGCATGACAAAGTCCGGCCGGGACCAGCAGGTGCC
Organism: Diaporthe citriasiana; assembly: GCA_014872975.1. Lineage (NCBI taxonomy): Eukaryota > Fungi > Ascomycota > Sordariomycetes > Diaporthales > Diaporthaceae > Diaporthe > Diaporthe citriasiana. The sequence goes on along the minus strand of JADAZS010000214.1, from coordinate 44,170 downwards.
GCACCCGAGGAGCGACTCGAAGCGGGCGAGCATCGTCTTCTGGCGCTGCAGGATCGTTTGCTGGGTCATAAAAGGCGTTGTATGACATGTTGCCGAACCTGATCCTGTGCCTGACCCTGACCAGGACGACAGAGACGAATATGGAGAGTCCGCCGACGCAGACTTCGGACTTGGTGCCGGCGAGAGGCCGGCGACGGGATCGCCCCAGACGAGCTGCACCTGCAAGGCCTCGTAGATGCCCACGGCTGTCATCATGCATGAGCAAGATGAAGATGTAGAGGTGGAGGTGGCATCCAAGTCTGGGGGTGGTAAGGAATGAGTCGCAGGCTGTGCCTCGGTTGTGACTCTGTTGTCATGGGCATTGGGAGCCATCGTAGTAGGGATGAGCGAGTCATCCATCAGGAAGTCCATCTGGTCAACAGCGAATTCGAACAGGCTGTCTGCCGACGGCGAAGTGTCGACGTATTTGTTATCATCGTGCTTGCCTCTCTCTCCTCGAGCGGTTGATGTTTCGGCGGTAGCACCACCACCGAGGCCTGCCTCGAGTTTCGTGGCAGCCATGGGCGTGGGACCGGTCACACTCCCAAAGAAGCCCCTGGCGGCAGGATCGAGGTCCGCAAAGACGGCCGGGACTTGCCCAGGGGAGTCGGGGAAGAAAAACAGTTGTTGTGTGTCTTCTACGCCCCTGTCTGGCCCGGGTATTGCGATGCTATTGTCCTCAAGCGAGGGCTGTGAGACTGGTGCGACCCTCACTTGGTCTTCGGGGAATGATGACGACGTCGATAACGGCCATGATTGTCTCATCGTCTCCACTCGAGACCGGCGTTTGAGTGTCCCAGCCTGGTTCGACTGCTTGTGCCGGTTGACGACTATGTTGTCGTCGTTCCGGGATTTTGAACTACCACTACCGACGCTGGACGCGTGCCTTCGAGGCCTCGAGACGACCGAGTACTCGCATTTTCGGTTCTTGGCAACGCACAGCATACAGCCGTTCTCGCCGCTCACGCACTTGGACTAAAGGCAACACAACGTCGGTCAGTTCCATGGCTGTCAAATGAGAAGTTCTCTACGTGTGCGTCTTGAAAGACTCCGACTAGACAGTGATAAATGGCCGTGCTCTACCCACCTTCTGCATACGACATCTGTCGCAGGCCGTCCGCATTGACGTCCTGTCCTTGTCGAAGGGCGGGACAATCTCCACGCTGAGGAGTTGGTCTCCATCACCAAACGTTTGCCGTAGAGTACTAAACATGATTTCTAGGTTTCCCGGATATCTGGTACCTAATTTGCGAACAGCCAAGACCTGCAGTGTATATGCTCGCGAGGTAAGTAGAGGCAATTAGGACAGGTCCATGAGTCCATACCTGAGGATGGTGACCAATTCTGTCTCCACCCTCACCCCCTCGGCTATTTCTCCCATAAGCCCCATTCCCAATTCCAAGAGAAGTCAGATTGTATGTGTCACTAGTCACTTGACTAGTTACTTACTATAGATAGCTACCTTCACCGTAGCCAGCGAAGGACATAAGGCGCCCGCCGTACGCCTCTGGCGCCGCCATCCTTCCTTCGCAACTAGACATCCAACGAATGAAGAGCAAATCTGAAGCAATTGCACTTTCCAAGCCAGACCGATAGTATGTCTCTGCGCGGCACGACAAGTTCTCCTCCCGACCTGACGACTGTGAATCTCGCGCCTGATCGATGATTCCTCATGCATCCAAGCTTACACCACTCAGCTTACGAGAGACACTCCCTATTCAGGTAGGAATACCATATTCCCAGTACCCACTATTGAACCCTAAATTTGTTCCTATGTTCTTCGGTACCCACATCCAGTGTTCCGGCCACAAATGAATCCAACCTTCCAAAGGTACTCTGCGTGTCAAATCAGTCGAACCTTCCAATTTCTGTACAGGTCGACCAAAATCAGTGGACACAGCGATGATTCTTTTCGTATCATGGCCCCCCAACCTTATCTACACGTTTGTACTAATGTGAATCACAGCCACAGTCTAGGCAGTGGAGGAGACTTGGCACTTGGCAGCGTTCCTAATAACGCAAACATACCTGCAACTCCAAACAGGCTGACAGTTTATTATAACGCAGGTAGCCGGTTGAACTGAATTGTCACACTTCAACGCTAACACTGAACTTATTTGTGACAAATCAGGTCGGAGTGAGGCCTGTTCACTGAGTGATTCTATACATACTAACTAATTAAGTGACCGTCCCCGATACTTATAAGCTACCCGTCTGTATTTCCACACCGTCGGACTCAGGGCTGAGGGTATCATGTCAGCTATCTCGAATAGGATTGCTGACCACCCTCCTATACTTTGTACTGTGTCAGTCTTTTGTCCGTGACTGGACCGGACCCAGGCTCAAATTGGAAAGGCAAGTCCAGGGTGTGTCGGCGGCTCATCACACGTGGCCGCGCCCGTCCGGCGGGCGTAAATGTTTTGACGACGTCACGGATTCCTTTCCGTGGACGGCGTCCTTCCCTATCCAGACTCCAGAGCTGGAGGCCTTTTGGCACATGCCACGCTTTAAATGTAACAAAGGCCTCCATCACACGATGTTGCCAGACCTTAACTTTAAGAGGCATCCATGTAACTTGAATACTCATTTAAGATAGAACCATCAAACCTGACAAAGCATCATGGTCCAACTCGAGGGCGGTTTCAAGTCCGAGATGATGAACGGGAAAGGGGTCCATAACGACGCCAAATATGAGAAAATTGAAGATCATGCGAAGGTGGAGGTTCTCAACCTTCCCGACCTCTTCTGCTCACTCATGTCGGTTCCGGCGCGCCAAAATGCCAACTATGCCAGCGTCAAAGCGGACGCTGACGAGTGGATTGCCTCGTAAGCACAAACCCCCGGGCGCCCTCAAGTTGAGAAGATTGCATAAGCCTCAAGCCTTCCCTAACCCTCTCCAAGAGTCAATCAACCCTGACTGACGACGGTGATGTCCAGCGTGATCAAAGCCGATGCCAAGTGGGCCAGCAAGAACAAAAGGGTCGACTTCACCTTCCTTGCGAGCATCTGGGCGCCCGACTGCAGCGCCTTCGCCCTGCGCACGTCGAGCGACTGGAACTCGTGGGCCTTCCTCTTCGACGACCAGTTCGACGAGGGCCACCTGTCGAACGACCTGGACGCGGCTGTAGCCGAGATCGCCAAGACGCGTGAGATCATGGAGGGCACCGCGCCGCGGTACAGCGCCGACTCGGAACACCCTATCCGCTATACGTTCCAGACATTGTGCGACCGCATCAGGCAAAGCCCCGATGGTTTCTTCACGGGAAAACCATCGTCAGAACGCTTCCAGAAGCGCTGGAGGTGGGCTCACGAGCTCTACTGGGAGGGGCTGGTCGCGCAGGTCCGGACCAATGTTGAGGGGCGGTCCTACACGCGCGGACCCGACGAGTACCTGGCGATGCGCCGGGGCTCTCTCGGCGCGTACCCCGCGCTTGTCCTCAACGAGTGGTGCTACGGGATTGACCTGCCCACCGAGGTAGCGGATCATCCGTCCGTGTTCGAGATAATGGTCATCATCAGCGACCAGATCCTGCTGGTCAACGACATCCTCTCCTACGAGAAGGACCTCCGCCTGGGGGTGGACCACAACATGGTCCGCCTGCTCAAGGCTAAGGGGCTCTCGACCCAGCAGGCCATAAACGAGGTCGGTGTCATGATCAACAACTGCTACAGGCGCTATTACAGCGCGCTGTCGGAGCTCCCCTGCTTCGGCGAGGAGGCGGACCGCGCGATCCTCGGCTTCCTCGACGTCGAGAGGAACCATGCCCTCGGCAGCCTCCTCTGGAGCTACGAGACGGGCCGGTACTTCAAGAGCAAGGAGGATGGTGCTCGGGTTAGGAGGACGCGGGAGTTGTTCATACCAAAGGAGTTGGCGGTTTTGTGAGGGAATCGAGATGCAGTGGTAGATCGGAGGGGTAGACTATGGGGGGAAGGCAGCTGAGATTGATACATCGAGTTCCTGCTGTGATAACTACTCACGGGTCATCCGAGAAAGAGGAGACCCAGGAGAGTTGAAAGATTATGTTAATTAGAATTCAATTGTCTTGTAACATTGTTGACGCTGCTCACATTTGAAGACCAAGTCATGTTGTCGTACGTTCACCATTAGACAAAAGGATTGTGAAGACAAAGCACAGTAATAACTCGTTTGTATAAATCTTTGAATTGTAAAGATGTGCAAGTCAAGTGCTGCCTGGCAAGGCCGACGGAGGGTCAATGCGAACGGCTTGGCATCCTGCGAACCCAGAAGCGGTCCGGCGCCTTGGAGTGCCACTCCTGTCGTGACCGCGCCCGGGCGGTCGAGCATGCCACGGGCAGCTGGAGGGACAAGCGGTGGGTTGCAGCCTAGACCCGTCGCTGATGAGTGATCGATGAGTGATGCGAGCGACGTTGGCGTTTTTTCCTAGCATGTCTTATGATGGCAATGACGAGCAAAACATGGGTGGTGGTGGAGAGTATCTCTATTACACGTGGTCAGGTAGTTGTTCGCGAGAGCTGCGCATAACATCCTATGTACATTTTCAGACACAACAAGACTTTGTGTGTTTACCCTTGCCGGCCTCAGATCGCGGTTCTACCCCCGAAGCAGCTGCCACATCAGCCTTCTTCTTGTCCTTGTCCTTGACACTCCGCCATTCCATAGTGAATCCGAAGATGACGCCGACCGCCGCTATAACCGCTGGGATGAGCATGACTCGATTAAGAGCATTGTTATACGCGAGTCTCACGCCATCCAAATACTGCGCCGGAATCGTCGACTGTATGGCGGTAGCACCCGTGCCCAGGACGATGGCTGGATTCAGCCCGGGCGCATACTCTATGGTGTACTGCTGAAGCTTGTTGTAGAAGACACTTTGGGCTACGCTGTTGAAGATCGATCCTGAGATCGTCTGCACAAACACCAGCAGCGTCGTACCCGTGGGGACATCGACGAGCGGGAGCACATTCTGGACAGCCACGATGGGCTGCTGAGTGCCCATGCCAAGGCCGAAACCCGCCAGGGCCTGGTATCCGATCCAGCGCCCGGTCGAGATGTCAGGGGTGAAGGTGGTAATCAGCCCGAACCCGACGCTCGACAGCGCCGCCCCGGCGACCATGAGGGGCGCGTACTGGCCCCATACAGTGGTCAGAGCACCGCCAAAGATTGAACCGACCGTCACGCCGAGGATGAGAGCCAGGTTGTCGATTCCGGACTGGACGGCTGAGGCGCCCTTGACGACCTGGAACCAGATCGGGATGTAGTAGATTGCCACGAACAGGACGGCGCCGCAGCACATGCTGAACATGCAGGCGCTCCAGACTGATCGTGGGCGAATGATGCGTCCGGGAACAGTGGCGCGGTCGCCTTGGAAGTATTGGAGAAGGATCCAGGTGATAAGGAGGACCGAGAAGAGGACGAGGAGGGCGATGATGCGGCCGTTGGACCATGCCTGTGTGCCGACCAGTGTGAGCCCAAGAGCAATGTTGCTGTCAGAGCTTAATAACTTACATAGGTTGTACCACCCCACTGCAGAGCCAGCAGGAGGCAAATGACATCTGGTATCAAGACCGCAGTCCCTATGGGATCGAACGACATGACCCTATCCTTCAATCCCTTTGCGGCATCAATCTTTCGGGTTGGCTCCGGGAAGAAGATAGCAATGACAACCAGAGTAAGACCACCGATGGGTAGGTTGATGTAGAAACACCAACGCCACGTGACCCCTTTACGACGTGAAAAAAATGTTTGTCAATTTGCCGTCATAGCCAGCTCGGCGAATATGGGAGTACCTACCGTCAGTAAAGGCCCCTCCAAGCAGCGGACCGGCGACACTCGAGATACCGTAGACGCCTCCTATTAGACCGGTGTAGAGAGGGCGCCGGCGAAGCGGTGCTGAGTGGGCTAGGATGATCAGTGAGCCCGAGAAGACGCCCGCGGCGCCCACGCCGGCAATGGCACGGCCAACAATGAGCATTTTTGAGGATGTCGCCGCGCCGCAGATGACGCTGCCGACCTCGAAGATAAAGATAGCGGCTAGGTACACGAGTTTAATGGGCAGGAAAGAGTAAAACTTTCCGTAGACCAGTTGAAGGGAGGCGGTGGTCAGGAGGTAGGCTAGAGGAGACGACTAAGATTAGTCTGGGTTGGAGTGAAGCAAAGGCTGGATTTGCAATAGAAGTGGGGGGAATGCGGAATACGTACCGCTTCCGTACCATCCTATATCACCAAGACTGTTGAACTCATCTGTGATCTTAGGTATGGCAGTGGAGATGATACTGTTGTCCAGAGACATGAGAAAGACGGCGAGACAGAGCGCGAGAATGACGAGGCCCAGGCGGATGCCACTGGGATACTGGGACTCGTCCTCCTGCTCTTCTTTCGCAGTGGATCCATCCTTATCGCTCGAGTTGGCTTCTGGCTTCGTTTCGCCGATGGAGCTCAGCTTGACATTGTTTTGGTCGCGCGACCCATCCGGCTCGCCGGCCTTTTCCTGGCCCACGGCTTGGTCCATGTTGCGAGGCTGGAGGCAAAAGCCGGAGACGGGAGATGCTTCTCTACGGGGAAATAAAATGGGAGAACAGAAGAGCAAATGAGCGTGGGTTGATGTGCTGCAGCAACTGATGCAACCCAAAGCTATCATGTACGTAGGTATGTATCGAGAAGGAGCTTATATATCAGCCACTTGGATGCAAACGGAAGTTGAAGGCGCGAATTGAACGGACATCAGTTTATGCGGGCATCCCGTCATCCCATCCGTCAAAGGCCATTGGCGTGTACGTACCTGATAGAGTGCTGGAAGTGAAGAACATATGCTGTTCATTTTTCTAGGTCGCACGGCAAGGGATGACGGGTTCAGCTGCGGTGAGTGCTTGGACGCGAGAACACGGCGAAGCGGCCCCGTCTTACCCGCGAAGACAGCCACATCTTTCGGGTTATCGTTGGGTGCCCCCAAATGCTCTTCAACCGGCACCAGAACTTCTCATAAGGAAATATATCCTAAGCTTACAGCTGCTGCCTTGTCTCTAAGAGCGCATCAAAAAATCTACCACCTAAAGAAAAGAAGCCGTGAAGCTACCTACCTAGTACACATATATATGTACCCAGGTAGGTACATATGTCGCTACTCTCAAGCTGTTGCGATGGCCCGGCAGACGTCGATCCTGCACAAAGACATTATTAAACCTACCGTGGGCTAGCGGATGGTTCCAGGCGATACGAACAATATTACTACTTCAGCTCTGCTTATGTGAGATGTTACACGTGGTGTGGTTGAGGACGGAGCCGCGCGGACTATGGGAAATATGCGGACTCCGCCCAGGCCCCCTGCCACTCAAAGAACTCCCCTGCCACTCAAAGACCCCCCCTCCATGAACGGGCCCGTCATCACCGTTGGATGTCCCGCCGACGACACTCACTGCAACCTGTTGTCCTCTACAACGCGAAACATACACAGTTTTCTTGTCCCCCTGAAGTCTGCTCGACGTTGACTTTCCCCAGATCCCCATGGAGCCGCTACCGCCCTTGCCAGGCACCGCGCCGTCAAGTACAACAGCCACTGCAGTCAGATCTGCCTCTACCCCGTCAGCATCATCATCCGCACCTCCACGACGGATCTTGTCCTGCGTATGTCAATCCGGAGCACTGCCACTTTCGTTCTCTCTATACTCACTTGCCCAATCTGGCTCTGCCCTTCCGGAGAATGGCAATACTGACTCCGGATCCTGCAGACGAGATGCCAGTACCGCAAGATCCGCTGTCCCCGGACTTTTCCTTGTGCGCCTTGTATGCAGGTCAGCCTTCGCCCTATCTATTCTCACTTTCCCATTGCACACCCCACCCCCCTGTCTTCGGTGGGGGGTGCCCACACGCCTGTTTTACTAGACCAGTCTAACTAATCCTGTGAGGGGTCCTTATCCAGGCTGGAGCCCAGTGTGTCCAAGCAACACGGGCACCAAACCGGCCCCGTCAATCACATCAAAATGAGCTGAAGAGACACTTGGACCGCTGCGAGCAGCTCCTTCAAGAGGTTGCTGGCTCAAGACGTGGTGTCCCAGAACGCCCGTCCTCCTCGTCCAGCTCCGTATCTCCCGTCCCTGAGCCTATTACACCAGTGGCTCAACACAGCTCCGGTGTCAAGGACGTGGAGGACGTTTTATCGCGATGGACGCCTTTCCGGCGGCCCGATGGCAAGTTGGTAGAGCATGCCGATGGCACGGTCTCCTTCATGGAAGACGGCTATCTACAGTCGGTACATGAAGAGGTGAGCCAAGCTGCCTTGTGTTTTCATCGCCGACCGCACTCCAAACTAAACATTTGGCGACGGAAAGGATACAAAAGTCAAGTTCTGACACTACCCACACTAGGTACGCGCAATGCGCGAAATCCTCGACAATGACAGCACGATTATCGGAGTTGCGTCAGTAGGCACAAGTCATAGCTACAGCCCCGTTGCAACCAACTCTCCACCCTCTACGGCTGAGGAGCTTGACACTGACATGGGCCTGCTTGGCAATGATGAAATGGCGGCGTCCTATCCGACGGCCCACCTCTGGCCCACCAGTGCCCACGTCTTTAGGTTGTGGCAGATTTATATCGAGCGCGTGAATCCCCTCAGCAAGGTTATCCACGTTCCCTCTCTTCAGCCATATCTTGTCGAGGCATGCGTTGGCATGGAGAACATACCGCAGAACATCCAAGGTCTGCTGTTTGCCATCTTTCTCATGGCTATCATCGCTATGAGAGAGGAGGAGACGCAGGAGTACCTGGGCATGCCTCGGGACCAGGCGTTCACTCGGTTTTCGTCCGGCACCAGACGGACATTGAAAAACCAGGACTTTCTTTGCAAGAACGACTTGGTCATTATTCAGACTCTAGCCGTGTACACTGTAGGTATCCCGACATCCCTTGCCGTGTGTATCTCGAAAGCCTCTCTGACCTCACCCAGATGTCTCTCTACGACCGACCAAGGAGTCAACGCCCAGCAGCCTGGATCCTCAGCGGTGTAGCTTTGCGTATCGGGCAACGGATTGGACTACACCAAGACGGCGAGCGTCTAGGTCTGAGCCCGTTCGAGACCGAGATGCGGCGGCGGCTCTGGTGGCAGCTTGTGCTGCAAGATGCCCATTTTGCGCTAGGTGCCGGCCTGGGGCACTCGCTGCTCCCTCGCGACTCCCACACACTCGGACCGCGGAACCTCAACGACGCAGACATATATCCCGCCGCCACAGAGCCGTTCCCAGATCGAGATGGCCCCACCGAGATGGTCCTCTGCAGGGTAATGTACAAAACGGCACTCTTTATGACCCGCACACCAGGTCTAGAGATGGGTATGACCGTCGACCCTGCAGCAACAAAAGGGTCCGAGGCCACGAGCCACAGCGGCGACATGAACAGCTGTGACCAGACTAACAGCGCCGACGACAAAGACCACAAGCCCTCGGCTGACCAGCAACACATCAGCTACTACAGCGCCCTCCTCGACGAACTCGAACGAGACATGAAGCACATCCGGGACAAGCAATGCAACCCCACCAGCAGTCCCACACACCGCATGGCCGCCGTGCTCATCGATTGTCTTCTCAAGCACCTTATCGACACCTTTCGGCCCCCACATACCGCGGCCGGCGACACGAGCGACCCGCCACTCGGCTCCCGCTGCTTCCTGCCCGGCCGCTCGGGCCCTTTCAACGCCGGCGCCGGCGATTGCTCGCCTGATGGTATTTTCCGCACTGCTGTCGGCGAGGTTGAGATACAGAACAAGATCTCGGCCGTCTCGGCGGATACGGGCTTTGCGTGGTTCTCACGGCTCGACTTCCGCGTCAACTTTGAGTCGACGCTGTATGTTGCCCGGCAGCTCCGGAAGCGGACGAAGCCGAGTCCTCTGGTCGATGCGGCATGGAAGCAGATTGAGGATATGTACGGGATCCAGGAGGACTTGTATGACTTATCGAGCAATGCGCACCGTGCGCTGGCAAAATCCGTTCTTGAGGCGTGGAGATGTCGCGAGGTTGAGGGTAAAGGTACTGCTGCTGATCCGCCCTACATTGAGCGATTGGCGCAGGACTTATACGCGATTGGGGACGTTGACTTCCTGGGGCAAGGCATGACGGACCCGATCTCAGCATCAAGTGACTTGATGACGACAGAACCCATGGCCTTGCCAGAAGCGGCTGCGCACCAGCACCAGTACGACAACCTCTTCTCGGCGACGGAGTCCACGCCAGGAACCATGGTGATGGATGGCATGGATGGGTTCGCGAATGGCTGCGGGATGCCCAACCAGCAAATGGGACAGTTTGGGCCGTCCATCATGGGGTTCGGCATGTTTCCTCCCGCAGAGTGGTCTTGAGGCTGTGAAGGGCAACCCTCTTCTGAGGCTATCTTTGGGGAGATTAGGCGTGGCAGAGACCATTTCTGCTGAAGAATATGGGGCATCTCGTGCGACATATGATTGTCCGCCACCTGGGATGTGCTGGTGACCGAGGACGGTGCTTGGGGAAACAGGGCGGAGTGACCACAATGCAGCAGCACATGAGGTCTTCTGGTACACTTCGTGCAACGAATAGAAAGGGATCAACAATGAAGCTTTGGCCTTACTCCGGTAGCGGTTAAGGTTGCAGTAAGCCTATTGCCGGCGAGATGATTTTCAATTGAGTAATACCAAGTATAGGCTGTGCCAGAGTGGCCGAAGGAGTCTCTGCCCGAAGGCTATCTCCGGCATGTGACATATAAATGACCTGCCTGCCGGGATGGAGCAATCGTTCAAAATTTCTCGTGCCCGCGTCCAAGCTGAGACTCGAGATACACAACTACCTTTGCAATGCCACCACCGGCGGAAGGTTTCTTAGGTATAAAGGGACCAGAGCATCCAGGTCCCCCCTTATACTGTGAGTGCACCAAGTTAGAGTGTGTCAGTCTAATTACCACTCTAAACTGGCTTAAATCTCATCCAAAATCGCAATGTTTAAAAAAGGCAAGCTTATAGACAGGGACATAGGTGTGTAATAACTACAGTGTAGAGGTTGTGTAATGCCACAGACATATAACAGCAACTACCAGCGACCTGGAGTCTACTACTGCGCATGTGAAGACACAGTCAGAATGAACAAAATGTCAAATGGTCTTTCGAGTCATAAAGCTGCATGATCTTGTGGCTGTGGTGGCACATTGTGTGCAAGATCCTATCAACACAAGGAGCCTTCGTGACCATTGCTGTGCCCTAGCATGACCCTGCAATCAAATTCATACACATTTCTTATGTCTTTCGCTATATGCGGTGAATGCCATGAATGTCAGCTCGAGGAAGGTGCTTCTCCCACCCTATTTTCTGCTTGCCTTGTAAATCCTCGCTCTTGTTGTTTCACATATCCGAGATCGTTCTTTCCTGTCTAACTCTTTCTCACATGATGCACAGCCACAAAGATCATACCCTGTCGTCTTGTAATTACCCCAATCTTTGATTTTTCAGGCGTCTATCTACATCTCAAGCCAGGCTACGTGGACCCCAATGACTTGAATAATCCAATACTTCAGCAACAAAGTCTAAATGAGCTCATCTCGGATCAGAGGGACTACTGTCTTCAAAGGAGATGAAGACTTTGAAGAATAAAGGTCCTATCTCTGACCAGTGACCCAGGCAGCTCGCCATTGATAGCAGCTGCACCACCCGGGCAGCAGGAGGCTCAAACATGTATCTTGACGCCCGTACGGCGTACCCTCGCCTCCTTCCTTACAAAAGGGTCAGGCAGGTGGTAACCCCGGTACCATTCGTCCTTCTGCTTAGTCGGCAGTGGAGCTAGCTTCCTTTATCTCCAAAGCAATTGGAAGCAGCAACCAGGCAAGCACCTTCCATCACTCCACACACAACCAACTCTGGAGCTCAGCCCTCAACCAAGTTTTGTCCTCGAGAACCAGCAGAGATTGGCCATCTGGCACACAGCCTTGTATCCCCTCAAGTGCCATGGACAACTTGATCACCAAGGACTGTATCGTCGTTGCGTCTCGCACTGACAGACCAGCAACCATGGCCCCTCAGAACAAACCCACGTCTTCGTCTGCAAACCTTGACGGTGGGCTTGATGACAAAGCTCGTGGTGACTCAGGACAGAGCAAGACAACAAGAAAACCCTCCTCAAAGGCTTCCAAGTCGTCCAAGCCAGCCAGAAGCAGACCCTCAGTCTCTTCGTCGACTACTCTCAAACCTGTAGGTTAGATCCGGCCTTGCCATTCTAATACGCCTGCCCTTTCTCCCCTAAAAGCATCTGCCACACCACACTCCTGGGGCATGGCCTGCTCATTTGTACCCGGATCATGGCTACGTGCCTGTGAGGTACAGTGCCGAAGCTCGTCACCAGTAGTTGCTGTGTGCATACTCTGAGACAGCCATCCATGCTCTCCCCTTTGTTTGCCATTTCGTTGCACTTTAGTGGCAGCTTTTACCCAGCCAGAGCTGCTCAGACTTCTCTTATTCCTTCCCAAGTTGCTCTACATTTCCTTACGGAAATGCTCAACCTCGCCATGTTTACTGGGCTTGCAGCTCGATACTGGAGCAAACAGGAAGCTGACAAAGCTGCCCAGGTGAAGAAGACTGCCGTACCCATCGCTCCGAGCAAGGAGCCCCAGCCATCTTCAAGCGCTGCTGCTGCTGCGGCGAAGCAACTCGGGGTTGCGGCATCGCCAAGCATAGACCATACGGCGTACCGCTTTCCGGGCACTCAGTCTCCCGTCGATCGATCCATCAAGCGAAGCCACGAGGATGCCTTCGTGTCAAGCAGCCGACAAGATGTCCACAAACCGTTTCGGCTCGGTGAAGATCAGCCCAAAAGGCCGGAGTACCCCAGGCGGGCAGCGCCACCCGACGCCATAACTAAGCACAATGAGCCTCGATCGGAGGTCATGAGCATCAGCAGTGACAACGATGATGATGCTCCTGATTCCGATGACGAGCAGCCTTTACTTCCAACTCACAAGCGGCGTATTACCGGTGGCACGCCAATTCCCTTTGGAGGCCAGCAGATGAAGACTACCCGTACCACCACGTCGCGTCTCGAAAAGGACAAGCAGTCAGAGGAGATTCAGAGTCTCAAGAAGCAGCTGAGTGACTCACAGACTATGTGCGAGAAGGTTCAACAGGACCAACTGGCCAAAGACGAGGAGATCTCGATCTTGAGTCACCGGCTGGACTTGAAGACTCAACAGGTCCAAGGCCTCACGTCGCAGCGAGACGCTCTCAATGGAAATGTCGCCAATTTGCGCAACAAGGCTTCTCGAGAGAAAGATGATGCCAACAGGTCCACTGCTCGGCTTCAGAAGAAGGTGGATGACCTGCAGCAGCGGTTATTTGACGAGACCATGCGCTGTAGCAACCTGGACAAGAAAGTGACAGACTTTGAGCGAAAGGAAAAGTCTAGCAAAGAAACCGCAGCCAACATCACTGAACTGGAGGCATCGAACCGACATCTGAGAGCGATGAGGAGTGAGATGGCGAAGGTTCACTCAGACCTGGTGGACGAGCACAGCCAGCTGAAGGTCCAATACGATAATCTCGACGTTGAGTACGGTAAGCGGGGCGCCGAGTACGAGAAGCTGGAGGCCGAACACGATGAGTTGCAGTCCGAGAACAAATATCTGGAGGCCAAGGTTAAACGACTGAAGGAGGAAAATGATCACCAAAATTTGTGCCTCGACACTCTTGAGGAACAGCTCGAAGAGCAAAACGCTAGAGCTGAGCAGGCTCCCGCTGATGATTCTGCGACGAGAAGAATCGAAGAGTTGGAGGGACAATTGGCCTCTCAGCGAGACGAGCTGCAAGAAAACGAGAAGAAAGTAATCGGTCTGCGCGAAGAGCTCAGCCGGAACGAAAAGAGCCGTGAGGACAGAGAGAATCAGTGGCAGAGCATGTGGGATGAGCGGATTGCCATGGAGGAGAAGTGGCGAGCCGAAATCCTGGCCGTAATGAACGACAACAATACGTCTCTGGCTGTGAGAATGCGAGCAGGCCCTGCAGTTCCTGGTCATACACAGCAGGCCGGTCAGGGAGAGGCGCCTCGGAACGTATCAAGTCAGCGAAGCGCAGCTCAGAGAGATGCGGCCCAGCGAGATGCATCTCAAGGATCCTCTAGCCACAGTGGCGGGGGTTCCCGTTGAGACTGAGGCACTAATCCTGAAGGTACTTCGACCTTGTCGAAAGCTGAAATGGGGGGGGGGGGCAGAGTGGAACGGATTCTGAGGGGAAAAAAGGTTGAAGGAGCAGATAGGAGACGATGTCTCTGAAAATTGCGCTCTGACTGGGGCGCACCCAAGTACTTAGGTAGAGATGATGTAATAACAGTACAAACATGTTGTAAAGAAGGCGGTCCCTAGGTGAAATGCAGCCACTACGTATTGATCTGATGCCCTCAAGGTGTGGGTCTAAAGTGTGCTTTCCGGTTTTGACTTCACATGTGGTTCCGGTCAAAACTTAAACTGTCACATACATCATTTCTTAACACAGCTACATCGTGCAAAAGAGCGAAAAAGTCCTTACGGAGCTCCGAGAGATTAGTTTCTTCGGTATAATTATCCCGCAGGTTTTCCCATGGGAGGCAATTTCATAGGAGGTTTTTCCCCAGGAGGCTATTTCCAAGGAGGTCATTCCTAAGAAGGTTAGTCTTAAAGAGGCTATTCCTAAGGAGTTTATTTATAAGGAGATCATTCCTAAGGAGATGATTTCATATAATTCTCTGCTATAGGAGGTTATTCCCAAGTAGATTATTTCTAAGGAAATTATTCCTAAGGAAATTATTCTGTTTGAGTCTCTTCTAGAGGAGTTTCATCTATAGGGGGTCATTCCACAGGAGGTTAGCTCAGAGAAGTCTATATATGAGGCTTATCCTATATGAGGTTTGACAGAGAGTACTGCTTAGGTGGCCCACTGTACCCAGTTATATTGGTAGATACTGTAGCCGCGTAGCAGATACCCGAGTAAATCTTGTCTGTAATAAAGCTCATGACTCACATCTCGCACCGGAAGCAACTCTCCTATCCAGTCTAATATCAATAACTTGAGCGAATGGATTCTTCACATCGAAAGTCAAGTATCGGTTCCATTGCCTAACCTCAATGACTTAAGACTACACTGTTTCCCGCAACAAAGGATGCGTTGGGTGGCCCATCCGCCTAACCCAAACATTTGCGCTGTGGAGTAGCCTCTCTCTCATGTCATCTCCATAAATATCCCAGGCAGGAAGAGCTTCGTGAGTCGCATTGAAGTTATACGGCTTGACTATGCTCCATATTTTGTGAGTGGTGTCTGGACCCAGTGGCAGTTGACCGGGAATAGACATCATTAAGCTGAAATCCACGTCATCGGGCGTTCTATCCCCTACTGAATATTGAGCTACCTATTAGAACTTTTAGTTCACTTTCTAGTCATCTCTCTATCAAATATGTCACATGTTCCAATAGGGGGAACGAAAACTTACTCATTTGGTAACAAAAGTGCCTCCGTGGAAAAGATGCTTATCCCAATGTAAGAGAAAGCTACCAGGAAAATGGCCGCCAGCCTTCAAAGCAGTCACTTCTGGTAGAATCTCTGTCACCTCCTCTTGAAGGAATGTTACTTTTTCTTCTGCTTGGGTGTCCTTGAGCCATTCCCGGTCTTCAGGGGCCGCATATACCGCAGAATTGAATGCAGTCATCCCCTCATTCATCGAGGCGTAGTAGTGCGGATGAGAAATGATAATGGCTTTCAGTCCACCAATCGATTGTATCTTTAAACCGGTCAAAATTATGATTCGCATGATTTAAAGACTTTGGAAAAGGGGGAAACCCACCCAATCGATGGTTTCCATTCCTATTCCAAGTAAGCCACCATATCCCAGAGAACGATTCCCTGTGCCGTTTCTATAAGTATCGCTCTCTGTCTCACAAACCCGGACTATACAATGTGTTAGATGTGATGAATCACTCAGCACTGAGAGAATGTGTGACTACTCGCCTTCGTGGTTATCTCAATCGGTGTCACTCTCTCGTCGCTCAGCTTTGTACGCTTGAGTTTGTGTCCGGCCCCTGTGATTTTGCGCATAGAGCTCCAAGATTGACCTGGGCTCATAGCGAGGCAGCGAAAATCCTGCAGGCGTCATGAGTATTACAAAAGGCTACTAAGATGGTATACATACATTGCAAATCTCCCATCGGTTGTTCAATGTTGCTGGATCTGTTGTGTTGTACGTGTAGTACATACGTTACAATTGATGAAGTCGAGATGGTCTGCCATCGTGCTTATTCGAGACTCTTTAGCGGCGCCGAAGTTTATGCTCCGAGAGAAGATAAGTCTTAGAGACAAATGAGCAAGTACTAAGGTCTACGCACGAGGCTTCTCGTGACTAAATATCCGTTACGAAGCCTTGGTATTTTCAAGCACGTGGTATTCGGGCCTCGGCCCTCTGCCTAAGTCCGAACTGCTCCTCAAGCGAGAGACTTAGCCTGGTAATTGCTTCACTCAGACCGTCTTCTAGCTTAGTCAAGCGGAAATAGTTCTTCAAAGAGATCACTAATATAAGTGGAACTACTTGGTCGGAAAATCGTTTCTTGGCTAGAGCGCGAAAGCTTCATCAGCCACAATCATGTCCGAGTCAATCAGGCATATCGGCTCGATGTGGATTTCACGGTCAGTAAGGGCCCGACAACCATACAAACGCCCAGAGTAGTCGTTCCAAGTTTCATGGGACGGCCTGTCCATCGGATCTCGATGAAGACCTGTTGGGAATGGAGATGAGGCTGAGGGAGGATTGGTTTATTGATGGGCAGCTGCCCACGATTCGGAATCACGGTCGACATCACGTTGATAGAAGAATGGGCTGAAGACGAAGTCCGGGATTGGCCCCGGTCTATCCATGGGAGGTCCATCTGTGGGAAGCTGTTCTATAGGAAGCTGTTCTATAGGAGGCTGTTCCATAGGAGGTTCGTCCATGGGAGGTTATTTCGTAGGACACCAATTTTGAACGTGGCTTGTCTTAAGTTGGCTTGTGGGCTGATAGACCTGGACCCAGGATGGAGAATCCCTGTGGGGAAGATTGTAAATCACCGCTGGATCACCCAGACGAGGCCACGCTGGAAGTAACAAATCCTGTTGTAAGGTTGCTGGTATACAAAGTCCCTTTACTATGGTTTTGCAAAGTGTTGTCTGACTTGGAGGGTCGATACGTACACATATCACTTTATACCAACACAACCCTGGGAAGCGAGGAGAACACAATGTACTTGTGACCTAAATATATACACCTTCAGAAGTGAGCCCCGGGTTCCTCCATCTTAACCTCCGATGCTACCAGAACTCTACACCATCTCAGCTTCCCCTCATCAGTAAATAGTACAATTATCCTTGTCCTGCTGGAACGCCTCCGACGCCTGGACATACAGTGGGAGGTACGTCCGCGTGGAGAAGGTCTCATCGATGTAGTACGAAATATCTGCCCCTGAGTACGCGTCGCCAAGATACGCAAGTATGTCCGGCTGGATATAATCTATGAATATGAGATCCACCACATCCGGCAGCGTCCCGTTCTCGGGGAAACCGCCCAGCGCCTGGAAGAAGTGCGGGTAGTCATAGTCCGGGACGGCGGTGTGTGCCGTGTCATCGCCGTCCGTGCCGAACGCGTCGCTGGTGGTGGAGCCCTGCGTTGTGACGGCGGTGGTCTGGCGGCGGGTGTGACCTGCGTGTTGGTGTGCGTAGTCGCGTGTCTCAATGTTGGATATAGATGAGACGAAGGGGTCGACGCAGGTGTCTTGGGGCGAAAGGGAAGCGGTGACACCTGTGGATGTGCGCTTCCAAACGTCGCCGTTCTTGTTGATGCTGTTTCTGTGGTTAGCAATGAGTTTCTGAGTACTTCACGCTTCAATTTGAACTCGCTGGGCACTTACTAGTCCAAGGCCCCACTGGCCACAGAGTATGGCACATCAGGAATATAGATGAAAATGTCTTCAAACGGAGACACGATAAAAGCATCATCGTACAAGAACGGCCCCTTGTGCAGGTCGAAGCGGACAGAGCCGGTATTGACGATACTGACCCGGGCCTTGTCACTCCGACTCTCATTCACAACGACGGCGCTCATGGCCTCCGTCAACAGGTTGTAGATACTCCCGGAGCTGTTGAACTCGGCGCAAGACTGGCACCAGAGCTGAGGCGAGCAGCCGAGATATGTGCTGAGATTCAACTGCTGGCGGAACTCGGTGATGAGGCCCGTCGTGTTGAGCCCGAGCGGGGTGTCAAAGGCGGCGTCGTCGGTGGTGTAGTTCACCTGCGACCCGGAGGCGTGGTATTCGAATGTGAGGCGGTTCCAGTCGAGGTACCGGCGCGAGTAGCTCCATGGCGCCGCGGAGGTGTTTGATGCCTTTTTTGACGGGTTCGGCACCCCTGTTGGTGCAGAGGTGCCCGTAAAGCCGCTGTTGTTGGCGCTGAAGCCGCTCATCGAGAGCCAGCCTAGGGTCTCGCAGTATCGTCCGGACTCGAGGGCAGTCGTGGAGTCATCGTAGATCCGGAAGTCTCGGATGTGGCTGTGGCCGCCGAAGATCTGGATAGGGGTGGATGGGTGGGTCTTGCGGAGGGCGTCATGGACGTAGCCGAACGTCCCGGTGCCGCTTGAGGCCTGCTGGGCGGCGGTGTTGTGGCCGATGAGCAGGAAGAGGTCAACTGGTCCGGGAGGGGTTGCGACTAGGTCGGTAAACCAGGTCTCGTTCACCATGGTAGAGGCAGGAATCACCTTGGTCACGTTCGTGTTGCCCTTGAAGTCGAATAGGATGCCAAACGCCAGTATCCTGAGGCCATTTTCGGTGGTAAAGTACCGGTATTGGTTGCCGAGATACTGGTATTCGTTGGTGGTGGTGTTCAGGATCTGGACATTGGAGGTGAGGTACTTGTCGCCCCAGACCTTGGAGAAATTTTTGTAGTCTTGATACGCGATGTCTGCATAGTACAGCTCGTGGTTGCCAATGGTCAAGAGGTCGTAGTCGAGCTTCTCGAAGACTATATTGGACAGCTCACCATCCACAGCAGTAGCATCACTCAAGCCGGCCCCATCGTGAAGGTCGCCTACTTCTCGGTCAGTCATCACAAGTCTCGGTCTCGGCCTCAGGAAACAGCCCTGCCAGACTTACCAGTATCCACAACGAGAAGATCGACACCAAGCTCCTTGGCCTTCTCTCTCATATGGGCAGTGAAGGAAACAACATCACCCCAGTCGGCACCATAGTTGGTCTCAGTGAGATGGCCCTCCAACCAACCGTGGGTGTCTGTCTGTGTCCCATTGATGTCAGCGCCCCTGTCCATCTGCCCATCAAGGCCCTCAGACACCTAAAAACTCACAGTATGCAAGAAATTGAGCTGGCCCCATTCAAGTGGCCCGCGGGTCGGTCCGTAGGTTGCATTGTGCGCATCAGGCTGCATGCGTCTCGCATGACGGACATGCTCAACCTTGTTGATAGGACCGAAGCAGCTGCCGCACGCTTGGCACCCGGCGACAAAGGCCGCAATGGCTGCAAGAATTGTGTGGTGTCGCATCTTGGCCATTCTCTTACACATACACTTTCCACCACCAAGAGAACGAGTGTCGCTCCAAGTGAGTGAAGAGCCAAGAGGCCAAGAAGCCAAGAGAATGGGGTGATCGAGGTAAGCGAATGTTTTCACAGCCAACGCGGAGAAGAGATAGCCTACGTACGTGTGAAGCTGAGTCGGGTAACGGGCACACCCGCGAACGCCGGCTTATCTGTGGGGTCTGAGACTTTTCGGTACCATGGGACCCCACCATCCGGGATACCCCAGGATGCGGGACAGCCAATTTCCCCATACAAACCCTAAAAATACTACTTATTTAACTACTTCTATAGCTATAATTAATTCAATATATTTTTAGAAAATATTATATATAGTATTCAAATTACTTAAATATTATATTAAAAATTTAAATATAATTCTATAGACTATATAAAAAACTTTATTTAGAAATTTAATAATCCTTAAATAAAAATTAAAGAAATTTATTAGGGAAATTTTAATTATATATATACAATATATATATATATATATATAGTTACAACTCTGTAAATAAGACTAGTTTCTTTTATTTATAATTTAGATTATTATTATTAAAAGAATTAAGTATAAGCTAAAGGTTAATATTTAGTAGGAATTTATACTTAAAAAAAGGTCTTGAATGTTAGCTCCCTTTTGGCTGTTAGCCCGTTTTTTGGGTGCCCACTGTGCCAGCAGTGGGTTCAACGAAGTTAGAACCCACGGGTACAAGCCCCAGTGACGTCTCATCACCGGCCTTCCTTCTACAACACCCCCGAATGTAATTATACACCCTAAGTTGTGTAGCACACAGCGTCTCTACACAGCCTTAGTCGTACGCTACAACATCCAGCTTGATTTAGCCGAGTACATGAGCGACCATGAACAAGATCGAGCCCATCTTTCTGACGGCTAACCAAGTCATATGCCTATACCGCACCCGTGTTATCGTGTCCATGCCCACACAGTACCCGCTTCTTGAATTGGCCGTCGTGTCCCCGATCAATCAGTATTACTATTCCCGCACAGACGATATATTCTACCTAGCCGTGGTACTGGCGTAGAAGATCATGCTCAATCATTTATTCTCAGACGGTAACAAGCGTATAAGTGTCGCCGCAGCGGATGTATTCCTCAGGCTAAATGGCTACTACTTGATACCGGGTGGCGGTGGATTGGGTATTTACAAGGTTAGGGGTAGAGAAAGCAGTTATAGTGGCATTGCGCCTTGATCGTCCCTGGCTGATGTGCATGTAGCCGTGGCGAGCGGGCAGTGGAAGGAGGGGGAGCTTGCAAGGTTTTTCAAGGAGGTTGCGTAGCTGCGAGAATGAAGATGCATACATGGATTTGGACTAGTGTGATTACCGCACCGTAAAGCCTGCTTCTTTGGGGCCGAGGGTTAATCTGGTTGCTTAAAGGCAATCAGCTATCATGCTGATCTTAAAGTCCCGCACTGGGCTGTTCTGTGTGATATATCTTTATTCGGATATGTTTTGAGAGGTGCACTGATCTTCCTTCTACTGTATACCTTCTCACCTATGCTGCTACTCAAGCTCAAGGAGGATATATATAGGGAACACCTCCTTGTTGCAGGAAAGAAAAGATAATAAATAGATAAGAATGATGATTAAAAAAAAGATGAAATAAAAGAAAACAACACAGTATGTAGTCTCTCAAAGTGCATACACAGCTAAGTTATAGAAGAGGGTATTGTGGATTATTGATATTGGCCCAGAGATTTGCCATAGCCACAAATTTGGTTAGGAAGTTAGGGGTGGAGGAAAAGAGAGGGGTTGGGGTTAAGCTCCAGAGCCTGTTGGTGCTAAAAATCTAAAAATAGCGGTACCCACCAAACCACAAGACAGGGAGACTTCCCTTAAGTCTGTCCCGTTAAACCACATTGTTCCTATACTCTTGCTATATCTCTCTTAAGTTCAGGTTACAGGTGCCTGATTCTCCTCAATTATTCTGTCTCGGTACTGTTCATCTTTAGAGAAGGATGTTATTAACGTCCCTGGCCAGGCCCGCAAAGCACGCTTTCCGAGGCGTTGCGTTGAACCTGCTCGGTGGAGTTAGACATCCACCGCTCTGGCATCGAAATCTGGTAACAATTCACGATGCTAAGGGCAAATTCGTCACAATTGATCAATTTGGAGCGCTGGTCAGCAAGGATATCAATATCTCTCGGGGTGGCGAGGATGAGTCTTTCGTAATGATGGACCGGGAAGTTGGGTTAGCAATGAGATCGGCCATTGTGCGGCAGATTGGTGTCTCATTGATCAGCGATCCTGAGGCAATTCCGCTGAGATTTTACCACATGTCCCTTCATTTCGCTCATGGTACGTCACTAGCCGGTGAAAGTTCTCTCTAGACGGCCGTTTTCGCTAACATAGATAGAGCTGCTACCATATCCACGCCTCATCATCGACAAGGGACTTGCTGGGTTGGATTCAAGCGATGTTAGCGCAGCTACATTATGGCTCTTTGGGCCCGCTGCAAGCGAATTCACGTTAGACGGTACTCCGGACCGTAAGTAAATACATGTGAGTTAACTATGGTAAATGTTACAAAGCTGAGGTTTATTCAGATGATTTCACCTTGTCCTCCCGGGAGAGCCAAGAACGGCTAAAGGGGGTGCTAGAAGAGCTGAAGGATAGGTAGCTTCTCAGTAGATATCCCAAAAAGAGACAGGAAAGCAGTGTTTACATGAGGTGCTTGGATGTCGGCTCTCATGACGGACATATGACTCCTTCCCTTTCGTCGAAACCAATCGAAGATTCCTTCAAGTTGTTGATTTCTCCAACTACCCTCATCAGGTCGAAGTGACCATAGCCACCCACCTAGATGAATGTTCACAATAAGATATTTCTACATATAATGAGTCAGAAATTGAGTGAGGCCTGTTATCAGATAGTGCCAGTATTACGAGAGACCAATCAGAGCGATGATACTGGGAGACTTGGTAACTGCGGGTCTATCTATAGGTCTATGAACGAGCTTGTAGAGATGCGTTCTTCAATAATCGACCATTAATGAACAAATGTAGTTACAAGGGGTACTGTGCTACAACCTGTAGCTCCACAAAATAAATACGTTGGTCTGGCGGCCTGTTACTGTGGCCCAGACATGAAACATGCTATCATTCTAAAAATAATTGAGGTTCTTCATTCTTAGATACCCGAGGCCCATAAGTACTTTGAGCTTCAGTACTATCCGCGGCTTTATTGGGGCTCGAGGTGGGCGCCAAAATAATGACCAGTTGTTGGAAGGAGCTTCCAGCGGTCGAGGTTATCACCACCTAGCAAAGAGCCAATAAAACATCCAGCTTACCCATCACTGGCTTGGAAGAATGGCCTGTGAAGTGGTCATAAGAGCCAATAACAGCTCCTGGACAACTAATTTTGGTCTTCATAGGGGGTACCTCTTAATAAGTGGTGGGCCACCAGAGACCTATTTTAGACATCTTAAAGACATGTTCACGAGTACTTAAAGAGCCAGATTCTAACATTCATTCTACTGCTGGTTGTCTATTTCATTTATTAAAATTTATTAGCTCTTCTATTGTCCTTTAACTCACTGCTTTCCAATTTATAGCTAATAGTTGCTCATATTCTTAAACTTGGTTCCAAGAAGTCTATTATCACACTCAGTCCCAATATATTAAAGGCCGTTTATCATGGCTTCCTCCACTAAGATTATCAGATTCCTTACCGCCAACCAAGTTATTAAGCTTTGTCAAAGAAACATTTCTGCTGCCGCTAATTTAACATAGAAGAGTATGCTGGAGTTAGCTGTTGATTCTCTAATGAACTATAAGTGTCTTGGCGGGTAAGACAATGTGTATTAACTTGCGGGAATCCTCGCGGAGAAGCTTATCCTTAACCACTTTTTCTAGGACGGCAATAAGTGTCTCGCCGTAATTTCCGTGGATATGTTTCTCAAGATGAACGGCTTGAAGCTCTAAGAAAACCCACTTAAGGGTGTGAATGACGCTAAAATCGTAAATGCTTATGTTAGGGTGGTAACGAAGGATTGGGATGCCGTGGAGCTTGGTAAATTCTACCAAAAGATTGCTACGCCTCTTGGAACGCCAGATAAAGACCTTGCGAGCTTTGTCGTAGTGTTTATTAAGGGCGCAGAGGGTCACTAAACTTAACTTGACTAGGGTCACTTCTTAGAGAAAATTTAGGGAGAATTTTTGTTAGCTCTAGATTATTTCAGTTATGACTAAGTTACCAGGGTGTGGCTGGACCACGTCTGGGTTACATGTTATTTACTGTGTGACAGATTATCTACGGGGATAGAGTTGAATAGTAGCTCACGGTAAATTGCAAACCATATTAACTTCTTCTGATCGCTACTCATACCGTGCTGTGTGTCGACATACTATTCATCTATCGTGGTGTAGCTTTCCTCTCCCATGGCTTGTCTCCGAACTTATACCCGCTTACGCTGCAGTATGTGCAAACAGCACAAGCTTGGGGGTGTAATAGCATAAGAGAGCGGAGTAATCCATGGAGCGTTGATCCAGCTATCCTTCTTAGGAAAGCAGGGGACTTCCCTCGTTTCCTACGTGGGATTGATAGCGAAGATGACGAGAGCGGTGGAACAGATGAGTATGAGGTGACTGACGCAACGCCAGATGTCCGCTTTTTCTACGCCGCGAGCTACCCTTGTCACGGCAGGAGGTTAGGCTTTACCCATATGGGTTTAGGATTACCTAGGCTATCACAAGGCTTTAGCCTTGTGCCACATATTATATTACTTTTTTACTGCTATCGGTGTTGTATTTTCTTTAGTGCTGGGTCTTCGAGTACTTACTACTGTATGAATGAACTGCGTACGCCTCCGGATGTATACGGATTGAGAACATTGAATGAAACCACTTAGGATTACCTAGATGATTTTGCTATATCCTCCCGGGAAAGCCATGCTCGACTGAAGGTGGTGTTAGATGAGCTAAAGGACACTGCAGGTAGCTAGAGGAAGAGGGACGAAGGGGGTGATCCATAAATTCAAAATTGATATGAAAGGCCTGGATTTCGGAAGCCCACATCGTGCGGCGTATATCATTGTTCAGAGCAAGCCTCCACGCATCGGGCGGTTTATGATCCCTTGTCCCACTCCGCCGATGTCTTCATTTCCATACTCAACGCACCTAATACTTGAGATTGGACCTCGAGACGGAAAAGTAGTTAGAGGGGTGAAAGATGGGCATGTGGTAATGCGTCCCATTGGAACAAGTCGCCTTATTCAAAATAGGTACTGTGGACTGAAGAGCCCGCGGCGCGTACGGCACGTATTCTCCGAACACCAGAGATGCTGATACCATCTTACCACAAGCAGTAGGCCAAAAGGTAGGTCTGCTATCCTTGGATGATGGGAAGGGAATCCGAATCAAGCACTATAATTGCGGAAGAAGAAATGGAGGAGACCAGGGGAAGCGGCCTATAAGACGCAGGCCAAAGACAAGAGGCTCAGGGGGGCGCAGCATATCCTGGTCGCGGGTGATGAGCCAGTCACCCAGCAGCATCGGTCGCCATGTGAATTCGGGCCTCAAGATGGATGCATGGGAGGGCATCCAGCAGCCGGAACGGCAAAAAGTGAGACAAAAACATACAGCACCAGGTATTCGCTGGTCGTCACCGACCCAACTACTAATCCAGCGATTATAGGCTTGACTATGGGAGAGCGGACGGGATCCCGTATTTTCCTATATCTATGGCCGTATGTGCTTAGAAATTCGGCGATGTGGATTATATGTGGACCTCCAATGACTCGGAGGTTAAAGCTAGGGCTGGACTGCAGACAAAGACGTAACACCTGTAAAATGACTGATTTGGTGAAGATACGTATTGGGCTGTATACATGGTTGATCAAATAACTACTCAAGCACATCAGGATACACTCAGAGATGCAGGTGGACGGCTTCTAGGATCACGAACTTGCTGGTTAAATGTTTATCCTGCACAATCTTGTTCACTAGCCGGGTGGATCTACATAAGTAGATACTTTGCATCAGAGGAACGAATGTGGACAGACGCCGTCCAATAACATTCTGATTTTTGGACTTTGTAGTACGATGTGATTTATGCCCGGACGAGACGGATCGGGTATATGTAGGCAGCGGATAGTGAAACTGTGTTTGGTCATGCTCATGCTTGGCAAGTTCCAACTGCCCAGAGGATGAATGAGCAAAGAAATGTAACAAGCAGGTCGAGTTCCATAAGACAAGAATAATATGAAGCTGTCAAGTCCGTGCTGTATGAGATTGAGAGGTACACAGATGAGATCAGAGACTTGCCTTCTTCTACTTGTTGCTCCACAACGAGTGGCTCGGGAGGCGAGAGTTTCTACTGACGTGACTACTGCCCGGGTTGGGTCCATTTGTTGACCAGTTGACAAAAGTGTGGAATCAATTGCAATGAGTCCATGGTAGAATGACCGGTCTCGTCGTTCCAGGAGCTCGACGTCAAAGTGGCCCGGACGGCATGCTGAGCCGGGTTTTAGCTACACCGCGCGGGCGAAGTTCAACGGGATGAAATGCTCCGTCCGGACCTCTATCAGTACTAGTGGTCTTTTCTTCACTGTCCTAGACCGCCTGAACGAGTCGTGATCCCTAGGCCAACGAGGTAGAGTAGATAGAGCCCAGCTGCAGAAATTGAATCATCATGTCGCTCTAGAGAATGGCGGGCTTTCGTGGTCAGAATGGGCCCTGACCACATCATATTATAGGTTCGGAACCGACGAGACGCGCTGACTGTTATGGTTTACTCAGTGCTGCAAACATGCCGTGAGAAATAGCCACGCATCGCGATATAAGATCATTCCTTCATCATCTCATGTTGATTCGATCCACGTTGACATATTTCCCTCATACTGAAAAGGTCGGAATATCCCGTTGTGGACGTATTTAGGAGACCGTAGAGTAGGGGAGTCGATTATGTGAGGATGGGAGGCGTGATGCTCTGCAGATGAAGCCGATGTTCTCCCGCTCCCCCGCCTTCCAGGTTCCATCGAACAGCCGACAAGACGGGGTTGTGGGGTGCTGAGTGGAGCCTCTAATCCCCGTGTAGACAAAGTTCGATGGTCGGGCCGAATGCTTGCACTTTGCAAATGGATCATCTCCCCACGGAGGATGGGGGTGGGTCTCATATTGTGCACCAGTGGTATGACGTCGCGCACTTCACGATCGTCAGGAACGGCGTACTGCATGGGACGAGTGGCCCAGAGATTGCCAAGCTGCGGGCGGCGGTTGCATCTCAATGGCAAGCAGCGGCAGAAGCTTGTCTGGGTGAGGCTCAAATAGTTTCTTGACCCGGGAGAAGGCACGCATATATCCTCGGCTCGGCAGCCACAAACACAAGGACAAACGATGGAAAGATAAAGAGAAAGTCGGCCACGGTGACCCCGGAGAACGGTTGTGCCTTCCACCTGACCACAGGGCCAACATTCAAGTGGACCAGACCCAGTCAACCGTCGCCCGTTCCCCACGAGGCCCCAGAGTCTCCATCCACACAGCAGAGCCAGCATCCGGCTCGGAAGAGCATTGCAGGACGCCCGAAGTGCACCCCGCGAAAACGGGGGACGACCGAGTCGTTCACACGAGAAAAAGGTGAACCAAATCAGCCCAGGATGGCCAATAATATGCAGTCCAGCGCGAAGATGGGCAAGGGATCAGGGATCGTCACACATGACATGGTGTAAACAACCTCCGATGTTCCGATCAACGGCTGAGCAATGAGCAATTGACCGTTCACCGTGGGACAGTAGCTTACATGATTCCGTCATAGCACATGGTTTACCATAGCGTACCAGACCCAGCACCGAGGAAAGGACCGCCCAACAATGATGCCGGAGCAAACAGAGCCTGCAGGTACCCGGACTGTCCCTGAAAGCCAGACAAGCATATAAGATGGCGGCCGTCCCTCACACCAGGCACAAGAGATGACCTTGTCCTCTCCCCACGCATTGCTGCCTTGTCGACAACCATCCAGCATCATGCAGACTTTTTCAACTGTGCTGCTCGCAGCAGCCGGCGTGGCTTCCGCCTACGATTACTCGCAGGATGGCAACTATGGCGCGCCGTTCCCTGACACGGTATACCCTGGCTTCGAATCGGAGAACCCTGTGACAATCAAGGGATCTCAGGAGTTCCAGGCCTCGCCTCCCAAATATCCCTCGCCATGTAAGTGACGATGGTTGCATGTGTTCACGACTACCCCTTGACGCAGATCACCCCCCGCTGACACTTGCTTCTTGCTTCTCAGGGGGTGAAGGACTCGGCGATTGGGCCGACGCCTACACCAAGGCACGCTCCTTCGTCAGCCAGCTCACACTTGAGGAGAAGGTGAATCTGACTACCGGCACGGGCTGGGAGACCGACAGGTGCGTCGGCCAGACTGGCGCGATCCCGCGTCTCGGCTTCCGCGCACTGTGTCTGCAAGACAGCCCAACGGGCGTGAGGGACGCCGATTTTGTCAGCGTGTTCCCTGCCGGCGTCAATGTTGCCGCCACCTGGGACCGCAACCTTGCGTACCTCCGCGGCCAGGGCATGGGTGAAGAGCACCATGGAAAAGGCGTCGACGTGCAGCTTGGGCCTGTTGCCGGGCCTCTCGGCCGCAGTCCCGAAGGTGGTCGTAACTGGGAGGGTTTCTCACCCGATCCGGTGCTCACTGGGCAGATGTTTGCTGAGAGCATCAAGGGCATCCAGTCTGCTGGTGTCTTGACAAGTGCAAAGCATTACATCGCCAACGAGCAGGAGCATTTCCGCCAGCAGCCCGAGTCCCATGACTTTGGATGGAACATCACTGAGCCCAACTCGGCGAACCTGGATGATGTGACGATGCACGAGCTGTACCTGTGGCCATTTGCTGGTATGTCCTGCTCCCGCGCCACCCTCCTCCCCCTTCACAGACCCTGACCGATTTGTACCATATGAGACTCGACCATTAAACTTGGATGCTGACTTTACCTGGCATAGATGGCGTTAAGGCCGGCGCCGCGTCGATCATGTGTTCTTACAACCAAGTCAATAACAGTCAGGCGTGCCAGAACTCGTACATCCTCAACTACCTGCTCAAGGGCGAGCTCGGCTTCCAGGGCTTTGTCGTCTCTGACTGGCAAGGCACCCACTCGGGTGTCTCTTCCGTCCTTGCGGGTCTTGATATGACTATGCCTGGAGACACCTTGTTCTCGACCGGAGACAGCTACTTCGGCTCAAACTTGACCATCGCCGTGCTCAACGGCACCGTCCCGCAGTGGCGCCTGGATGATATGGCAGTCCGCATCCTTGCGTCCTTCTTTTATGTCGATCTGCCCGTCGAGCGTGACCCCATCAACTTCTCATCGTGGACACGCGACACCTACGGCCACGAGCACTACTACGGAGGCCAGGGCCCTGTCGTCCAGGTCAACGAGCATGTCGATGTGACCGCGAACCACTCTACCATCATCCGCGAAATTGGGGCCGCCAGCACTGTTCTGCTCAAGAATACTGGTGTGTTGCCTCTCAAGGGCACCGAGAAACTGACGACCGTCTTTGGCGAAGACGCCGGTCCCAACCTGCTGGGCCCTAACGGCTGCTCAGATCGTGGATGCGACAACGGGACTCTTGGGATGGCATGGGGGTCAGGTTCTACCGAGTTCCCTTACTTGGTGACGCCTGATACCGCCATTCAGAACTATGTCCTGGCTAGTGGCGGCAATTATGAATCCATATTGGACAACTGGAACCTCGAAACTGTATCAGCCCTGGCCCGCCGTGCCAACGATGTTAAAGCACCAGCTATCGTCTTTGTTAACTCTGACGCTGGCGAGGGGTACATTGCTGTCGACGGAAATGTGGGTGACAGGAAGAACCTCACCCTCTGGCAGAACGGAGATGCTGTCATCTCCGCCGTGGCTGCCGAGAGCAATAACACAATTGTGGTGGTCCACTCGGTCGGCCCCGTGATTCTTGATAGTTATGCCAATAACCCTAACGTCACTGCCATCCTCTGGGCCGGAGTGCCTGGCCAGGAGAGCGGCAATGCCATTGTCGATGTCCTCTACGGCAAGGTCAACCCCAGCGCCAAGCTGCCCTTCACCGTCGGGGCCAACCGCACCGATTACGGGACAGATATCCTGTACACGCCCAATCACGACGTGCCGCAGATCCAATACGTCGAGGGCGGCTTCATCGACTACAGAGCCTTTGACAAGTACAATGTGACGCCGACGTACGAGTTCGGCTTCGGCTTGAGCTACACAACGTTTGAGTACAGTGACCTCAAAGTCACGGCCCATACCAACGTGTCCGAGTACACCCCATCCACGGGCCTTACCACCAATGCCAAGACCTTTGGCAACTACAGCGCTGACCCGGCCGACCACCAGTTCCCCGAGGACATCAGTAGTAGCCGAATCAGCTTGTACTGCTACCCGTGGTTGAATAGTACGGACCTGAGCAAGGCGTCGGCCGACCCGTCCTACGGCGCCGAGTTCGACTTCCCTGCCAACTCGCAGAACGGCTCTGCACAGCCTATCCCCAGGGCGGGCGGCGCCCCCGGTGGCAACCCGCGGCTCTACGACGTCCTCTACACGGTTGAGGCGACGGTGACCAACACGGGCGCCGTGGCGGGCGACGAGGTGGCCCAGCTGTACGTGTCGCGCGGCGGCGAGTACGAGCCCGTGAGGGAGCTGCGCGGCTTCGAGAGGCTGACGGACATCCAGCCCGGCGAGTCCCGCACGTTCAGCGTCGGCGTCACCCGCAGGGACGTCAGCTCGTGGGACACAGAGGCCCAGGACTGGGTGGTGCGCGATGCAGCCAAGACGGTCTGGGTCGGAAGGTCGTCGAGGGATCTGCCCCTGAGCCAGGCTCTTGCGTAATGATTAATGTGTAGTATTAGTATTCAGTATGAGCATGGGGGACGAGGAAGTAGCCATTCGATGTTGTATATATTTATGGTGTGAATTGTAGTTTGCGTTTGAAAAAAACGAAAAAAGAGTTTTGCCTGCAGGTGCTCGTGGGTCGCCCATCTATATATAGCGTTGCATATCAGCAGGCCAAGGAACGTCCAGTCTCAGGTTCAGTTCACTTCAGAACGTTGAGTGCGTACAGGCGAGATGACATTCACAGGATCGTCGTGCTCTGCGTGGAATTGGTGAACAGAACAGACTTTGCTCACGCTCAAGGTACGATGCCATTGTGGAATCCATGAGGGTTCCACCCACACCACTCACACCTCGTTATCATTGACAGCCACCGTTATCAAGCTGTCATATACTTGGCAGATCCAGTAGGTGCAGAGCCAAGCCAGATCGCTCGACGCCCAGGTGGAATATATAAGACATACTACTGATGTGCATCCCGCCCTAGTACCCGTGGTGCTTGATTCCTCTTGGCAGTTCCTGGGCGTGCAGATGGTGGGTGGTAGTGCGCAGAGCCTCAGTCCTCGCTCGCCGTGGCGGGAGGATCAACAGCCATGGCGACACCACACTCATTCAGCAAGAGGCGAGGCCTGTCCGCCGATGGACGCTGCCACGCATGCTCGAGCGATGCGGGCGGTACCGGCTGGTCCGAAGGCGTGGGCCTCGTGCTCCTCGAACGGCTGCAGGACAACCTCTTATGGAACAACATCCTATGTGACAACCCCCTGTATAATAGTCTCCTACAGAAATAGGACAGCATCCTATGGGATGACCTCCTATAGGATGACCTCCCATAGGATGACCTCCCATAGGATAACCTCTCATAGGATAACCTCTCATAGTATAACCTCCTATGGAATAACCTCCTACTGCATAATCCCCCATGGGATAACTCCCTCTGGGAAATGGGTGGGTTGGACATCATGGATGTTCGGGGCTCGACCATGGGCTGTCATGTGTCCTGTTATTTTGCTGCTGCACTGGGATGGATGAGGTTGGCAAGGCACGTTGCATCTCGGGCAGATGGAGTCAAGTTGGCAGAGTGGGAGCTGAAAACTTCCCCAGAACAAAAGGCTAGAAAGTTCTCAAGTGCTTCTGATGGGTCTACATTTACCGGAGGACATTTGGAGTGTGGCAGAATCAGACAACTCGAGAACACCCTTTGGTCATCCTGGTTGCATCTGTCGTGATCTGGCCTCGAGTGTTGTCATACCGGAGGGTAATGATATCTTGGCCCGTATCGCCATCGTCCCCACGACTTGGAAGTGGGTCGATTGTAGGCCGCAGCATTGATACCCACAGAGTCAGGCCAGGCGAACGAAGCTGTGAAAAAAGATGACAGCTGAGCCAGGACAGGAAAGGAAAGTAAATAAACAGTGACATCGGACGAACCGCCCGATCGTCGATGGCTTCGGCTGTAGGCTGCCAGGATAGGCAGCTCTCGCACGAGTCAATGGTTGTGTGGCTGATGGTGCAAGAATTGAGTGCGGGAGAATTACTCGACTGCAGACATCCATTGCATTGGCCGGCGGAGCACTTCCATTTCCAGCAGTCGGTTGAGGGAGAAGCTGGAATGTGGAAGAGAGTGGTGCCTTGGTTTGTTCTGCTTCGCCATGCTTTCAGACGATGCGCCCTTGGGATGAACGTCATTTCTCAGACGAAGAAGCGGTGCCTGTCGAAGTGCATCGGATTGATTAACATAAAAAGTTGCATAGTTGGCAGCGTGAGGGATGGACGAAGTAAGGGCGTCAAGGACAAGCGACTCAACCAGTCAGGGGCGTGACTACGAGCCAGCAGGCCAGCAAATGGCTGGTAGTGTACTGTGTATACAAACAGATCGCTCCCCGCCCCCCGTCCTGGCCTTTTTTTTTTGTACCTCCGTTCTCGTCCAAACATGATGATGGGTTGAAGCGTCGTGCTGCGGGTCCCAGAGTGAGATTAGGCAGGTGGAGTGGCGGAAAGATGCCGCAATTGGACGGGAGGTTAAATTAGGTTTTATGCTTATCTGGGGGCAAACTTCCCAGGGTTGGTAAGCTCGAACCCGGGCGACTTCTGCTACCCGCGCACTTACACACACTACCTACTCCCTACCGCCCTACCGCCTTGCCGTCCATACCACTAACAGCAGCTAGCACTCATGTTCATGGTTCATCGCATACACCCAGCCCAATTTCGAACCCCACCGCGGACAAGCTATCACACGCCCCATATTCCTCTTCCGGAAGGTGCCCGTCTGGACGGGTCCCCTTCTGTCGGTCCTGTCTGTGCTTTCAGCCAGTGGTCACTAACATTGAACCCAAGAGCTTGACTGGCCAGCCGTTGGGAAATGAACAGAGTTTGACGACATGCCGCCATCGCGCCCCGACCCCCAATGGGAGGCCCTCGAGGTCAACAAAGCACGAAACACCGGCTAGACTTCATCCAGAAGGTCTTCTGAGAAGCATCTGTCAGTCAATTCGCACCTCGCACATCACAGCTCGCACTCGAGAAGCCCCTCCTCCCTCTCCTCCCCCACCCCTCCCCCCTTCCTCCACCCTCCCAAATGCAGGACAACGTCGATCCCAGATCTGCAAACGCCGGCTCGAGCTCTGCTTGGCTGGGCGGCTGTGTCTACCTTGGTTCACCGGCACTTACCAGCAGGCCACCTCTGCCTTTCATCTATTTCGATTCCGCCCCAACTACCGGTCAGGAAGCTCCATGACGCCTGTCATCTGATTTTTGAATCAGCCATGATGCCTGCATTCTGCGCACTGCCCTTGAACCTCTCTCCTTGGCGCACTTGCCCTCCTCATGCATTGTCGTTCACGGATCGGTCCATCATTGTGGGGGGGGGGGGTTTCCCATTACTCGGTCGACCTCGGCCATCCGGCCAAGTGGATCGTCTTGTGCCTACTGCGTGCTGTACTCCGTCTGATCGCCTGGGGCCCTGGTAGCAGGGCGATGTACGGACAAGGCCCTATCGTGGCAGGTAGGCAGCCTGTCTGTCCTGTCCTTACCCTTGTGTTTGGTTACACTGCCGAGGACTAGGCTAATCACGAGATATGGCAGCATCGCCCACGCACACACGCGCTCCCTTATCGCCCCTGGCTGTGATGTGAGAGGTTGCAACGCAACATGGGGAATTCCCGACTTGGCATAGCAGGCACCATGCTCCATCCAGTCCGACATTGCAGCCAGCCCGGATGCCCGGGTGTGCGCGCTCCCAGCGCCGTGTGGTGTTGACTGGCCCAGGGTCGTGTTGAAGGAGGGGAAGCCAAGCCAAGCCAGCCCTCATCCACCACCAGACAGACACCACTCAGAAAGATATAAAGATGCAGGCCAAGCCGGTTGATCTCTTGGTAGACAGCCTTGATCTCCAGCCCTCTGCATCTGCTCCTTGGCCCTCACCATCGTTGGTCCTAGTCTCTTGGCCTCAGTGCTTGTCTTGTCTTGTCCCGTCTTGGTTGTGACCCTCCCTGCCTCCCTGCCCCCCCCCCAACTCACCACTCCACCATCGTCTTCTCAGTATCACAATGGCACCAAGCGTGAAGACTGCCTTGGTGGCAGCAGCTCTCGCCAGCTCTGCCGTGAGCGCCCCTTCTGGCCTCCACATCGGAACCCCGGCCAACACCCCCGACAACCTGGGCCCGGGCAAGGCCTCCTTCAAGCAGGTCCGCAACCCCAACTACAAGTTCAATGGCGCCCTGTCCGTCAAGAAGACCTATCTCAAGTATGGAAAGCCTGTGCCGGACTGGCTCGAGGCTGCCGTCGCCAACATCACCGCTGAGCTCGGTCTCGAGGGCCGCGCCACTGGCTCCGCCAGCGCCACGCCCATCGACTCCTTTGATGATGCGTACATCACCCCCGTGCAGATCGGCACGCCGGCACAGACGCTCAACCTGGACTTCGATACCGGCTCCTCGGATCTGTGGGTTTTCTCCAGCTCTACGCCCTCCAGCCAGGTCAACGGCCAGACCGTCTACAACCCGTCCAAGAGCAGCACCGCCAAGTCTCTGAGCGGCGCCACCTGGAGCATCAGCTATGGCGATGGTTCGTCCTCCAGTGGAAAGGTTTATACCGACAAGGTCGCCGTTGGAGGCCTGTCGGTGGCCAACCAGGCCGTCGAGGTCGCCACCACCGTCTCGGATTCGTTCTCTTCCGATTCTCAGACCGATGGCCTGCTTGGTCTTGCATTCAGCAGCCTGAACACTGTCTCTCCAACTCCCCAGAAGACATTCTTTGACAACGCCAAGGCGAGCCTGGATTCCCCGGTCTTCACCGCCGATCTCAAGTACCATGCTGGTAAGTCGCTTATACTTTTACATCATGCCACAAAGAAATATGAGCCAAGGGCATGAGAACATGATAGCTAAAGCGTCATCATTATAGCCGGTACATACAACTTCGGCTTCATTGACGACAGCGCCCACACCGGGTCCATCACCTACACCTCGGTGTCCACCCGCCAGGGCTTCTGGGAGTTTGTTAGCACCGGGTACTCGGTGGGCTCAGGATCCTTCGTGTCGACCTCGATCGACGGCATCGCTGACACGGGCACGACCCTGCTGTACCTCCCCACTTCTATCGTCAGCGCCTACTACAAGCAGATCAGCGGCTCCCAGAACAGCAACGCGGACGGCGGCTACGTGTTCCCCTGCAGCGCTACCCCTCCTTCCTTCACCTTCGGCGTCGGCTCCGCCCGCATCACCATCCCCGGCAAGGTCATCAACTACGGCGCCGTCTCCACCGGCAGCTCCACCTGCTTCGGCGGCATCCAGAGCAGCTCCGGCATCGGTATCAACATCTTTGGCGACGTTGCCCTTAAGGCTGCTCTGGTCGTCTTCGATGGCTCCTCCACTCCCCGCCTGGGCTTTGCTCCCAAGACTGTCTAAATAAAGATTTACAAAGGCGTTGGGTTATTCCGGCAGTGGAAGCGACTCGCCTAGCTTGAGAGAAGCGAGGAGACGGGTGAAACACGGCGTGGGCGGCTGAGACTAGGGATAATATTCATGTGTAGATATCCAGAATACATATTTCATTGGTACCTATGAGCACAATTTTGTGATATGAGAAGTGGCGTACTTGGTGCTTTACAGCTATCGTGATTAAAAAAAAAAACACTTGTCCCTGAAACCTACAGAGTGGCGCACAGCTAGCACCTGTACCCT
The DNA here is from genome assembly GCA_014872975.1 of Diaporthe citriasiana. Lineage (NCBI taxonomy): Eukaryota > Fungi > Ascomycota > Sordariomycetes > Diaporthales > Diaporthaceae > Diaporthe > Diaporthe citriasiana. Next base: position 8,544 of record JADAZS010000214.1, on the reverse strand, counting down.
CGCAACCGGCCGTGTGACTGAATTCAAAATATGTGACGAGGCGAACAAAGCTGAGTTAGCCCGGAATCGAGAAAGAGAAAGGCTGTGACCTTTGGAGTCATGACGTAGAGGTGATTATGTTAGTCCCAAACGGAACTGAGAGCCAGGTTCTTTAATATGGGGCAGTCTACCGGTATGTATTGACTATTTTGACTATTTGTATTCTTTGAGTTCCTCTACTAAGCCGGAACGACAGTGGTTATGTATATAGGTTTGGAAATTGATGACATGCCATGGGCTGAACTCATATGAGACATCAGTGGTCGACTGTGGCACCAGAAAGACATCTGTAGGCTCACCTAATAGACTAGGGTAACGTAGCATATCCGTCTTTTCTTTGAAACTTACAGAATCTGAGCTGGCTTTGACGTGTGTTAGATCAAGTGAGGCGGCCGAAATGTCTCGGAACAAAACTTAGTTGGTTGGCTGACTTTCGGGGATTCTTATTAGCAGCATCACATGATTCACATCTCACACGAAATGTACTACAAACCAGGAAGACGATAATTCCGATCATATGCTGTGGATTAAGACCCTCGAAACAGTTTCGTTACCAGCAGCATGGGAGACTTAGGAGTTGTGGAAGACAACGCGCAAGGGGTCTTTATGGGCAAGCCAACATGCATTTCTAGATCTGTTCTTCGTTGCTCGTTCGAGAAGTCAGCCGAGGGCTGAGTTCGGAGAAATCTGCATGGATATGCGAAAGAGACTCGGCCTGCAACGAGCAAGCCACATATAATCGCGTCCTGCCTCTAGCGCTGGGTGGCGAAGTGACCACTGTGTTGTCAGAAAGTGATGTGAAGTTCGTCCCCAAATTGCCGGCGCAAATGGACAAATGCCAAGACAAACAGGCCAAATCACTTTCTGAGCTCAAATCAATCACTAGCCAGAAAGTAAAGCTGTCTTGGTGGGCACAAAGACATGACCAAACTCAATCATTTTGACCTCCAATATATATGTATATAAATGTTACATCGACCTCCCTGCCCCACTGTCCACCCTTCTTAGTAGGTGGGTCAGAATCACGGCACAAAAGCGTTGTATAGTCCATAAATGTTACATACTCAAATCATGGAAGATTTCTAACGTTGTAAGATAGGCTCACTAAGTGCTCTATTGTTGGCCTTTGAGTAGAATTCGCTATGTCTATTTATTAACCGCCATGCCCTGGTACCATGGACCGGATAAAGGCAGGCAAGAATGAGGAAACAGGGGTTGGTTGATCAACAAGCAATCATCGAGTCCAAGTAAAAGCGCTTCTTCGAAGACGACGCAGCGTACTTCTCCTTCGATTCTTCGTCTTAACGTCACCACAGACCGGTTCCTATGTAGCTTTGGCAGCGACGAGCCCTCTGACAACATCATACAACTCGTCCGGTTCCGAGAAGACGCGCCAAACTGTTGTCGGCACATCCTTGAACGCAGCCTGGAACCGCTCATCTTTGTTCTTCTCTTCGATCCCGATGGCAGCGATGTCCGTAACCTTCCTGATGAAGATGGCCTTGACCCACTCTGGGTGCGCGCGATAGATTTCTCCGTACGATTCGGGGTCGCTCTGAGTGCTGTCGCCGATACAGATCATCTTCTTGTTGGGCAGCCAGCCGTGGAGCTTCTTCATGCGGTCCACCTTGTAGCCCTCGGTGCCAAGAGTCAGGTTGGAAAGTAGGCCAGGGATGCTCATCCAAGAGGCATCTCGCAGCAGCAGTTGGCCCTGAGGATAGTAGGTATCACGGAATTCGCGCAGGAACGGGTAGAGGTTGTATGGTGACGCGGAGAGATAAAACCAGGGAGAGGCTGAGGTGATTTCGGACTGGATGAACTTGTATAGCTCAGGCATACCTGCGACAGGCTCCGGCTTGTTGACGAAGGTGCTTCGAAGTATGCCAATGGGGTCGCTCGTCTGTGTGATTTTGATGGTGTCATCGACGTCTGCACATAAAGTTAGTGAGTGGACTGATCAAACGAAGTCATGAGCGTACACACCTGATATGACGGCCCAGCCCTCTGGGTCGGAAAAGAATGTCTTGCTTTGCAACAACCCCGTCACGCCTTGGGGCACCTGGGCTGTTGTAGGAACCACCATGCCAGCTGGAGCCGCCGGTATGGCCTTGACGTCGGTGCTTATCCCGTTCCTGCTCCCTGAGCTAAACCTGAGATGGGTCTCGCCCCCATGTAGAGCCAAGACTTGCTTTCCTGGTTGTATGTCCATAAGGAACGGGCGCAACCTCTCCTCGATGGTCCTTTTGGCCTCGTCGTCGTCCGCCAAGCCGATCTTATCCGCAATCTGTACGACGACATCGCTGACAGTGCACGACGGATCCTGCGAGAAGACAGCGGCAACGAATTCTGCATTCCACGTGTGCGTCTCTTGACCACCCTTCTCTTTCTTTGTGATGACGAAGGCGGTGTTATCGAATAACCACAACTCGTCATCCTTGGAGACGGGTTGGGGCCACGGGTTGCGCGAGCCCAGATACGACAGGATATTCGCAACGGGGTCGGAGACGAGCCGCCTTGGTTGCAAAGGGCGAAAGGTCTTGAAGTTGGAAGGGGTCGAGGCCTGAAGGCTGGCCTCGACGTCTGGGAACTTGCTCTGGCGACGTGTTTTCTGCTGCATTTCGTCGGCGCTGCAGGTCGAGATGGAATATCGTAGGGTCTCCATGATGGGCGAACCGGGGGCCCTCAAAGGCCGTACACTGATATATAAGGGTTCGAGGCAGGTGGCAAGTGTGTATTAGTAGGTGACTAGTTCGGAGAGGTTGAGGCTGATCTTGTTCACGTGTGGATGGCAGGTCAGTAGAGCAGTGAAGGAGTGAAGCTGCCGTGGGTACCTGGGTAGCAACAAGTAGTCAAAGAGTCGATCGTGGCTATAAGATCAGGTGGGTTAATAAGGGGCAAGGGGGCAAAGGCAACAGAGGGATGGCTGCTGTGGGTAGGAGGTGTCATTTGCTCAAGTACGGAGGTGCGACCAGGCAGTAGACGACCGCAGTCACGCTGGAGCGTCGAGGAGGCAACCTGACACTAGATATCTGGAGTCTGCCTCCCAGCCTTGTGACCATGATGAGCCATGGCATGCAGGAGCATGCAGGAGCACTGCCATGAGCCAGCAAGCAGCCAGGAGGGCAGCAAGCAGCAGCCATAAGACAGTGCAGTCCGTGCCATGTTGGTTCATGGCCCCCAAAGGCCAAGCTCAAGCCGGAGCCAGAGACGGCTCTAGTGGGGAGCTATTGGCCTTTAGAGCAATGACGTTTCGCACATCCGAACATCTCGCATCTCGCTCGTCAGGGGATGCAAGATCAGCCGTGACAGCCGTGGACCTGCCCAAGTCGGTCGAGATGGCTGGATGGGTGGTAGAGGGTTGGCACTGCGTCAGGTGTGCCTCCACCTATGCCGTTTTGGTTTCATGGTGTGTCACACAGGTCAACCAGCCTGGCTCCTGTCCAGCAGCCAGTCTCCACTCGATCGCCTACTGTAGATTTCAGCTGAGGCGAACCAGGTGATCAAGAACGTCTGGGCCCGATCCGAGAGACATGGCCGAAGGACGATAGTGTTAAAACGGGGTGTAGATCGCAGGCCAACTGAAGTCGATGTGTGGTCTCGGAAGGAGGAAACGTGCTGACGGGCTGATGGGACGGGCAGTTCCAAGCGTCTGCCGTCATCGCAAGGTGCCTTGCAGATAGTGCAGATAGACATGCTGCACCCTGCACGTTGCAGCTTCCGTAGCGCCAAGACCCCTGCTCACGTCACCGGATCTTATCAGCCCCTGCCCCCGTCCGGCACGGGCCACTTCTTGTATCCCCGCCTGGCGAATGAGCAAGAGTTCTCACACCTTTGCGAACTTGGGTCAAGTAAGTACGATCGAATCTAGAATGAGGCTCGAGCATTGATGCCATCTGACGACGGCTTCAGATGGTGAAGAAAAACACCAAGATATGGCCGAGTCGTACGCGTGATAGCCTTGGTGGAGCCTCAGATGCAACCTGCATGCAGTAAGCAGCAGTACATAGTTGTGTGTGGTCTACCGGATGCCCTGACAATTGGCTGACGTAACGAGCTCCCCGCACCTTGATGGTGCCTCTCGCCCTCACATGTCGGCCCATCTGCGGCAGCACCACATCTCAACGCTCCCAACACAGCTTCGCCTCAGACCAGCTGCTCGAGTGACACCCATCATACGATTAAAGACCCAAATAGCACAGTCTCTACCTCGCCAGAGATCAATCATGTCTACTCCCGCCGCCAAGCGCCAAAAGTCCTCCAAGGACGTTCCTTACCAACTCGTCTACTGGCCCGGAGTCCCCGGCCGTGGTGAGCATATACGCCTCACCCTTGAGGAAGCCAGTGCCTCCTATACAGACACCGCACACATCAAGGATGGCGTCAACGAGGTACTGGCGCAAATCGACTCCAAAAACACTGGAGACGAAACCAGCCCTCCGCCTTTGGCGCCGCCGATCCTGAAGCACGGCGACCTCACCATCAACCAAACCCCCAACATCCTGCTGTACCTGGGACCAAAGCTGGGTCTTGCGCCGAAACCCGGCGAGGATGACGAGGATGGCTTATTCATCGTCAACGAGCTTGCCCTCACCGCGTTGGATGGGCTGAGCAACGAGCCGCATGACTGCCATCACCCCATCGCGACTGGCCTCTACTACGAGGACCAAAAGGAGGAGTCCCTCAAGAGGAGCAAAGACTTCGTCGTCAACCGCCTTCCAAAGTTCATAGGCTACTTCGAGCGTGTCCTCAAGAGCAAGGCGAGTGGTGACGGCCCATGGCTCTACGGTGGAAAGCTGACCTATGCCGATCTGGTGCTATTTCAAGTAAGTTTTAACATGAACCTGATATGAAGCCTCATATTGGGGAAGTCCTGTATCTGACGATTTTATAGTGCCTGGATGGTCTCAAGTTCATGTTTCCCAAGGCCGTCAAGAAGCTAGAGGACTCTGGCAAGTACAAGGGTGTCTTCGCTCTGTATGAAGCCGTCAAGGAGCGACCCAATATCAAGTCATACCTACAAAGTGACAGGCGACAAAAGTACAGCCAGGGGATCTACAGATATTATGAGGAGCTGGACGTCACGGAGTGAAAGTCGATTAACTTCAGCTGGACAAGCCAAATGCCAAATGGCTGAAGACCGTGGATTCTATCCGACGGAGATCCTCTTTCGATTTTGTACTTACGAGACAAAAGTTTTATAGAACAATTAAACATTCAGCTTGCTCGATGTTGAGCCTTGGATGTGAAATGTTCAAGTGTGTCCCGAGAGTCCATGACGACTGTGCTATAAAGTTGGGTGCGCATATTATATGTGCGGTTAACTTCTATCAGCTTTCTTATGAAATTCTTCCTCCACGCGAGTTAACACCTGTCACACGATATCGGTACCTGATACTACGCTGTATTGGAGATCGCTTTTGCAGGTGGTATAGTGGTTATTGTTCGTGACAATATCCACTCTGGAAAAGCTTCAGCCCACGTATTAGATCGATTGTCTTGAATTTCGTTGTATGGAACACGGGAAGTGGAGCTTAACATTCGAATCATTCCGAGTCTGATCAGCATCTGGCCGATCTTGGAAACATCGATCTAAACGATCTCTTCGAGATCTTCGAGAAAAAAACCCACCAATGTTTCGAAGATCGCATCTCGCAAACAAATCATGACTTGCTTACTGCCCAGGTACTGACCAACAGCCACCGGGTAGATCCGTAACCACAGCAATTTACGATAAAACGTGATACGTGTGTTCAGGTGGTTCAATCCTCAACAAGAAGTCATTAAAAATAGACAATAACGTCTGGTTATACTGTATTAGGCACTGTAGCGTAGTGGCATACACGGCAGACCTTCGTGTGGGGCTCCCCATACCCAGAGACACACTAGCAGAGGTCGTGGGTTTAAATCCCGCCAGTACTTCCTTACCACCCACTATATTACAGACTTACTGTAAGGCATTATATTTCAAACTTATACTAAGGCTAAGAAGTATACTATATTGTGTGATCTACCTTATAGCAAACTATAAGGGTGATTAGAGTTACTTTATATGGTTAAATTCTATAAAAAGTATAGAAAAGACTGGAAGCCTTATCGTTATAACATAACATAAAACTTAAGCGCTATATTTTGTACTGTGTTAAACTATACCAATTTTACTTTCTCCTTGAATCATCCATCCGCGAGAACGTCATGGGAAAGCGGTCGCGGGCACAGATCACCTGAGCAAGAATACATACTACAGGGTAATAGGCATGCGAAGCATTGCTGATGCCTATCATTAACCTAACTATGCTGAAAAACTAGAAACATGTCATAGTCAGGCAGTGGCAGCAGAATATCCATCTCGGTGACGAAACCGCCAATAGATCTCTCTTCTCGTTAGTATATGCTTAAGCACCACGAGTCCCATCGATACAGTTGAAGCCACTCGCAGCGACGATGGCCATGTAAATGCCCGTGCAGTCAACCGGTTGGAAACCCTGCGGGGCCAAATCGAAGAGATTCACTCCGGCTCCATCTCCGTTAGTGGCGTCAGCGCCTGTTGCGTCCCCTTTAGCCGCATCATCCTCAGTGCTTGTAGCACCGCCCGCCTCATCTTGCTGGGCGTTTTCCGCAATTAGTGCGTTACAATCTTGAGAATTTCCTGCATCCTGGGAATCACCTGCCTGATCTTCCTGTGCGCCATTGTTGTTGCCCGCCCGTCTTGGCCAGGGCATCATTTTCTGCATCCTGCTGAGCAGCATTGATCCCCTGTTATGTCTTCAGCGTCGTCGCTATTTATTATTTCCGGCAGAAATTTGAGCCCTATTGTTATTGTTGCCCGCGCCTTGAGCTCCGGCAGCCTCGGCATCAGCTGCCTCGCCTGCGTTGTTCTGTGCGTCACTGGCGCCTGCCGCCGCCCCTTCTGTGCCTTCCTCGCAGATAAAACCACTGGCAGCAATGGTACCCCCGTCGAGGCTAGCGCAGTCTGTTTTTGCGAGTGACGCTGTTCCTGCGATAGGGTCCGCGAGGCTACCACTCGTAGCTGGTGTGTGGACTGCGGCAGACATACTTGCCAGGAAAGCTGTGACGACGATGAGGCAATGCATTCTGAAATTGGAATGTTATTTGCAAACCTTTTGAAATGCGTGTGAGGAAAAAGACTGAAGTATAATTGAAAGATTTGAGTCACTACTGCCGGAGTGAGGCTCGGGAAGAAGAAAAAAGCGGGATGTATTGTGAGACGAAAGATGAGCTGACAGTTTCGGCTGATTTGCGACAGCTGCCATCCTGTCCTGGCCTCATGCCTCTTTTTACAACGGTCTTACAACGGTCTGACATGGTGAGTGTTGTGAGCCATCGGCCAAAATTACGATTTGAAGCAGCGTATGTAATTTTGACCTCAGGCGTGATCCCCCATCCCGTTACCCTTGGGCGGGAGATTTGAGCCAAGGCGAATTGATCGGCTTCACCACGTTTCGGAGAATGGCTACCTAGGTATACTTGAATGGGTACGCTGCAGGTTGACAAGGATTATGTATAGAAGCATCTTGCACCATCGTACGAGACGACCCTGAATCAGTTCTGGCAGTCTTAAACGCAATAAGCGCCTGACAGCCTCGGGAACAGGGTTTTATCTTGGTGTCTTGGCCCGTATCGCAGAGTCTTTGCTTCATGTTTAAGGTCCATGCACGTGGCCAACCCTATCGTGGTCTTCAATGCATCTCACAACAGACCCGGACGGGAATGACCATCAAGACTCTGTATTCAAAGCGACGCATATGAAACGCGATAAATTACATAACTTAATTCATCGAATATCACAATGTTCGTAATTGATACAAGGCTGTTCTGTTTGTCTGCATCCACCTGTCTGGCTCAGCATAGTTCGATCTTAATTTGTGTCGTTACCCATTAGAGGATATTAGAGGTCAGACATGGTATATAGCAATTGACATGGCATATAGGAATTAATATAGCATGTTCATTTAATATAGCATGTTGACTAAAAGGGCTTAGTATATCTCTTAATCAGAGCTATTAGAAGAGAAACTACCTCTTAAAGAGAGTAAGAGTCTTATCTCTATAATCTCTGTAGCTTAGGGGTTAGAGTAGCTAAGTGGGTAAGTAGCTAGTAAGGGATAGCAGCTAGTAAGAGATAGTATAGGTATAAGTTTAACTTGTGCTTAGATTATTTTTATTTCCTTAGCAATTTTTACTATATACAGACTAAGCGCTATATCCTTTTTACTAACTATCACACTACAAGTGGGTTTATTTGGGCCCGATAAATAGTACTTCCAAGCACCCTTTAAGTACTCCCTTCTACTCTTTAATTAATTTGATTCCACTATACTACTTGGTTATATAATAGTTATAAGCCCGGCTTTCTTGTTAATTCCTCTATTACTATATATAATCATAGTAGCTAATATTTATATACTTATTTTCTCCCCTTTTATATTCTCTTTACTTAATATAGCTTTTAAAGTATATATAATATCTTTTATAATAATTATTATT
>JADAZS010000213.1:0-82882 GCA_014872975.1 Diaporthe citriasiana | reverse complement strand
ACTACCTTAAAGAAAGTAAGTAGTAAATTTATTAGTAGTATATAGCCTAATATTATCCCTCTTACCGGTAAATATATCAAATAATAATTAAATCTAGTATTTATAATATTTCTTAAGTTTTTTATAATAAATTACTATATAAATGGCTATAAGAAAGTATACCTATTAGACTTTAAAGTTATCTATTATAATAGCTAGTAATAACTTTATTTATTTCTAAGCCTATACTTACCCCTAAACCCCCTACTATTAGGTAGGATAGGGATAGCCTCTATACTATAAAATTAGGTGGTATAGGTAGTAAAAAAGTAATAATCTTCTCCTAAAGAAGCTATAGTAATAAGGAGATTATAGCAGGGTAAAGAGTATATACCAAGGAGGGTATAACTGTGTATAAGTAAAAAAAGTCCTCTTGGTGATAAGAATTACTACTAAAAGAGGAATAGTGTACTCGCTAAGACGATATCCTTACCACCAAAGCTGCCGGTGTAAATACCATACCCACCCCCTCTGTGTGTGTGATCACGCCCTTAGCATATGACTTTGTAGGGAAGCAAGACCGCGGAAAATGGCATCTAAACTCCCCACCCTCCCAACTTACCGGCCATATGATCCAGATCCGGTGGAGTGGCGAGCCCCCCTTGCATCATCTAGACTTCCGACATCGTTTTCGCATTGCTGAGAATTCGGAACCTTCGTGGCCGCGGGTAGTGATTTGGATTTGGGTTTTCATAAATTCGCCGCCAGGAACAAGTTTCCTGACAAGCTGCCAGACACTGCGCAGCACAGGCCATGCTATATCAAACCCCCGAGGTCGGCAAACTCTGAACCCGCACAGAACCCCGGGGAAAATATGCACGGTAATACAAGACCCCTCCATGTCGACTGCGGCTATGTCTCACGAAGATCTAGGCGAGATGAATATAAATATCAGAGTTCGAATGCAGGACTCAAACCCTATCGACTTCAACAACTGTCCCCGTGCTCAAGATTCAGAACTCAGCCAGGCTCAGCTCCTGCTGGCTGTTTGATGAGTGATTATGGAAACAACTGTTAGGCAACAAGATTGGCGGTTGGTCAGAGACTCCTGATAACGAAATCTTATTTCAATGTGTAAGCCACGGGTAGGATTCGGGTCCCGAAAGACCGCACGTTGTGTTCCGCGTTTCATGGAGGTGGCTCGTTTGGAGTTGGGAGTGGCTGGCCACTCGTATCCCGTGCCGAAACGTGTGGCCCCGTGTCCTACCACGCCATGAGAAAACCTTAATTCATCAGCTGCCTCCACCGGCAACCCTGATGTGACCGCACACCCATGAGTTCGCAACGTGGTTGCCGGTGGAGGTAACTTACAGTACATCTCTGTGCTTCCTCATCCCGGCATCTCTATGCGCTGTCAGTGCGGTCGAGCTTTGAGAGGAGCAATTGGGGGTCCTACGGGACCGCATGATATGTCAGATGCATGAGCCTGTCGGCAGGCTGCCCCTCGAGTCCCGAGTGTGGTACATCTGATCTCGGAGGGATCCAGCAACCTAGTCTCCAGTCCAGAACATCGCCGGGTGATGGTATCTCCCCGCGAGCAGTCTCTGGCCTGTCCCGCCTCCCCGCAGGTTTCAGCATATAAGCGGTGATCTGAGTGATATGCGACCACGTGTGGGACATTTAAGTTTTACACCGCTTCGTGGCAGGCGCTTTGCAGGAGGTGCTCTGCCTCACGTTTGGAGGCATTCTCATTCATTGTCAGCATGCGGATTGGTGCAGACATTGGATTACTCTCGCTCACATCTTCTTGCTCAAAGCGCTACGAGCCCGATGTAACACGTGGTAAGGCAAACCGGGAATATTTTTAACATCAAGCTCTGCTGGCCTGGAAGACTTCCGCCGTCTGATGTGAAGATGCCTCGTCTTTAAGCCCCAGTCGACGGCGGAATAATTCGCTGCAAGAGAATGACAAACCTTGGAAGCCCGTGTACTCCTGCATCGGTTGGCCCGGCATTGCATGGGCTCGAGAATCCACTTCATGCATCAGCTGTGTTCATACTCGACAACAAATATTTGCAAGGGCATATTTTCTGACACTTTTCATCTGGAAGTGAGAGTCCCGTGGGATGATTTATGCGATAGCCTATGTCATCCGCTCATTAGGCTTGCCGCGCATAGCACCGGTAGAGGAATTCGCGAGCAGCTATTGCTCACGGATTATGTTGGAAAGCTGCGTGTCGAAATGACCAACCAGTATCGTGGTTACTACCACAGTGATGCGAGCGTAGCTACAGGTCAGCACTGCCAGAACTGTGATAGCCCAAGCGAATGTTCAACTTGATACGCCACAAGCAAGATACGAAGGTCAATGCACAGTTGCTCCGCATGCTACATCAACGCCACACGGATGCGTCGCAAGGTTGCGAAATGATACAGCTAGCGAGCCATTCTCCCTCCTGGGGACATCACGCAGGTACCGTCGACATCCCACCTCGGCAGCGCTTGCGATCGGAAAGTGGGTATGCCATGTGATAATTGATGAGCGTCAAACAATGGTCATTCATTTCCTTCGGTGTCTGTCGATGTAACAGTAAGTTGAACCACGTTGGAAGCACCGACCAAAATCAGGACTGTTTTCAAATTGCCGGTTTCCAAACCACGTTACCTGGTAGTTGAGATGCTGCCAAAGCTTTGGACCAGGAAGTTGTAGGTCCGCATTGCGCTGTCTCGACCATGGGCCCTATCCACATCGCACAGAAACGACAGAGGAGTAAGGGCAAGTAACTGTACAAAGAATTCTTATGGCGTAGAGGCTCCCATTCTCAAAGTCTTGGAGTGACTGGGCTTGTCTTCCCAGGACTTTGAGACCCAGATCTGCATGAACGAGTCCTTCTGGCCAGCTATGGAACAACTCAGGCAGCCGGTATGGAAACTATTACATCGTGATAATCACCCTTGGTCGAAATTCTGTTGACAATCCGGGAACTCTAAAAATTACAGTGGCCATAGCTGGCGGCGACGCTGAACCAAGGGGCTAAGCGGCAACCCAACTCTGTGGTTACCGACATCGCCAGGATGTTGAAGGTTGTTGTGATTCGCCTTGCAGTCCAGAACTTTCTGTATAAAGGTAGCTCGCGCAGGCCGACTGATTGTTCTCGAATGTCTGGCGATCCCGGCAGGGCGATTGATTGTTCGAATGGTCTTGATGATTGCACGTTTGAGCAGAGCCAGATCTTTCTGGGCCAGCACAGCTTTTATCATTATCCATTTTGGGCAATTTCTGCTCTTATAAAGGCCTAAGTCACATGGCAAAGGCACTTTAACCTAGTACTTAATGGCTCCAAACTAGCTCATAGCTCAAGATAGCTTTAACCTTTGTGGACCAGTTTATATCAAGCATAACAGTACTAGTATGGTACAAATGGGCACAGCCTAATGCTAAGACTTATAATAATACAAAATAGTAATTTCTAACAGAATACTAGTATATTAAAGATTAATAGTTACTATCTAAAGCCTTATATAGTAAAACTTACTATTATAACCTACAAAATATATTATCCCTTATCCTATTAGGATAACTACTGTTGTTCTGGCTTAGTAGAGAAACTTAAAAAATACAAATAGTCAATAAAGGTAGCTCGCAGACTATCTCGTTCCTTGTTAAACAACATTCCAAATTCCCTCCGCCATCACATAGTCTGTGATCAGCAAGTCCATTCCTGGTTCACTCCAGTCACAAGATCTCAAGGTGAGCTTGAATAAACCCCAATTTTAGGGTCGTAGTGCCCTCGACGCCATGATTTCCTGACGGTGCGGCGAGGCATACCTATAGACCTCATCTCTTTGGGTCCTAGATTGTGTCTCAAAATGTAGACAACCTGAAGCAGGACATAAATCGAACCAAGCAGAGCCACACCAGGTGAGATTGCACTGCCCCTAGAGTTGAGCCGTACTGGGGAGCGAGTTACTCGCAAAAGTTCATCACTCGTGTACAGGAGTACAGTAAGAACTGCGAGATCGGTGAAAATCTACGCAACAAGTCATTTGGTTTGATGCCATTCCTGATGGTCGATCGATGAGAAAACACGACAGCAGATGTATTGATCAGTGGAGCTGCCAATCTCGGTATCCTGCGTAATGTACTGTTCTCTATGCTAAAAACAACGAAACACGAATTTAACGATAAGAAAATCATCGGATTATTTGACAATTCCGACTGGCCGCAGAGTTTCTTCACATCCGCACCAGTAATATGTCTCGAAGGTACGGTATGGTGCCACAGTTTGGCCAGAAATTGAACTCCCATGAAGGTGAGCATATGCTCGCCTGTACATTCAGGCCAAATAAGTAGACTTGGAGATTGGCGTTAAGGAATTGCCACAGGTAATTGAATTCCAACACTGTATTTACAGATTTACTGTCACCAGCACTGTATAGTATCTAACGCTAGATCTTTAAGCATTTACTACTCCGAGTCTATGACTGGACCACCTACTACTCTGAAAGAGTATGTATACGGATTAAACACTAGGGCAGCCCCCTAATCGAATACTAGTGGTAGTGTAGCCCAACTACCTCTTGGCTTTGGACGTTTTTACGAAGTAACATACGTGGTTGACTGATAGTTTGTATTCGCACATTGCTTGAAACAAATAAAACACTCACGTTGGCACCGAGTAGTATTGAAGGAGATTTTCATTGGCCAGTAACATGCGAGTCATCGCGCGCCAGTCACGCGGATGGTGCCACAGATTTCAGCGAGGCATAACGTCTGGATGTCCGCTACAAAGTAGGTGCAAGAAAGGGCTTGGTGTCTACGTTTGGAGGAGCCGCACAAAGCCCGACAAAATTTCTTTGTCAGTCGGAAAGCAATAGGGGTAAAGCTAGAGTCGATGGCCCTAGGCGGGCAATCACGCAGACCATTTCTTTTCTAAAGGTGGTCTTTACGACTGATGGCAAGGGCGCGAAATGCCTTCTTTCAGAGCGCCGAGACTTTCCGTGGAAGAAGTAGAAGGGCAACAGCACGTGTTATGGGCAGTGGCAGCATTTGGTGAGAATGAGAGTGGTAGAAAATTATGAACACCTGTCCGCTAAGTTGGCTGATTGCCGTAGGGCGTCGCCAAACACCTCCCGATGAGAGGCCGGGCTATGACCGTGTTGAATGAAAAATATATATACACAATTGGATGACAGTGGGCTGACAACAGTAAGCCTGCCTGCCTGTTTCCCCGTACACCCATGGGTCCACACAGAACCGTCGACATACCAGCCAGGAAGAACAATCCAAAGCCAGCACCTCAAACGGTGACCTTGCCCTTGATGAAATTCGCAGCAGCAGTAGTATCAGACCCATAGCCAAGGTGGCCAGAAGCACTGGCGCTCTGGGTGCCCCCAGCAGACGGCGAGGTGCCAGCCCCAGCGGCGCAGACAGTATCAGCCGAGGCGCAGAAGGACTTGAACGCGCCCTCGGGCACGCCCTTGACAGCCTGCCCGACAAAGGGGTCGCCAAAGGTGACGGCGGCCTTGACCTTTGCCGTCTGGGCCGCGTCGAGGTTGTTCATGGTGTTGTGCACGAGCATCGCGCCCTGCGAGTACCCCGAGACCACGATCTGCGTGTCCGGGCACGACGCCAGCGCGTCCGTGACGGCCTTGACCATCGCCTGGGTCCCGGCGCCGCCCTTGCCGCCAATCTCGGTCGCGATCCCGGCCGCGGAGGCGGCGTAGTCGACGCCCGTCACCACCGCGTTGTTGTTCAGCGCCTTGCCGACCGCCGTGCTCAGCCCGGGGCCGACTACCATGCCCAGAGTGCTCGGCTCGGTTGTCCCGCGTGCGAAGATCACCGTCACGGCTTTGCAGTCGGCGGCGGCGGCGGCGGCGGTGTTGGCTGAGGACGAGGTGTCGGGTGCGGAATCGCTCGAGCCGGAGGAGGAGGATTCGGAGCCGGTGCTGTCGCCTCCGAGGCCGGGGAACCCCGTGGGAAGGGCAGGGGTTCCTGAGCCTCCTCCGAGTCCGCCCAAGAGACCGGTAGGAATGGGAAGAGATCCCGAGCCCGTTCCGTCGCCACCAAAGCCCGGAATGCCACTCGGGAGAGACGGGATCCCGCTCCCGCCGCCGTCGCCGCCCAAGCCTGGGAGTCCGCTGGGCAGGGACAGGATACCGCTGCCGGTACCACTACCTCCCAGGCCTGGAATGCTAAGGCCGCCATCACCACCCAGGCCGGGGAGACCGCTTGGGAGACCTGGGAAGCCACTGCCGGTGCCCGTGCCGCTTCCGAAGCCTGGCAGGCTCTGACGGGTGGTCTTAGAGAAGAGAGGCAGACCGGCCGCCGTGGAGCAGAAGTATGCGACAAGAAGAGCTTGGTAATGCATTGCTGCTGTTGGGGATGTGACTTTTGCTAGTCGGAAAGATGTATTTAAGAATTTGAAGCGAGGTGGACGGGAGTGAATGACGGCCTCAAGCCTGCGTGTAATTTGTTCTTGAAAATGAATGTGAATCGAAGAAGGCTTCTGGATTGAAGCGAGTGTAGAGAGCGTTTGATTCCCTTGGGATGGGTAGTCTGATCGACTAGAACCTGATGACATTCAACAGAACATCATGAACACTTATACATGAACGACAACAAAACGAGCGACCGTGGCGAGTGATGCCTTCCTTCCTCTTCCGGAAATCAAGCCGAGTCCAGTAAGAAAATGAATCATCGCATGAGGCTGTAATATGTCTGTGGCGTTAGCACGAGCACGTTCGGAGCCGGAATGTCGAGTACCCAGGCCAGGTCTGGAGCAGCCCACTCGCCCCAATGTCCACACCTCGATCCTTTCCACCAAGCCACTAGGAAAAGGAGAGGATCACCAACACCCTAGGGGTAGCCCACCAATATTGACGTCGGCATATTCCTGTGCAGGGGGGATGCCGTGGCGGAGCTAGTGCAGAGGAGAGTACTAAACGCCGGGAGGGTCCCACGAACTCCCACCCATGAACTTGTCGGCCGAAACATGACTATATTGCCACTTCCCGGTTCATCCACTCCCCTGCCTGGCACCTGGCAGTTTTGTTTTGGGACGGCGAGGATGACGCTCGGACACACAGCTGTCTATCCGTCAAATTTCTCTCCGATGTCAACAGCCGATCGGTCTGGCCGTTGAAAGCTTGGCCCGCTGTTGACTGGCCTCGCCATTTGCCAGAAACACGAGGATTCCTGAGTCATGAAATCTGCAGGTCGAAGGAGTGGCGGGTTGAGCTCACATATGCCGTGGTGTATAGATAGAGTAGGGTTACAGTCCGCCGTCCGATCTTCCGGTTCATCTGTACCGCAATGCACCACCACGAGGCTGAGGACTTCAGGTTCCTTTTCCACCCCAGAATGTGTGGGTCGAACTCACAAACCACCCGTTTGTTTCCTTGTAATTGGAGGGAGCTTAGGCGTGATGTGTTTATGCTTCTTTTTCTCTCGGAGCTGAAGGAGTCTGGAGTGGAACCCCCTGGGCCCCGGGGGCGTCCGGTAGGACTTGCCGAGGCACGTTTGTTTTACCTAGTCAACCCCCCGGGATCACACCAACCAGACACTAAAACGTTCTGGACTGTGCCCGCGGGCCGCAATTAATCTGAGATCCAGGAACGAACCTGTCAACTTCTCTCCCGCAGCACCCATCATCGCTGCATGAAATTGTCCGGCGATCAGGCCGGCCTGTCCCCACTGGGAGTATCCATTGTGGCGGGCCGAGGGTTGAGACCTCCTAGGCCGCATGCGGAGCCAATCGCATTACAGGAATACGCGGATTAGAGTGGACCACGATAATCCGCGGCTGCGAGTCGCCCACGATGTTTATTGTGGGGGATGCAGACACTTTTCTGACGACCGAGTAAGAGCTCTTCAGCAGATTATCACACCATCACGTACTGCCAGAGTGAGCATCGGTCAAGTTGTGAGTAGTCCTTGGCACTCATCGGGCAGCCCAGATCAGAAGATGGTCTCAGTGGCCACCCATACTTGAGATGGCAGCCTCGTTCGGGGGATGTCCTTGGTGCTGGCTTCTGAGCAGTGCGCACATGTGATCGAGACGGACGATCGAAGGATCCCGAGTCCAGGTGAAGTGGAAACGAGCTGTCATGTCTCAATTACCGACAATCGTATCTCATCCATTGCGTCTGTGAGCTCGTGTCTCTACCTTGGAAGGAGGACGAGGATATGCAACCGCCCCGTCCAATAGGCCAAGGCGAGCAGCCACGGTCCAAGAGGCCTCGCCCGTCGACGCCTGATAATTGAAACCCTGCTCGATATCTATACAAACGACGTCAGTATCATGCGATACCGAGCCCAGGAAGACCAGCCTCAGCGCCATCACTCTTCACCTGCGCTTCCATCTTCTTCACCATTCTCATTGTCATCCTCGTCTTCGTCCTCAGAGCTCGAGTCACTGTCCATATTCGGATCAGGCATGACCACGTCGTTCAAGAAGCCAACCTAGACCTAGTAAGCCATGGGGGGTTTCACATTGATCCAGGGCATGTTCCACTCACATATCCAACCATGGCCCTGATAATATCCCCGATCTTGTCCTGGCTGTCGTCCGCAGTGAAGACGCTGTCAGGGATCTTCTTCCCAACCGTAAAGTTGCGCAGCTTGAGCAACTCAATGTCTCGGTGATCGGCGTCAAAGCCCTGTGATAACGGGGACGGATTAGCAGCTATTTTGTTCAACGATCCCCTTGGCCGGCACTCCCCGGAAAGTGGGCCTCGATTCTGTCCAAGGTCAAACCGGATCCTACCGCCAGCAAGACCCTGGCAGGTTCCCGAACACCGAATGAGGAGCAGAATTGAACCTCGGCATCAGAGGTAAAGGGCCTGAAAAGGAGAAGGAAGGGAGGGAAGAGAGTACTCCTCACCTTTGGCTTCGTCTTCAAGGCGTTCTCCTCATTGGCCTTACAGAAAGCCTTCAGGCAGCTCTTCTCATCGCCCCTCTTCGCCCCAGCCAGGAACGCCGCCCGGAACGGGTCCTCCAGCAGCACCCTCCTCCACCGGCGCGGCCTCTCGTCGATGGACGCGCGCAGCCTGGCCAGGTGCGCGGCGTCCGGGTGCCAGAGGCCGCCGCCGACGAAGCACGACCCGGGCTCGCAGTGGACGTAGTAGCAGGCGTAGGGGCCCTTCCTGCCCGTGCGCGAGAAGGCGACGCTGTAGTGCGGCTTGTAGGGGGTCGGGTCGTTGCTGAAGCGGATGTCGCGGTAGATGCGGAAGACGACGTCCTTGAGGGGCAGCTCTGGGATCGTGGGGTCCGCTGCGATTATCTTCTGCATCAGGGTCTCGACGTAGCTGTTCCAGTCTTGGAGGGCGCGGCGGTACTCGGGGTCGTTGGCTGGAGAGGGGGCCACTGGGTTAGCTGTGGTTCATATACAGATCGATCGGACACGGTCGTAGATATGGCGATGTGGCTTACCCTTGAGCCATGACCTCTTGTTGTTTGCCTTGAGGTCCTTGAGGAAGAGCAGAGTATTCGGATGCAGCCTGTCATCCTCATAGTCGACGCCGCCAGTAGGGCGCATCTTTTTCAGCGGCGTGATTGTGACCCGCGGTTCCTCGTCTTCGTCCAGCTCGTCGTCGTCGTCATCATCATCCTCTGCTTCCTCTTGGAACTCGTCCCCGTCGTCGCCGCTCTCAACCTTCGCCTTCTTGCTGGTGGAGGTCGGACGCGACACGGGGTTCTTGCGTGGTCTCCCTCTCTTCTTGCCAGTCCCGCTGCCATTTGTTTTCTTGATGTTTTCTGCTGACGAGTCCTCGATTTTGTTGTCCAAGTCATCGTCAGAGTCGGATTCGAAGTATTGGCTCTTCTTGCCGGACGAGCTGATGCGCGTGGACCGACGGCCGCCGGATGCCACGGGAGTCTGGGGAGACACGGCCTTTCGCTTTCGTGGGGGCATTGTCGCAGATGTGTATGTTTTGTCAGCAGTGTACGATAAAACAATAATGCAAGTCAACGGTACAATGATGCTATACAACGTCGTAGAGAGTGAAGTGCAGCAATGGTTTTGGCTCGAGTGATAGACGTCATTCCTAATCTCAGCCGGAGAATTGACGCGACCGAGGCGCGTTTCAACCCCAAAAAGTCCCCGGCTCCTCAACCCTCCGATCTCCCGCCTC
The DNA here is from genome assembly GCA_014872975.1 of Diaporthe citriasiana. Taxonomy (NCBI): domain Eukaryota; kingdom Fungi; phylum Ascomycota; class Sordariomycetes; order Diaporthales; family Diaporthaceae; genus Diaporthe; species Diaporthe citriasiana. The sequence goes on along the minus strand of JADAZS010000213.1, from coordinate 72,769 downwards.
GGCGCGAAAGCACGTGTGATCCACCTCCTCTCGCCAACTTTGCTAGGTATCAACTTTCCTCCAACAATCAACCCAGATATCCTTTCACTCTTAATCTGGAAGTCATTGGGCTTGGCATTCAATGATCGATACATTCGCAGCAAACAAGATTTTATTAAGGATTTATTTACGAGATCGTCTTCACCGTCCAGCTCGGCGGCAGATCCTCATCCGCCGTGCCCCAACTGCTCTCCCTCGTGCCCACCACAAACTCGAGCACGCCGCCCTCCACAAAGAACTCGTGCGTGATCCAGCTCCTGGTCCACGGCTTCCCGTTGAGCGTGGCGCTCTGGATGTACTTGGCCTCGTACATCGGGTCAAAGTTGACCACCCTGATGATGGACCACCGGCCGTTCCTGGCCCTGAGCTTGACCTCGCGGAAGAACGGCGGCGTGAGGAGGTACACGTCCTGGCCCGCGACGGGGAAGAACCCCATCATGGCCAGGCCAGAGAACGCCCCCATGGCGCAGTCGTCGTTGCCCGGGATGCCGTTGAAGGTGGTGTTGAACAGGCTGGGGATGTACCGGTGGGCCCAGTAGGAGCTTAACCCCGGCCGCCCCGCGTAGTGGAACTGGAAGACGGGCAGGAAGGACTGCTCGTTGCCCATGTAGATGATGCCCGACTCGTGGAAGTAGTCGAGCCGCTTGACGAAGAGCTGGGGGCCGCCCATGGCCCGGATCAGAGACGCCATGTCCTGCGGCACGTAGAAGCTGTACAGCCACGGGCTGCCCTCGTACGTGCCCATCCCCGTGTCCAGGTAGCACCGGTGCATCTCGTGCACGGGGCTGCACGTCCGCGTGTTGTGGTACTTCCAGCTGCCGTCGACCGAGCGCTCCTGCAGGAAGCCCTTGAAGTCGCTCCACACGTGCTCCTCGTCCTTGAAGTCGGCGTTGGGCTGGACCAGTATGTCGCCTTGGTTTGCGTTCCACAGGTTGCGCCAGTTGCCGCTGCGCTGCATGTACTTGCGGTAGTCGTCCTCCTTGCCCAGCCCCTGCGCCAGCAGGGCTATGGCGAAGTCGTCGTACGCGTACTCGACCGTCCGCGAGATGCTGCGCGTGCTCCTCCCCGTGCCGTTGTTGTCGACGTCGTCGTGCGGGATGTACCCGAGCTCGTGGTAGCTGACGAGGTTCCCGCGGCCCTCGGTGTTCCAGCTCAGTGGCTCCTCCTCGGCGTCCGAGATGACCGCTGCGTACGCTGTCTCCCAGTCTATGCCGTCTGTGATGCCCTTCAGGAAGGCATCCGCGATCACGACGTCTGCATTGGTCCCGCCCTGTGTGAAGCCCTTACAGAAGGCCATGCGACAGTCTGGAAGTTTGCCTGTGATTTGTCTTCAGTATTTGCACGTAGCCGGGGTCGTTCCAACACGAAGCCTACCCAGATTTCTATAGATATCAACCAGTGTGCGGACCATTTGGGCTTGCGCATTGGGATCGATAATGCTTAGCAGAGGATGCTGAGCACGGAACGAGTCCCAAATGCAGTAGAACCTAAGATAGACAGTCAGAGTCAGCAACATGCTCATGTCTATACATTTGTAGGCCAGGTGTGAGCAACACCATGGTTCGTTCACTCACGAGTCAAAGTAAGGCTCATCCGATTTCCACAACTGGTTCTCCCCCGTGTAATTCTGTGGCGACAACATCGTCCTGTACAGCCCGGACCAGAACGTCACCAGCAGCGCAGGGTCGACGTCCGTCTCGTCCACCTCGATCACACTCAGCTTCTCCGCCCACGCGTCCTCGACCCGCGTCTGCACCGCGGCAAAGTCCCAGCCGGGGATCTCCCTCTCTGCGTTCCGGCACGCCTGCTCGCGCGAGATGAAGCTCAGCCCGACGCGCGACATGATCTCATCCTTGGGCGGCTTCTCGAACTGGATCCAGGCGCCCGCCGACCCAGAAGGCACGTTGAAGTCGCCGTTGGGGTCCTTCTCGAGGATGCGGCGGCCCGCGTCCGGCACGTCCTGCATGAAGGTGCCCGCCTTGCGCACGGTGGCGCCCTTGAAGTCGGCGCAGAAGAAGGCGTCGTACTCGCCGGTGCCGAACGACGGCCGGTACGTGCTGTCGCCCGTGATGCGCGAGCCGTCTGCGTCGACGCGGATCCCGCCCCCGCGCCGCGTGTTGTCCAGGTCGTTGAGGTCCACCAGGACCAGCGGGGAGTAAGGGACGGGGTTGCCGTCCCCGTCCTGGGGGCTGTCCCTGTCCGGGAACCGGAAGCGGTATAGCGCCGTGTGCTCCGCCGCCGTCATCTCCGCCGCCACCGAGTTCTTGAGCCGGATCGAGAAGTAGCCCGGTTTGGCTTTCGACGACAAGGGCCACCGCATCACCGCCCGGGTGTGTGTCATGTACTTGCACTTGGCGACGTCGTCGTCTGGGCAGCCCGGGTGCACGAAGAGGGGGAACTGTCCCATAGACGGCCTCCCTCCCGTGCCAGAGTCGTGCAGGTGCGAGAACCCGCTGATGTGGCTCATGTCCTCCACGTAGCCCGCCGCGTTCTCGTGTGTGTTGGCCGAGTCCGCGACGGGCTTGGCCATGCCGTATGGCAGGGTCGCGCCAGGGAAGACATGGCCGCCGTTGGTCGTCCCGATGAGGGGGTCGATGTACCTCAGGACGCTCCTCGGGGGCGTTAACCTCTTGGGGATCGCATGGCCTGGTATGATGAGATCCAGTACCGATCCTCTGAACGATGTGAAGCCCGGAACTGGGATCAGTATCACGGCCAGGAAGAACACCAATGAGTACACTACCACTGTCCTCCTGCTTGGACGGCGTGCGAGTCGTTTCGGCCGGTACGGGGTGCCAGCCTTCTCCTTGTACTTGGCGCCTGGAGGCAGCGCGCCGCTCGCCATGGTCGTTGCTCAGCCCGGCGTTAAGGACGCGCGCTTCATCAAGCTTTGCAGCCCGCTCAGATTCAGATTCCGAGCAGATCTTATGACGTGAGATCCTTGTCTATGTTCAGGTTGTGGTTCGACCTCAGCCCGTTCAGGTCGCGTTCTTCAGGTGACGTCGCCAAGGAGGTGTGTCGTCTTTGCGGACCGAGGCGGCATGAAGTGGTCAGCGGATGCAGGTCCTCCGTTTCCGTGTCAGCTCATGTAGGTATGTTCAGATGCAAGGCGGCTCAAGCTAGTTGAAAGAGGCTGAGGCGGACCGGGTTTGCGGTCGGCTCTGAGACATGTCTCGAGGACGAACATGTGAAGCCAACATTCAAGGAAATTGGACCCACATTCTTGACACGGTGTCGGATCCGGCGCGTAGGTTTCCCCCCCGGGTCTTGGCAAGGGACTGGCTAAAATCGTTCGGCTTGGCATTCATGTCTATTGGATATTGGAGAGCAGCCGGGAGCCAGCCACTCTTCAACTCGCATACAATTTTACAGTGACACAGCCACGTTCTTACAAAACGCAAAAAAAAGAGACTTCGCAGGGCTTGGAAATTGCTATGCTAGCAAATGATGTCAGCCAGCACGGCCAGAACCACGACAAGGGCACCGCGCTAGCGACGTGCGGTATCGACACCATTGCTCAGTTCCCAGCGGACGTCCGGACCCTCGGCGCTCCCGACGACCGTCGCTGTCTCTTGCATACGAAGTGAACCCCCACCCCCTAATCTGTGTGCCAGCTGCCTGCACAACTCGCCGAACTTTGCTACAAAACAGCTATTTAGTAAGTATTTTACATACTTCTCCATAAAAATTACTTTAATCTAGCTGAAACTTATTATAACCGTATTCATTGGCCAGTAGGCGCTTTTAAATGCAAATGGAGGGACTTAATCTCGAGTGTCCCTTAGAAAATCTATTGAATATAACACATGCCTTTGCACTGTGATGCTGGCAAAGCCAGCTCGCGGTGGGGGGGGGGGGGCGAGTTGTTCAGTATTTCTTTGAAAACAAGGAGGAATTTCATAGTTACTCTACGACACACCTGCACATGCGGTTATGTCGAAAGGAGGAACAAATGCCTTTATCACTACTTCAAGTTACTCAATACCCTGGCAGCTGGCTTACGCCAAGGAAGTGAAACAGCTTGCGTAGACCATTGATTTGTGCTCTCTATGTGTTAATCTTCAGCCCAAAGATTTTCGCCAATGCAGATTGGACGACAGTGTCCTCAGACATCCTGGTAAGACTGGCGCCTGATATGCAACACGTGTGGGGATTCCTCTTCAGTGAAAAAAACTATGTGGCGGCTCTCGTGGCTCGCGCCGATTTCCCGCTTGGGCCATTCGATCTAGAGACCCGGCCACTATGAGTGCTTATCATGCTAAGCCTCGAGGCCTCAAGAGCGAATATGTCTAAATCCCCGTTGGTCTATAGATTAATAGATAGCTAGTATCTTCATCACAGAATTCCACTTTTGAGACTACATTAGCATTGAGTAAGAAACCCCTAGTAATGCTCTAGGGGAGCAATGAGACAGATATTAACAAGGCAGTGATTGAGAGAGAGTGTGTGCATACGGCGACATTCACTACTTGCACATCCAGGGCCGGGGGTGCTAAGGGGGTCCACGGGTGGTTTCGTCCCTAGTCCAAATAGATGCGACGCTGTATGTAGCCTTTTAATACAGTTTTAAATGCTCAAAGACCCGAATGAGATTAAAGCTATTATTCTGCAATAGCGTAGCCCTTTAAATTGTGACAGATAACCTTATGTATGGATATGGTACTGCGCACGGGTTTTCTGACACGTTTTTGGTCTTGCTATTAATAATTCTAAGTTTGCGACCATGTCAGGTCTAGGGCTTACAAAGCCCGGACAGACGCCGGTGGTGGGTCCGGAGATCCCTGAAGGCCGGTCCATCCGGACCGCAAACGCCGAGTCCACCTTCCAAGACTATACATAAACGGAATTAAGTCAGCTCCATATTGTACACATGGCATCGCGCACGTTCCAAAGCATTTTGTCAGCCAAGGGAAGAGGACAACCGCCATACCAACATCCAGTACATTACGCCTGACACTTGAACTTGGTATTACTTGCACACACATCATGGCCACAGAGAAGCCTATCATCATCCTCGTTCACGGCGCGTGGCAGACAGCCGCCCAATGGCAGCCTTTGGCAGAGCTCTTGGTGAGCAATGGCTTCACCGTCTTGCAGCCCCAGAATGCCTCCAGCGGCACCGATGCAGCCGCCATTCGTGGTAAGACCTATCGAGACGATGTGGAAGTCATTCGCTCCGCCATTGAGCCGCATCTTGCGGCTGGCAAAGAGATCGTCGTCGTCTGCCACAGCTACGGCGGTGTCCCTGCCTCTGCAGCTGCAGAGGGATACCAGGTCCACGAGCGGCGGGCACTTGGCTTGTCTGGGGGCATCAAGCACATCGTCTACGTGGCAGCATTTGCACTCCCGGTCAAAGGGTTGTCCCTCAAGATGGCTCTGGGTGGAGACTATGTTCCTTTCATGAGCGATAAGGTCAGTTGTCCTGAATAAAATTGCGCGAGACGGTCCAAATCAGGATGGCTGACATGAATGCACAAATACAGGGAGATGTTGTCACTTTGGGCGATGGTGCCAAAGACGCTTTGTATAACGACACTGAGCCCGAACTCGCAAATCGGCTACTCGCAGCAAGTATCAAACAAAGTACGGCGAGTCTCGAGACTCCCCAAACATTCTGCGCAGCGGACGTGGCTGTACCTAAAACGTATGTTCTCGCCGAAGAGGACCATGCTTTGCCCGTGGTGGCGCAGGAGAGCATAATTAAGGCTCTCAGTGACGTCAGCGTCGTGCGAGTCCAGGCTGGTCATTGCATGCACTTGAACCCCAAAGTTTTGCCCAAATTGGTTGAGGCCATTTCAGCGGCGACACTGGCCTAACCCTGCTTGAAAACTAAGTGCTTCAAGGCTTCAGCATGCCTTATACTCGACGTTCCAAATGTCTTTCATCAAAAAAAAAAAAAAAAAAAGAGGGTCATTGAGCACATGCAGGCAGAGCAGCAGATTTAATTAGTAGAAGAAGTCAATATCACACGTGCTCCATTACTGAATTTGTTTGACTAGATCTATCGCGTTCCTGACCATAGTAGCGCATAGGTGGATGCTTACCGTCATGGGCATGACTAATTTTGTTGCAAATGATGACTCCCTTATGCGGTTTGGCCATCTAATCACAAAGTTCATTTGCATTGTTCTCGGAAGGTGGGAAACTGCCCGCTGTCCTGAGCCGACTTTCTAGGACGGTGGCGCCGCGGCTGCACTTCACACCCCAGAACCTTCACTATGCACTGCATGTGGGTAGCTTAGGTGTTGTGTTAGTCTTTGAGCAAGTTTGAACGAGATAGCGTGATTTATTCATCTACTCTCTACAGATACAGAACCAAAACGTGTTACAGATGTGGAACAATCGACCCCCAAAAGCGAGCCGGCTTTGCACCAACAGGCGCCCAGACATACTCACGCCTTGATGATGCATCTGGGCTTGACACCTTCCCGCGAGTTTATGGTGCCATGCGCTAAAGGTTCTGTCCAACGCTCTGTTAGTGCGAAGGGTCTTTGTCACCATGGTCCGGGTGAGCCTGGATGCACACTACTACTCACTACAGGCTTCGGTCGTTGGGACGTCCATCTGGTTGAAATTAGAGCTTTGGTTGCATTGTTTGCCTTTCTAGACTTACCAGAGATCGGCACAGCAAGTCCCGTGAGGGAAAATCCCACCGCAAGCAAGACAGAGAGCAGCACACAACGCATGGTGAATGATTGGATGAATGATATCAACCTTTTTCTTTTTTTAGGAATAAGAGGGAAAGTAGAATGTTCTCGGTAGAGAACTCTTTTAAGAAGACAAGTGATAATTGGGATGAAGAGATGGAGAAGGAGGATCTGGGTTGGAAGAGTGGAAAGGATCCCAATGTCTTGTACCTCGTGGGCACCTGACGCGCACCAACTGAAGGCAAGACAATTTTCGAACGGCCACCGGTGGGTACAACACACCATAACAAAATTGCCACCCCTGCAACAATGGATCACGGAATGGAGAGTTTCTATTCATAGGTATAGCCAGTCACTCAGAGGCGAATAAACACCGATGTGCAAGAATCTTGAAATCTGTCTTGATACAACCCATCGATGACCGATCGTCGCGCGCGCTGAAGAATCGGTCCTGAGATGCATGGAAGGGAGGGGAAGCCAAAACACGCTAAAACATTGCGTTGGCTTGATGAAGGATTCGCTGAATGTGATTGTTGGTTCCTGATCGGGACGTTGATTTGGTACAGACTGCTCTGGGTCCGAAAACGTAACTTGGGGTCGCATTCTGAACTTTTCCTGCTTGTGAACGGTACCGGTAATCGTCAGCCACCTCCTACACTTCCTCTGAAACAATCAATTGTGCTAATCGAGAGATGCCATTAGGTCATTGTATTGAATCACTCCGTCGCAGTATAATGTGCAATGCGGACACCAGTACTTTCAGCTTTACTTGGGAGGACGCCGAGTTTGTCCGTCCAGGTGTGTGGCGGCCGAGGCCCAAGTCGAACCAAGAGAGGAAGTGTTTCCGGTGGGAGGCAATTCACGATTGGGTCATGGAGAGGCACGTGCCTCTGAATCCCGCTCTACTAAAGCCCAGTGGTGTAGAAGAAGAGATTTTAATGATTTGATGCGTGTTTGACAGGCGTAGATGTTGGGGTGCTTGGGCATGTCTCTTCTTGTTTTAGCGCCGAGTAATTTCCATTCTTTCGAAATTCGACACACAGTCATTGGGGCTTCGAATCGGTGAAACTGTTCATTGGACCACACTGGTTGTCGTGTTGGTGTCCAGATAAATGCGTCGCACTCGCCTTAGTCGGAAAAGATCAGGCAAACTGGTTGGCACATCCCAGAACACTTGAACAATCCCTGCAGTAGCGGCGTAATGAAGCCCGAAGCAGAGTTCTCACTTTTTTGGCCTGAGCAGGTCGTCCCGCCACCAACAGACAAAAGGCCCAGCAACTACACTAACAGCCGCCAGATGTAACATATGCATTGGTCAGGTGGCCTTGAATCCCTCAGACGACCCATGGTCCGGGGTGATTGGTGCCCATTCCGCCAGACTGTGGCATGTGAAGATATTCGAATGTGACATTCATTATAGCAAAGAGTGATGCATTACAAAATTAGGCTGACGATGTTTTTAAACCCAAGGTTATCGACTGTATTCACGAACGTACCGTTATTAGCACTATATGGCATTTAACGCTGGGTCTTTGAGCGTTTACTATTGTGTGAAGGGACCGCCCACTGCTCAGAAGAGTATGTATACGTATTAGAAGCGAAACCACTTACAAATTTAAACATTGAGTACCGTGCATGGCGCCAACGGTCAAAAGCCATCAGAGGCTGAACATCCAGCCGCACCACTGATCTGCAAGCACGAAATTAATGTATTCTCGTAGAAGAAGACGGGACGAATCAGGGACACCAGGGCTATCACTGGATTCTGTTCCGAGGTAAATAGTGATGCAATTGACGCAGAACTTATGCAGTCCTGAATCACCAACGGGTTCCAAAATCTCGACCTCTTGCTGTGAGCCAGGGCCCTAAGCGAATTGACAAGAAGGTCCAAATGTGCGACGTGCGCTAGCACGAGGAGCTGAGTTTGGAGTGCCGAAAATGGCAGAATGGTGCTAATATTAGAATGTTATAGGTAAAGAAGTCGACTCGACTTGAACTCAACCGGCACAGGTATGACCAACCCTACCATGGATCGTGCCATACCCATCTTCTAGACGCGGGAAATGACACCCATTTTGTCAATTGAGTGACTTACAAGTCCCAACTTGAAGAACAGCCCCCATTACATTTAAAATAATACAGAGCACCATCGATCATGCAACCGTCTCCGCCTTATCGCTTGCCTGGTGTTTCACCAGGAAGTCCCCCACCACTTTCAGAACCCGTTCTCTAAGCCCTCCACCATCAAGATGACACATGTGACTTCCATTTGGAAAAATGACCCAGCGCACGCGTGGGATCAGCTCAAAAAATGGCTCCTGTGAAATGTCGCGCGACGTGTCGAATTCGCCATTGTAGACTAGAGTGGGAGCTGTAATTTGCGGAAGGCGTGGTATGCCTGTCCAGCCACGCAGAGAGCCCTTCAAGTCCAGAACGGAGGGGCCGTACCTATAGAATGGAGTCTGAGGTCAGCAGGTGCTTGGTGATGAGCAATGGGGATCAGAATGGAGAATGAACAGAACATGTGTCATGAAAAGGCACGGTGCAATGTCGAGAATCAACCGCAATCAACTTACATGGTGCCATAAACCGTCTGATCCTCGCCAAGATGCTTTAGTGATAGCATCAATTCTTCTGGCAATGGATCCGCTCGGCATACAAACATCTTTTGAAAGATTGTCATAGCGTCGCGATAAGCCTGGCTCTGATAATCGGCCTCTTGCACACACCTGTTCAACACCTCCTGCACATCTATAGGCAGTTCACTTCGACACAGCTGGATGCTCTTCTCAGAAAGGTCCATGCTGGCCAGCCCACTGGCGAGCACCAACCCCTGCAAACCGCGGGGCTGGCGGGCAGCAAAGGCGACACCCAGCAGACCTCCCCAACTCTGACCGAACAGATGGAATCCGGGCCCATCACGCAACTTGAGATGGTCGATGAGATTATCCAGCTCGGCGATGAACAAGGACTCCTGCCAAAAATCTTTGTCTCCGGCCGTCTGGGGGAGATGAGTTGAAGCCCCACAACCGATTTGGTCATACAGGACAACCGGAAGGCCGTGCTGTGGCCAGAGTTCTGCGAACGAGAGCAGATACTCGTGACCGCCACCAGGGCCGCCGTGAAGAAAGATCACGGGCGGGGCGCCACTGGAAAGGTCGCCGAAGACCTTGTAGTAGGTTGAGCAAGAAACATCGAGATTTCCAGGTACCTGAAAGGGTATTTGGCCTTCCACACTAGCGGTCCTCGCCATTCGTGAAATGTGTAGTGCTGAAATAGAGAGTGTGCTAGGATGTTAGACTCGAAAGTGTTGTTGGCCTGGTGGCGTTGGGTGTGAATGTAAGGTCTCAAGGTTTAGGGTGAAGGGAAATGCCTTTATATGTGACACGCCTCTGATCTATTTCGGTATAGTTCATCTACACTTTAGCTTTCACGCATCTCGTGGGGACCAAGTTCACTGCAATCATGGTACGTATTACAAAGGTTCAATGTTGACATCGCACCGTACTGTAGTACCGATTTTCTTCAGGCGCCTGCGCTAAGCTTTAGGCAATCGGCAGAGCGGATCTCAAGCCAACCCACCGAGACCAACTCAGGGTGACTTCTGCGCCGCAATGCTACAGCGCGTTGCATCGGCGTAGGCGCTGGTATTCTAATTGGAGGCTCCAAAGCGTACCCCTCTTTTCGACTAGGTCCATGAGAAAATACGGTACATGTCAACTCACGAACAAGGCTGGAAGGGCAATTCTGTTGGTGACGACCTTATGCAGATCTACTGTGACCTTCTCGGGCTAATCAAGAGAGACCGCCGCCAACAGCCCTGAGAGCTCCGTCTCTATGAACGAATCACCATTGCAGATAAGCAATCTAATCCCATTTCTTACCTCGCCGCACACACGCCCATGCAAGAGGATGATGTGATCCCTAGCTCGTACCGTTTCTTGGGTAATTTCCCCGTGCTTTCAACTTCTCTCTCACAGGCACTGTTGATAGACTGGGCGCGTGGAAAAGATGGAGATTCCCTCGACATCTGCCTCTGCGTCGTTGCTAGCTTTGCTAGCACAGTGCTCTGGACATTTCAGCCACACAGTCAGGGCGGTCCTTTATCGGGCTCCTTCAGCATCTGCGTGAGGATCCATGTTAGAAGCCCCCTTGTGTTACCCCAGACACTCAAAACCCGGCAAGGGGTCAGTCTGTTGGTCCAAAATGGACGACACCATTCGGTTTTGCGGTGTTCCACAAACTTGGCACACCAGTAACTATCGCACCATGAGCTTCGGTAAATAAGTGGTCGGCTTTTTTGACCGGTTGGTCGGCAAGTCGGTCTATTTGGACACGCCCAACGGACACGCCCAACAAACGGCGACGTCACCACCTACTAATCAACTCTTTCGGATCATTTCCTTTCTTTCATCTATCTTGCTCTTTACCAAGTAGCCGGCGGTTGAACAGCTGATGCACAAGAAGGTCTTCTTATTTGTCAGCCAGACGATTGGCGCAAATCTGCTCCCAACCCCTGCCTCAACATCAACCACGCAGAGCCTCATTTCTGTCCCAAACGAAACAGACCTCGAGACCAACGAGCACTTCTAGAACCACATCGTTCGACATGGCCAAACCAGAACGCGTCCTACGCCTGACCGGATCTTACTTCAGGACAGAAGGGCTCTCCGAAGAGGAGTTTTACAACTTTATGTCCCGACGTCACGGAGTCGAGTGTGCCAAAATCCACGAGAAATATGGCATCCTGAAGTACCAGATGGTTCGTTTTCCGCCACACACACACTTCCATTTTTTACGAGGCATAGTTCTCTGACCCAAAATCGCAGACTTTCAACACAGCCAGTACTCGAGGCCTCCTCCAGAGTATGAAGCTTCCCTACAGCATAGACAATCACGACCTCCAGATCGAGTATTACTTCCGCGACGTGTCGTCCCTGCTTGCTGTCTCGGGCGACGAGGGCTTCAAGGCGCTGCACGTCGAGGCCACGCCCTACGTCCGCCTCGATGAAACCACTGTCGCCCTGAACTGGGTCGAGGTCTACCTCGAGGATGGGAAGCTTGTGAACATCGGTGCCGACGGTCAAAGCCTGCAGCCCTCGTTTTCGGAGCAGTCCAACATTCAGGCATCAGACAAGCCCGCTGATAAGTACTACTGAGATTGCGCGTGGGCTTGAATGACAATGAGGCAGAGGGTTGCTGTTGTTTGGTCTATGGGCTCAGTTGTTGTAACTAGTCATAACCAAAATTTTAATTCCTGAATTTTCATTATTGACTTGGCCAGCCCTTGAGGGTAAACAAATGATAAAAGTCATGGTGTCAAACAACCCGGCACACGAAACCGTGCTCCGAGATGTGGTCATCCTACTGAAAAGTTTGCATGATGTCTTGCTGTAGCGGCCGCATTCCACTTGCTCACAATTTTCCTCGTTGAAATATGCGACTTGTGCTCGCGTTTGCTGGACTCCGGAATCTCGCCGCACGAACCAGACTGCTCAAGAAGGAATTGAAGGTCGTATTCGGCCTGCTCAATATGTGCCCGTTGACACACATCTGAAATCTGGCCAAAGGTCTTGGAATTTGCTCGCCGGAGACCCGTCCGTGGGAGTTCCAATCTGACGAGACAAGCCAGCAGCAACCACAATATTCCAGCTGCGCAGCTGACGGCATCTGTGACTTTCGAGAGAATTTGCACCCAAGCAGTTAGTGACCCTTGGCGCCCTGACCAGTACCCCTCGTCAACACTTGTCCTGGTCTCCAGGTCGTCCCAGTTCAGAACACTCTCTGAGACGAGGCACGCGGCCGCCGCACCTGATAGCGGTAGGTCGGTCGCCTTGTGCCGCCAGGGCCCTGCCAGCTCCGGAAGAACACAGCACGGGATTCTTGAGAATGACGCGCTCGAGCCCGCTGGGCTGACATCTACCCCAGGCCTGGACTGGTGCGACACCGCCTCGGCGGCGCCGGGCAACCGCAACTCCCGCAAGATCACTTCAGCCGCCACGTCGGCCCCGTCGCCCTCAGCCCGGACTCGGTCTGCCATCTCTGCACAGGGGAGGGCGTAGACTCCCTGTCCGCTGCGGCTACCGTCCAGCAGCACCTGCAGTGACTTTGTGAGCCTGTCAGCGGTGAGGAGGCGAAAGGGCACCGGGGGCGGACCCAGGCCCAGCTTGTGGATCTGAGCGGCCCAGAAGTGCTGATCTAGCATGAAGGGTATCAGAAGCATGGGCACGCCGGCTCGAAGGCCTGCCGCTGTGTGCCCTGCGCCGCCGTGGTGCACGAATCCTCCGGTTGCGTGGCGCAGAAGCCATGCGTGCCGGACAGACTGGTCTGTCACGTAAATTCGCTGATGCGTACCAAGAACCTTCTCTTCGTGGAAAGTGTTTGTGATATCCCAGTTGGCACAGACGATTGCTCTCGCATCAACCCTGTCCAGGGCGGACGATAGCAACGAGAGGAGCCCAACTGGACTGGGGATGGACATGGATCCAAAGCTGATAACTACAACGGGCTTCTCGTTGCCCCAAGCAACGATTTTGCTGTCCACCTCTATGCTTTGGCTTGAAACTACCTCTTGTAAAGAGTCGACATGTCTGTACTCTGAGTTTTCAACTCTGACAGGTTTGGGAAGCAGGGAGGTGTAGCCACCTATCACCGCATTGTTAGGCCACTCTAAGGGCCGCTGGAATAAGTGTGAGCTCCAGAGGCAGACATGTGGTACTTGGGCGACGGCTATCCTCATGGCCGAGGTCCAGGGGACCGTGTGCATTCCGTACTTGTCCACACGGAGCTTATTCAAGAATGAACCAAAGGCCACCCAGTTCCTATCATGACACGTCAGCAAGAGGCACAAAATTTGAGGTCTGCTTCTTTGGTGAAGGACCGGCAAGATAGTTTCGTGGACTCGTGATCGATGAGACAAAAACCTACAGTACGTCCAGAATGATGTATGACGCTCTATTCCACCATGACCCCGGTACATACGCGGGCGTCGACATCGTAAGCACATCAGGAAATTCCTTCGATGGAAGACTTGGCTGCGGCGAAACCAAAACAAGAGGGATTTGCAGGCTCTCGCAAGCGTGCACATGTACTTTAGTAGCCGGGCCCGCGACCACGATGTCCGCCAGAAAGGGTCGACGATCAGAGGCCATCTCCCGTCCTGTTGGTTCCTTCTCCATGCCTTTCAGGTGGTAACTAGCACTGTTGTCATAGCAGGATCGCCAGAAGAGCTCAAACGTCGTGCAAAGGGACCTCCGCAATGCCGCGAGTCTGAGCTCGCCTTTCACCAGCTGTTTGATGTTTGAACCTACCACCCCTTCGGACTCATCGCCGATGACACTGGCGTACTCGTCAGGGTTGCCGCCGACGTCGTAAAACTCGAAGCCGTTCTCTTCCACGCGGGCCTGGTGGGTAGCATGCGTGGCGATGCGCACACGGCATGAGCCCCTGAGCCTCTGAGCGACGCTGAGGAAGACATCGATATCGCCGCGGCTTCCGAGGGCCATGATGAGAGCATGTGGTCGGTTCACCTCAGTCAGTACTGTGGTCGGGACTGACAGGTCTGTGGTGGTGGTCCGAGCCTGCTGGTCTACGCAGTCGATATAGCGAGATAGGGCTTGGATGGGGAAGACATGGTGGTAGAAGGGATATCCGAGGTACAAGACACTAGGGAACCCGGTGCCCACGTATCGATCAATGGGCCATGAAGCACCTGTGCAGTCTTCTGGCTTCTTCTGCAGCTTGATGGAGAACGTGCCATCTTCCTGACCTGCTTCCTGTGGCGTGACCGAGTAAGCCCCCGTTCGGTGAGCGGGAGTCTCAGACTGGTTCCTTATGAGCCACGCCACGCCGCGCTGGCAGGCTGGATCTGACGCCGGGCAGAAGCGCAGAAGTGAGTCCAGGGCCCACGCCGTCTGGGCTGCAGTACTTTCGCCCCTGCCAGCCTTGGTCGGATCCGGATACGAAAGAAGCGTCTCGCCCCAGCCACCGTCGGCATTCTGGCAGTCGAGGAGCCACTTGACCGCACGCAGCGTGGCTTTGTGCACAGCAGGACTGGAGCGCCAGAAGTCGCCATTGGCAAGACCTCGGAGCACATTGGTTGTGCCGTAGTTGTAGTTATTGCCCCATCGACCCCACCATGCGCCAGACTCTTCCTGATTTGCGAGAAGGAAGTCCAGCGCTGGCTTAGACGCCTCAAGCAGGCGTCTTCTCATCTTGCTGCCCAGGGCCAGGTGTTGGTGCTCACGGCGGTGGTCAAGGAGGAAGCCGAAGCACTCGAGCATCCTGCCAGTCACGTCGGCCGTGCTAGGGTCGACCAGGCTGTCCATGTCGCTGAACGGGATCTTGTGTAGCCAGCGGGCGTCGTTGTTGATGTCAAAGGCACCCCAGCCGCCATCGTGGTTTTGCATGCCGAGTATCCATTCCACAGCGTTTGCGACGCCCTCGGAATGGATGGCATATGGATCCTCTTTGATAAGGGTCATGATCACGACGGCGGTGTCATCGACGTCTGGGTAGAACGAGTTGTAATACTCAAAACTCCAGCCGCCCGCCTGTTGCGTGTTGGCGTAGATGCGCCAGTCGCCGTGATCTACCATCAGCTGCATGTTCCGTAGCCACGCTGCCGCCTTCGACAAAGGTTTGTGCAACCTAATAGTGCTGTCCTGTTTACCTATTCCTTCTGAGGGATGATCTCGATCTGGCCCCAGAGCGAGTGCCATCCGCGCGTCACACAGCGCATTAACAACTAGCGCTGTGTCCCAGCAGGCAGAGATGGTTGATTGCACCCATTTGCCTCTGGAGTCATGAACAGCAAGACGTTCCAGCGCTTCGAGACCCAGGCGGACAGTCTTGTGGTGCATAGGGTACCCCTGAAGCAGCAGCGCCCATACACTCCCGTGTATAGGTGGGAAGAAGCCGGCCCAGTCGCCACTGGCCTCCTGATGATCAAGTATCCATTCCATGCATCTTTCCAATGCATGCTTTCGTATTGGATTCTTGCCACTGTTCATACAAGTGCTTACCCACCCCTGCGATAGTATGTTGTCCGCAGCCGTGAACAGTCCCTCGAGAATGTCACGGTCTTGCTCTGGTCCTAGGAAGCAGTCCCACAAAGGTCGTGATATGGGAACGTTCTTGTTGCTGGGGTCGACCCAGAGTTCATCAAGAAATTCGCTGCAAGCGCCTTTGCTTGAATCTGATGTGTATGCATGTCCTGTCTTGTCCTCGTCTGTTGGAAGCGAATACACAGGCTCGTAATGTCGCACAATCAAGATGGGAATCAAGGTACTGCGCGCCCAGCTCGATAGGACATAGATATTCAGCTTCGCCCAGGTTGGCAGCAGGATCAACTCAGCCGGCATCTGAGGAATCGCTGCCCACGGCACAAGACCGTAAGTGGCGAGGAAGAAGCGCGTGAAGAATCGTACCGAGGCCACGCCTCCCTGACTTAATATGAAATCGGTCGCCCTCTTCATATCTGGGTGAGATCTGGAAACGCCAAGCAGCCGCAGCGCTAGGTACGCTTCCACAGACGTCGAGACATTTCCCGGAAGGTCTGGGGCTAATGCCCACCCGCCGTCCGCCCGTTGGTCCGAAAGCAGCCAGCGACGGATGGCATCGCTCTCTGACGCGGACAAGCACAGACCTGTTGTTGAGTATGCATACTTGAACATGACATACTGGGCTGTAAATGTAGCGTCGGCTGACACTGGTGCCACCCAGTGTCCATCTGGTTGTTGACAGTTCAGAGAGAAATCGACTGCTTGCTGTAGTGCTTTGTGCGCGTCTGGTACTAAATTGGTGGTATTAACATCTTCTTCTGGCAGTCGGGTTCGGTCATCAAACGAATTGAAATGAGTCATGTTCAAAAGCTACCGCTATGAATCGGTTTGTGGAACGACTCTGTACCGTACGAGTAGGGCGACACTCTGTGACGTCGTAAATATCGCAGGACTGGATGGAGACTGCAGCTTTGGAAGGGACCTACAGACAGATCATTGAGCGTGTGGTTCACAGTAATTTCAGTTATCTACGGACTAAAAAACACCGAGGTTTGCACTTGAGATTTGCCAAGTCAGTCGGGTATGTGCACGGCCGAGCATCTTTCAGTACCCAGTGCCATTGGGCCGTGTCATTCAGCTTCATGTTGCGGAACCATCAACGCCCTGGGTTTGACACGCTGACACATATCGGCGATGGCGAAGCTGAAAAGTCCGCCTGAGTGAGTCAACCACGATCCTTTCAAGTTTGGAAATCTCATCATCTCGTGAGCCAAGATACAGAGCAAGTAAATATCTTCGTATCAGCATCTCTAGCGCCTCACACCCTTCTCCTTCCAACTTCGAGACGGTGTTTTTACCTATTGAGGTGAGCGAACTGTAGATCTCATCGGTGAAGGAACACAAAGGCAGTCTTGTACCCACCAAACTTCGTCCTTTCCTTCCTTTTGGTCTTCTATGTGGCTCGCAGATGACTGATGGCTGATGATTGCCGGCAATGGAACCCCCTCGCACTGGACCCACCATAAACCAAACATAAGAATTATCCTCCGATCAAGCATACAAGCACCCATCAAGCTTCCTGGGCGAATCAGCAGTGTTCCAACTCACCCGTGCTTATGTGAGCTTCTTGTTTTGACGTAACACGATATCAGAGGCAAGCTCAGCGACAAGGAATGCGGGAAGGGGCTTCCAATCATCTCTGCCGTTCGAGACCCTGCAGTGCCCCTCAAGGGTGTGCAAAGACAGTGCTCACTGCATTCACTCACTCCCGACCGGCCCGAGAAGGATTGTGTCGTAAGACATCCACATTAAGCTCCAGCCCTGGATGGAAGACCGTTTTAAAACGGTGACGAGATGGATTCACATTCTGGATCCAATGCTCGGAGTCGCAGTCCGAGGTCCACACTTAATCCACCTTTGGCCTGATCAAGCCTGAGTTCGTAGTCCTCTAGCAAATTACAGTGTGACATGGATTGGACTGATTTTTGGGTCCGGTGCTTGTCAACATTGTGTGTGATGGGAATTTGAGCTCAAGCCTGATTGAATCCTGCAAGTTTCCACTGACACTTGACACTTGACCTTCAACCAGACTGAATCGGCTCTTCATCATGAAAACCTCTATTCTAGTCTTGACAGCTTTGTTGCTAGCTGTATACTATGCAATTGTTACAGCGAGCTCTAGAGTTCTCAAGCAAACGGCTCTTTTCCCCAAAGCTGTCGACATTGTGGGTCCCCGCAAGCAACTTTTCAGTATCACAAGAGCTTCCCTACGCCAGATTTTTGGTGGCATCAACACATTGCTAGAAGGATATCAAAATGTAAGATAACTCGCACTTTACTTCCTGTAAACAAAAACAGACAACTTGGACCGTTTCAGCGACGGCTCCCAGCATCGAATACATTCCTTTCAGACTTCAAACCTCATTTACACGTGTTGGAACATCACTGACGACAGCCTCAAAAGTATGCAAGCCAAGGCAAGCCATACATTGTCTACGACGCTAGTGCCCGACAGGAGCTCCTCCTGCCGGTCGAGCACGTGTCGTGGTTCGCATCACAGCCTGATTCCCAGCTGTCCTCTTACGGGGTGCGGCAGGAACGCCACGCAGTCAAATATTTGCACATGGGCATTGAACAGTCGACAACAATGCATTTCATCGAGCGCATAAGCGGCGATGCCCTCGCACGTAACTTGCACCTACTACAGCCGCCTATGCACGCCGAGCTCCGGCGGTGTTTCGACGACGTCTTTGGTGCTTCCGCATCAGACGAATGGACTGAAATCAAGGTGTATGACGCATTTGAGAATATCGTTTTCCCGGCAATGACCCGTGCGCTGTTGGGGCTGGAACTTAGCCGTGACGATCACTTCCTCAACGTCTTCCGCCGCTATATTATGGCTCTTGGACTTGGTACCATCTTCGTTGGAGAGCTTCCCAAACTGCTGAAAGGTGTGGTTGCCCGGATTGTGCGCCTTCCACTACTATACTACCGCAACAAGACTCTGGGGATCCTCACTCCGGTGGTGGAACGTCAGCTGGCGAGGCTGGACAAAGAGAAAAGTTCCTCCAACAGGGAACACAACTTCATTTGGCAATGTGCAAAAGTCTCAGAAAAGAACACAATTGGCGGCATTGGGACAAGGGCCCCGCCCGCCGTCATTGCAGAATGGATCATGTCACTGGGTTTTGCCGGGTCATCTTCGACAGTCATTCAGGCCACAAATCTCCTCATCGACATGGCGAACTGTCCAGCAGAGGACCAAGTCATACCTCGTCTCCGAAAGGACGCTGAAGGCCTCCTTTTGAACCAGAAGCACAGTAACGACAGCGACAACTATGAACGTGACTCTCCGTGGCACCAAGCAGCAACCTTCAAAGGCATGCCACTAATCGACAGCTTGATCCGGGAGAGCCTGCGCTTCCACCCAATCCTGATTAAGGGGCTGACCAAAGAGGTCGTGCCCGAAGGCGGCCTCGCGCTGCCCGGAACCGACATACAGATGCCAGCGGGCTCGTGGGTCGGCGTTCCTGTGCTGGGTATACATCGCGATGAGAGATTCTATCCTAATTCCCAGGTCTACAAACCCTTCCGCTTCGTCGACCGTGCAGGGGAGTTGGAGGCTGGGAAGCCGACGACGACATACCTCGGCTTCGGCTACGGTAAACACGCTTGGTGAGTCTCTCCCTCCGCTTCGATTCTATGCGCAATTTGCTGGAATCATAAGGCTGACTGTTGCATCTTCTGACTTGCAGTCCTGGACGCTGGTTCGCAGTGTTGATGTTGAAGATGATAGTGGCTTATATTGTTCTGAATTATGACGTTGAACCAGGGTCTACGCCACCGAAAATGAGTGTACTTGGCGATGCAGCACTGCCACCAATGTCTACGACCATTAAGGTCCGGAGGAGAAAGGCCACAATTGCGACCTAGCATGGGTTCCCTTGACGTTTAAGATTGGCTTGTGTCTTCGGCTACTAGAGTCGGTCAAATGTAACAGGGTGTCAGCCATGCGACAAAAGTGTGCGAATGCCTACGTGATCCCATCATCGTATCCCATCATCGTATCCCACAAAGCAAGGACGTCTCTCAAAGAGGTATTAATGAAACTCTTTCTCTGGAATAGTTCAATCGACCTCCGAGTCCCTTCTACATGCATGAATGCTAACATTTGCAGGACAACCTGAATTACATGCGAGCTTTAGTAGCAGGTGAGCCGGACCACGAGAACAAGATACGCATAATAAACCATCTAAAAGATGTGTGTTGCTAACCAACTTATATACTGTTACTATTTCAGGTTTTATAGAATGGTACGTGAATATTGAATTTGGTTATGCTATTCAAGCAGCCAACATAACCCAAGTTCAGACGCCAACCTTATTCAAAACTTCCACATCCTCAACGATATACACCATACGTGTTCTTTCGTGGATCTCAGGTCTGTCTTCGACGAATACGACACGGAACCTTTGCGTTAGGGGGCATGGTTCCAAACCCGAAAACACTTTCGTCGGGCCCGGGCAACTTGTCAGTCAGCAGCTCGATATCATACGCCTTGAGGAAGATAGCGGCCGTGAGCATGATCTCACGCTTCGCAAAGTGGCGGCCAGGGCACAAGTTGCGCCCACCCCCAAAAGGCACCCAGTTCCAAGTGCAGCCGTCAAGAGAAAACGTGGGGCCATTGTCAGCGGCCCCGTCCTTCGCCTTGGCTGCTGCTGCACGGCGCCTTGGTTCCTTGAGCGGACCGCTCGAAGGATCGTCCGGAAAGACGAGAAATCGGTCTGCCCAGAATTGATCCAGTGGGCGTGGATGGTCCCGCGTGCCAGCATTCCAGAAGTCAGGGTCAAGCAGCTCATTGCGGGTCGAGAGACAGACGGTCTCGCCCTTTTTGATGTGCCAGCCGCCGAGAGAGAACTTGTCCTGTGTCGGCTGTCGGACGACGAGGACTGCTACCCGCAGCCGCAACACCTCTGCGTAGACCGATTGCAGCAGCGCATCGGAGGTGAGCTGGGTGATGTCGTACTTGAAGTGGCGCTCGTCCGACTCTTCCACCGTGCTGGCGGCTTCCAGCTGCGACATGACACGTTTCTTCAGGGAAGGGTCATGCAATGTCTGTAGGAGGAACCAGCAAGCTGCAGGCACGGAATTGGCATTTGTTCTGATGGAATCCGTGTCTGGTTAGAAAGAGGAAGCCTACCGAGAGAATGTCAGAGAGCAGCAAAAGACAACTTACGCCCACATGAAGGCCAGATTCTCAGCAGCACGAGCGGACTCGTCAAGGATCCCTCGCTTTGTCAGAAGCTGCTGTCGAATTCGCGTCGACTTGCTGCCATAGTACTCTTCCCATTCCACATCATCCGGGATCTCATCGATATTGCAGTTCTGCGCGGCATAGCGCTGCCATCGCTTGACGTGATCCGTCATCCTGTCGCGAGACGCGATGGATGCCGGGTTCAGCCATTTTGGCACTCCCATAAACATCGATTTGACGTGACGGTTGAAGTTCCAGAAGTCGACAGAAATGGTTGGGTTCAGCTCGACGAGATGTGGCCCGAATACAGCGCGAGTTGCAGCCTCGAAGATGTTCTTTTCCACAAAAGCACACAAGTCGGGCAGCGTGGTCCATTCGTCCCCCATCTCGGCGTGGCCATCGAGTACCTGATGTACCACGGCGTCCTGGTACCTCCCGGCCAGCATCTCAAGACGTGCGCCGGCGAGCATCCCCTGCAGCGCACTGTGGATCTGGTGTTCGAGCTCGGCGTCATCTCGGGCCTTGAACATATGCACCAGTTCGGCCGGGCAGCCAAAGGCATTGGTCATGATGTTGAGGCTGCGCGATGTCTGGGACAGACCCTTGGCTGGATCCTTCAAGAATGCTGATACTGTCTCTTGGCCGGATACGACGTAGCTTGAGAACGTCGCCAGATTGACACGGACAGGCATGCCATGATGAAAATGCCTCCTGTCCATCAAAGTCAGATTTCGCTAAGCTTGAACACTGTGATTGGTGACATACACAGCACTGAACAGGAACTTGTGCCCATCTCGTGAGAACCGAATGACGTGTCCAATGAAAGGAATCGCTGTAGGCAGGGTGGGCGGCCGTTTGCTTCCAGGGGCGGCTTTTGCAGCAGCTGATACAGCTAGCCATGACCGCCATGAGGTGAAGACCCAGGTGATGAGGAATGGGAAGAGCAGGGCAATAACGACAGTACTCCCACTAGCCCTAATGAGATCATTTTCAAGAAGCGTCATGATGATTGGAGTAGGTAATGACCGCCGTGCCGCCAATGGACTTCAATTTCACCTGGTTGCGAAAAGTGAGTGAGAACAAAATGGACGAAGAGCACTTCATGCAAAGAGTGAATCCGTACCGATGGAGGACGCGTCCATTACCTCGGAAGTTCTGCTTCATCTTCGCGTATCAGCGATCAGAAGTATCTATGTCCTTTGCCTTGCCATCCTCTCTCTGAAACGGTCGTCTCAAAACGGAGAGCCTGAATTCAGTGAAACGGCACGCTGTCCCACAACATTGAACGTCCAACTCTTCACGCGAGACTAGAGACTTCCTAGGTAGCTGACGAGGAATCCTTCGGATGAATTCGACGGTGGCATCACACCGAGTTGCGCAGATCACTTATCGGTGTGACCGTCAGTAATATTGAGTTATCCTTTCTATCGTTGGACGAAGAGAAGTGGCTGCGGTCAGCAGGATGCGCATAACGCGGTGTCTCCACCGGGGATTACTCAGTTTCGGTGATACTTCAACTTCTCATGCCCGAAAAAGCGTGTCTTATCCACTTGGAAGGTTTCCCTGCAGTTCGGACTTGATATGTGACGACCGAGACAATGGATCAGAAACTCACTGCACTGTATTCACTCGCTCTCTAGTCAGCTCGAATATCAGCTGATTCCCAAACTGCTGATTTGTCGGCCCGTGTCAGGACATCTGCTTCCGAGCCTCATTCGAATTAATCCGGGATGTGCTCTAACACTGTTGCAAAGATCGCAAACTGTCGGTCCGATGTTTCTGCTGGGGACAGTCGTTTTCTCATGTCTTCTAGTTCCCTAACTTTCCAATTCCCTTTCCCACACGCAAACATGCCTATGCTCCAACCGATGACCGCAACTGCTATAGTTGCCATCCAGTTGACCACGACGAGTATTGTGGTTGGCTTCGCGGAACGCGACTCGCATCTGCGCCTCGGAGGAATGGCTGTCACGCTGCTCGCTGCGTACTCCCAGCTCGCCGAGGAACGGGTTCAACACCCCATCGCTCGACCTTTCCTCGGCGCTGCGAGCGTCTTCCTCGTCGTCATGTACATCGACGCGGCCCTGTTGAGCCGATGGACCTTTAATGCCAGGGGCCCGACCTCCTCCCTTGGCGGACTCAATCCCACCTTAAGGAAATCCGTCCAGGGCAAAAGGCAGGACTATAGTAGCAAGGGCTCTGGAGCCACCAAGCCGCGGTCAAGAAATGCTATGGCACGCCTGCGCTTCGGTTTCGACATCGCTCTCCAGAGTCGATTCCCCTGCACTCCATGGGGAGTCAAGAACACTCGGGGCTTCCTCAGCTCGGAGGTCCCATCCAGAGTCTCATTTGTCGCTCCCATGACACTCAAAATATTAACATGCACTCTGATTTTACGCATGAGCAGGTCTCTCGGCGATCCTAGCCAAAATGTTGTGCTTTTCTCTTCATCTAAAATCCCTCTTGTTGGGAACATCATCGACCCTACCGCCGGCTGGTCGAGCTGCATCGATTGTGAGCAACTGAAGATTCGGCTTCTTTCTGTCCTCGGGTATTGGACAGTGCAGTATCTCATCATCAATCTGCTTTACGACTCCCTCGCCGTATTAGCTGTTGCCCTTCACATCACCGAGGTCGACGTGTGGCCACCGGTGTTCGGTCATCTTGACGAGGCTGGGTCTTTGCGCCAATTTTGGGGGTGAGTTCTCCCAGTTGACATATTGGTTGTTAACGATCTCAATACCGGAATAGACTTTTACATTTGAGAAATTATACCGTATCTTCTTGTTGACAGCTCATTACTTTTCCACAACAGCAACTTCTATCACCAGCTCATTCGCCGCGGCTGTAGCAGCATCGCCCATCTCGTTACATACTCCACCCTGCATCTGCCTAGAGGCAGTCTAGTGGCGCGTTACGTATTTATGAGCGCCGTATTTTCCGTTTCTGCCGTGTTTCACTTGCTTAGTGACATTGCGCTGGGCATCCCTATTCACGAAAGCGGCGCTGTGGTCTTCTTTTGCTGCCAGACACCAGCCATCATGCTCGAGGATCTTGTTCTGGACATGTGCAAAAGGCTTGCTGTCAGGCTGGGGGGATTTGGTATCATGAAGCAAGGCGAATTCAGATTTGATACGTTGCCGCTCTCAGTGCGAGTGGGCATCAGGGCGGTTGGCTACCTCTGGGTCATCACATGGCTCACATGCATGTCACCGGTATGGATATATCCAGCCATGGAACGAGACACTGGAGTGCCTTTGATCCCGTTCTGAACGTAACTTAGCTCAGGTGAGTTTGTATTTTCGACACCCTGTTTGTTAAAGAGCATTGAATAACTCGAGTCATAGGTGATAAAAAAGTAAATGTCACTGAACCTCTAGATGACAGCACGTTGCAAGATACCACGGTCGAATTGTGAAGAGGGCGAAGAGTATGTGCTCAGTGTTTCGCTGATTGAGATAGTTAGGCGAGAGATCATTGGCGGTAGAAAATACAGATCCTACTAATCGTTTCTGCATCCCAATCATGCCTTCCCTACTGCTGGTCCTTACCAACTTTCAGGTGAGCTTTCCCGGTTGGAGTCTGATTCCGAGCGCGAAATATATCGGTTTATCACCCGTGAAGAACTGGGTGTCAGCTCCGCTGGTAGTACGGCCTCCATGTGAATTATCTCACCATCATCCTGGAAGAACTGATGGGCGATACTTGTCCTCCACGGGCTTGTGATAAGAAGCTTGACGTTGGCTTGTATGTTGGGGTCGCCAACGAGTCGTAGGACTTCTGTCATGACGAACTGCGTTTCATCAATGAACTCGTCGCGCTCATAGAAGGCCATGCCGTCAATGAAACAAAACAGAGTGACTTCGCGTGGTAGGCCGTGGACGAGGAGACTGAAAAGCCGACATAGTTGCTGTAAGTCCCCCCGGCGGACAAGATCGGGATGAAATTCCCAAGGAGAAGGTGAGATGTTCATATGCGGCTGCTGTTGCAACAATTGAGAAATGAGGGCCTCTATCAATGCTCTACCACCTGTGAAATCGTCTTCTTCTGGGTCAAGGTGGCAGGCACAAAAGAATACCAGGGTGACGAAACGAAGTTGATCTGTCCGCACTGCCTCTGTCAGAGTGGCAGTTAACAAAGATAGAGGCGATACGGTTCTGCTTTCACGAAAGTCCCCATGTATGAGGAGCTTGGCCGGCTTGAGGGATCTCATCCACTGTTCGAAGAACTGCATCTGGACCACCTGGTCTGCCTTGCTTTTGTCCCTCTCGGACAAAGTGCTTTCTAGCTCCTTAACTCTGAGAAGGTCTGAGGTAGATATATCTGGCACACCTAGCAGCTGCAACAGAATTTGAGCTGGCCAGACGTTCTGTATAATTGCAGTGTGTGTAGATGATGGTGGAGGTTGTGGGAGGGCCAGAGGAGCCGGCAGAGGTGAGACAGAGCGTGGTGTCATCTGGAACTGTTGCATGAGTGCAAGAACCTCTGTGACGCAGAACTAATTTTAGCGGTCAAGAATAATCGGGTACTTGGTCAGTGTCGGGTGCACATTACCTTGGTGACGTCTTTCGTCTTGTGCATCTTGATGCTTTTTCCAAACTTCATCCCTTCGTCTTAATTCTTCTAGATGTCGATTCCAGTCTCTCGCGTACACATTCACCAAGCTCAAGAACATGTTCTTCACATCAGATGAGTGCTTGGCAAGTTCTGCTTGCCCGGCCAGCAGCTGGTCCTCGCGAGAAAGTACTTTCAGCATTGCAGCCCTGGTCCCCTCAAAATGGGAATTCTGTGCCTTCTGTATAAGGTGGTCGCTTAGCTTCTGTACTTCGTTGAAACTGTTGAGCAATTCCTTCTGATAGTCACTGCCACTAAAGATAGCAGCTGCAACTTTGCGACCTGAAAGAGGTTTAAAGTACAGTTTCAGTCAGTTCACTGTGGTATGCCGATTCATTACCAGGCTATCTCACCTGAACTCTTGAGAAAGAATGCCATTGCCTGTTCCACTGCCTGGAAGATGCCCGCAACCAGAGAGATTGACGCTTTTCTGACATTTTGATCCTTGGGAAAAGTAGCAGCAAAGTCATCAATATATGAAAATGTCTTCTGAAGATCTGAAAGACTAGTCAACACCTCTTGCCTAATTTTCGCAGCCGTGCTTACAGCCTGTAGGAGGAGACCAATTGTCCCAACTACCGGAGTTGTCCATGGGTCTATGTCAGGAACCATCTTGGCCACGTGCGCGGCAGGTTGACTGAAGTTGTCGGCAACTTTGCGTCGCATGCGCTTGAGCGTTCCCGAAGTCCCCTCTTCACCTGTGTAGGTGACCTGGGCTTCACTCAAACGAAGACGGACCTCGACCCACCCGCTAGCATTGCGAATACCACCGCCCGTCTTGGTCAAGATCTTTGGCTCTTCTGATTCATTCAAGAGTATTGCCATCGCCTCTGCGAATATGTCATTCCAAAATTTCATTGACGGCGCCTCAGCATCTTGATATGCCTCCCGGGGAGCTGCCACTTGATCTGGAAAGGTTTGAAGTCTCACTTCAGAATTTGTTATGGCAAATTGACCAGCGATGCTTTGATTCTGGGAAAGCAAGGGTACATATCGGCCCGATGCCTTATCAAAAGCGCTCAGTGAGTTGAGAAATGCGGGGTCATGTTGTGGAAGGTGGTCATCGATGAAGTCGACCGCAGGTGGCCGACCTTGAAGATGACCAGCAAGGTCGGATTTGTCCATTTCTCTGTAGTCTTGTCCTTGTGAATGAGCTATTGAATGACTCGGAGAGTTGTTGACGAGGCCAAATAGCGTGTCCGTGTTGGAATGACTTTGAGGAACGTAGCACGTGTTGAATGGACAACCGCCTTGTCCCGAATAGTCGGTTCGTGAATTGCGCCCCCAAGCTTCCAAGGATCGGTCGGGCCTTCAGCCTATTCTATGTGCAGTGCGGAGGCAATGAAATCCGCGTCGAAAGCAGAGTCGGGTGGGCCCTGAGCTGCAAGCCCATCTGAACAGAGCCGCACTTCTCTTCTGCTCAAGTTCTGCACGAACAGAAAAATGAGGCTGGAGGATCCAAGCACCCTTTGCTGGAAAGGTGTCATTGTACAGCATGAACTACTCCGTACGCATGCTAAGCTGCATGGGGGCTTGGCAACGTATCTACCCGTGGGTGCCCGGCTTTGCCTCACCCACTGCAGGCGTAGGGGGCAACCGAAGGTCTGACCCACGGGTAGGTATCTTCGCTGAACAACCTTTCGTTCCCGCCAATAACAGACCAGTGCCGAGTGTATGACCCGTCCGGTCTGTAAATGAACAGCCAGAATCGGGCTAGCTCTCCGTGAATGTAACGCTTACAAAAGTGGTACTGGTACGAGAATTGTGTGGAGGAGTAACGTCGGCATGGGCTGCTGAAACCGGTGCAGATGCCAATTGGGTAGAATTGCTCCTCCTCTACCACGCCAGTAAGCGCGCATTTTCTGCAGCCTACACCAACCTGTGCATTAGTATGCAGTAGCGAACCAATGATTTCATGCACAAATGGGTTTGGGACTTTGGTACCTCCTTGCAAATATCATCAGGGCAGTTACAAAGTGTTCAATCTCCGCGCCAACTTGATTGCAACGTACCTAGGTATCTAAGCTGTCCTCTGTCTGTGCCCTGCTTCGTTTTCCACTGCCTTTCATCTTCAATATTCACATGTCTTGGTCCCTGAATCATCTCAACACCACTGCATTCAGAACAAAGTAAACTTTTTCGGCAAAATTCGACAAGCGAGTCATGGCCAGCCTGAGCCAAGACCTACCGGCAGAGGCTGGTGTTGGAGCTGAGACGCTCCTGAATTCCACAACGACTATGCCCGTGACACGATCGGGCGAAGATGAAGCGGCAGCAGGACTCAAAGCCGGACTAGATGCGCTTGGTACCCAGTCATACTCTCCTGGAAGGCCTGGTGAAAATGGGAGTGTCGCGAGTGAAGCGAGCGGCAGCACGAGGAATCCTGCGGTGGATGATCAATCACAGACACTGAGCAGAATTAAAAAGCTCCAAGAAGAGCTGGTCAGAATCGAGAGAAGCGCCCGCTCAGGGCAACAGCTTGAGAGCATAGAAAGCGAGTGGGACTCCCTGTTTGAGCGACATGGACGTGACGCGGAGCAACGCAAATGGGCGCAGATGCAGCAAATGAGAGCCCAAAGCTTCATCAAGGATACTACGGCCTTCGTTGTCGGTAGAGAATGGACACATGACTCAGAGGATAGCTTCATTTGGAACATCCTGGAGCGGGAGAATCACGACAAACAGCTCGTCGAACGCAGGGCGAAGTGGGAAGCCAAAAAGGGCATCACAGAACCACAAGTTGACGATGCGTCAAAGCCAACCTGGAACGGTCTACGCCAGCTTCCTATGTTCTTGGACCCGTTGAGTGATGAATCGAAGTTTAACGACACAAACGAAGCCCGAGGCTACGACAGAGAAGAACGTGATCTTCGGTATCGAATCCATGACCTCGTTCGCGAGAAACATACGGCATTCAGGCGTTGGAAAGCCACAAAGTCGGTACAGCCGCCCTCAGCGCTAGAGAAGGCCCAAGATGTAGGGCCGAAACCTGTCATCAATTATGTCCAATGGGAACTTTTCAACCACTGTTCTCCAGGAACAGCGTTCCGGAGCGAAGAGCAGAAGGATCTTGCCGCTATCGATGTACTAGACGGAGAGCCTGATTTCGTGGATCCGATATCGTCATACAATCAATTGGTACGCACGATGCGGTACGACGGGAACAGGATACCTTCCAGCATTCCAAAAATGGCACACGGACTCGTGCCAGAACGTATTCGACTCAATGGTGTTCATTTTGCCCATATCTTCAGATCATTGTTCATTCACCACCATCCTTTTTCGCAGCAGGTGGTTATGCTTCAGCCCTATCGCTGGCTCGTACACCTTGAACAACTCATCAGAAACCGGTATAAGGAACTGAAAGAAAAGCTCGAGCCGTCTGGCGACCAGGCAAACATATCCGAAGCAGACAAACAACAGGTAATTGGGCACCACGAAGCCGTACAGAGCGGTGTTGAGCAAATACACAGTGAAGGTCTCAACTCAGCCGGGGAGCTACCTCAGGAGCATGTAACAGGCGCAGGTTCTGTCCATCAAGCGGCAGTTTTGATTCCGCATGGTTGGGCAAAGCAACTACAACAGCAACCAGAAGACGATCCTAGAGGCGAGAGTGAAGAGAAGAAATTCCCCCTGGCCAATACGAAGACTGCATTGGCTTATTTGGAATGCCTCATCAATTTTATGAACACTACCATCTCAATCAGGCGAGATTATATCCAAGGGTCGGAATGCCGAAAGATCCATTTCAGAGATCTATGGTATCTCTTTAGCCCTGGAGACGAGGTCGTTGGACAGGATGAAAAACAGGTGTATAGGGTCATCGGGGTCGTGAATCCTAGGCACAGACTATGGTTCAAGAACATTTTTCTCCACGAAGAGGACAATTCCACCTACTTCCAGGTCTCTTGTGTCTTTGTGGATTTTGATGGGAAACGGCTTGGGCCTGTGTCCAAGGAATTTCGTATCAAGGCGTTTGCGGGCGAGAGAACAGTCGAGTCTCTCGAGATCTATCCTCTGCGTCTTCACAGGGATTCAGCTCTACATGTGAAAAGGCACCACAATTTATCAATTGGCTCGCAAACTCTGAGACAAGGGTTGATCAAACGAGGGAGAAAGTTCGTTCAAGCGGCTCGCATGAAGTTGGAGAACGCCTTCTACAATGGACCTACAGTAGATGGAGATGAAATTGAGAGCCAGGTCGTCGTCGACTTCGAAACGGCACTATCCTCTGACGACGCTTTCGATGAGGATGTGGTGCCGGAGCTCACACCACTGGTTGGCGATCTTGACTTCAATGACGAGAACAGCACAGACCCAGATCCTCCATGCAGGGCATGCTGTGGGGGAGAATATGTATACGATGACAAGTGGGTGGATGCAGCTCGCAGGGAAGAGTACGTCAACAGCCTGATACCGATAGATTCCTTCGCGAAGCTACCATCAGTCGCCATATATCCTCGAACTTTGAATGATGCTACTGGCGACAACGATCTCACAGATGACGAGTTTCTTCTCATGAGTTATCGCGTATTTGCATTTGTCTTGAGAACTCGTAAATGGGGT
This sequence comes from Diaporthe citriasiana, assembly GCA_014872975.1. NCBI lineage: Eukaryota > Fungi > Ascomycota > Sordariomycetes > Diaporthales > Diaporthaceae > Diaporthe > Diaporthe citriasiana. Next base: position 42,647 of record JADAZS010000213.1, on the reverse strand, counting down.
GAGTTATACTGTTTTGCTCCTTGTTGATTCCTACTTTCTTTCAATGCTTGGAAGGTATCGTGTCCACCTGGGCAATTTGATGCCGGCCTAGCTGAATGGAGCTCACGGGCGTGATACTCCAAAAAAAAAAAAAAGGCCTCATAATTTCTGGACAGGAGTATTGCCCAATATTGAAAAGGACCTTCTTGATTAATAGCGGGCTTGATTCTTGAGGAGAGTTTGTAATGATTGCTGAGATAAAACTTCGCAGCTCGGCTGGACCTCACGTACATGAAAGACGAAAGTGATGCGCAATCACACGATAACGAGCAAGTTCCGCAATTGGCTTTCGATCAATTAGTGTTGCCAGAGGGACATAAGGATGTCGTCTTGTCTCTCATATCTCAACATTACCGCAACAAAGACTCTGGGAGGCGCAGCATCGGACAGTCTGATATTGTAAAGGGCAAGGGTAAGAGAACCATACTGTTGTTTATCTCCGCCACAGTCTCTGAGCTACTTACTGACGGCCCACAGGGAAGGGCCTCATTCTTCTTCTGCATGGTGCTCCAGGGGTAGGAAAGACGAGCACTGCAGGTTCGTGCTCTGCCAGAATAGGCTCTCCTGAGCAACGCTGACAGCCCCTTACAGAGGGAATCGCAGAGAAGTTCAAGAAACCACTTTTCACCATTACTTGTGGTCAGTATTGACATTGAGTCACTGCCTCTAAGCTCTTAAATCTGACACTCGTGTGGAGGTGACCTGGGGTCTACTGCCAAGGAAGTGGAACAGGCGTTGGATCTAAACTTCACGTTGGCGAATAGATGGGGATGTATCTTGCTTCTCGATGAGGCAGATGTCTTCTTATCCTCGCGACTTCCGACTGACTTCGAGCGAAATGCACTCGTTGCAGGTATTCTCGAGAGATGCTTCCAATCCTTGCCTACTTTAACTAATACATAGCTCAAACAGTCTTTCTCCGCGTCCTCGAGTATTATGCTGGGATCCTTTTTCTTACGACGAACCGTGTTGGAGTGATTGATGAAGCGTTCCGCAGTCGCATCCACATCAGCCTATACTATCCACCCCTGGGCCCAGACGAGACGCGGGCAGTATTTAAGCTAAACCTGAAGCTGATCCAAGACCGCTTCAACGACGACAAGAGGAACATAACGATTGAACGGGATGCAATCATTGACTTTGCTCTGGAGTACTTCGACAAGAATGAGAAAGCTAGATGGAACGGTCGACAAATCCGGAACGCTTGCCAGACAGCGCTTGCTCTAGCCGAGTTCAAGGCACAAGGAGCAAATAACGAAAAGGTCTTGGATCCAAACGCTGACGTGCGCCTTGCAGTTGAGAACTTCAAGGTTGTGTCGAAGGCCTATCTCGACTTTACCAAGTACCTCAAGAAGTTGTATAAGATCAACGAGGAAGAGAAGGCGGCAGAGCGTGGTCTGCGAGCACCTGAATCGAGTGGACAACCTCGTGCTCAGTCCGGATATCAGTTTCGTCGTAACCAGTCCTACAACAGTGCGCCTGGGAATCCTATGCCGGCCGTTCATGGCCAGTCCTACGAACCAGCCCCGATGGTGGGAGCGGCTCACATGAACCCGGGTCTCGGTATTCAGCAGCCAGGCCAGCAGTCTGCGTACAACATCAACCCTACGCAGCTCGCCCCTGCGGGCACACCAGTGGTATATGGGCCTTCAGGTCAACCCCTTCCAGGTCAGATGACACAGCAAGGTCAGGAATACGGGGGGATGCAGTCCCAGCCAGTACAGGGCAATATCAACCAACAAAACCAGCCATGGGGGCAGTTGCCATGGGGCCAGATTAGCCCACCAAACTCTGCTGTTCCGCCTCAGTCACCAGCACTAACCCAGCAGCAGTACCAAGCCCTAATGCAATTGAACACAAGCCAAGGGCACCTCGGGAACCAGTTGCATGCAAGCCAGCCACTCCAAGCTCAACAGGCGATGTACTCTCAGCAAGCCATGCAAAATCAGCAACAACAGCAACAGCAGCAGCAGCAGCAGCAGCAAGCTCCTCAACAATGGTATCCCAACATGAACGTGCAGAACATGCAGACTGCGGGCGGGCAGAATCCGCCTGGCCCATCGCCGCCTGAGGAAGTTCAATGATGATGTCGGCTCACAGAAGGAAGCACCTCTATCAGAGGCATTCTGCGGCCCTGGGACCGGACACATTGTTTCCCTAGGATCAAATGGGTTGTGATGGAGGGTTCGGGCCTGGAAGCAAGGACAGCGGGACTGTGTTGATCAACCATCCCTCTCTATCAATCCAGTCTTCTTTGGACAGTTCCTTCTTTTCAACAACAACCCTGGGAAGCTACTGTGTTGGGGAATTCTTTGCTGCCTAGGCGAAACATTCTGATATACTCTTGGCTGCCACCTGTTTACGCCGGGACTGGGGCTACCCAACGCCTGGCCGGGCTTCAAGCTTGAACAGCTCAGGTAACCACGGCATACCTAACAATTCGATAGCCAAAATTTGGGGTCCTCTGGCTGTTGGAAAGAATTCATTACAGAGAGAAATGAGACCGGAACTATTTCATTAGGTGTTCATTAAGTGGACGATTCCTGTGGGGTTAGTTTAAGCGTGACCAATATGTGCTGTCTTGTAGAGGTGTGATAACAGCTTGGGTAATTCCAAACGCCGATGTGACTTGATTAATTACACCTCACAAGGTTTCGGCAGTGAAGGTGAGCTGTTGGGGTCGCCCTGGTGTGCGACCTTCTCCAATGTCATCAGCACTTAGCGTGGGGGCAATGACATGGGGAGCTCAACACATTTGTCGAAGCTAAAGTAACTTGCATGTGACAAACTCATCCGTGGCCTCAAATGCTCTGGTAGCAACAAGAAAGGTATCTAGGCATTTCGAGTAGCCCATACACCAAAATGGACACCCCAAAGCGAGCCCGGGGCGAACGCCAGCCTCTACTAAGGGAAGTCCCCCCAGTGCCCATCCAGGAAGACAACGGCACTTCTCCCGACGACCTGTGCCACGCCCACGAGCACGACACATCCCACCCAAGGACAACCAGCGCAGCCGCCAAGATCGTGGCCACAACGACCTCCTTCCTCGTGCTGGGTACGTGAACCTGAAGGGGAGACAGACACACAAGCTAACAAACCCACCCAGGCATGCTCATCTCAACCCCAGGCGTCGTCCTCCCCCACCTCGAGGCGCACTACCACCTGAGCGACGTCCGCGCAAGCCTCGTTTTCCTGGTCGCGCCCTGGGGCTACCTCGCAGGCGCCTACCTGAACGACCCGCTGCACAAGCGCCTAGGCCAGCGCGGCATCGCGGCCGTCGCCCCCGTGTGCCAGGCCCTCTTCACCACCCTCGCCGCAACGTTCCACGCACCTCACCGCGGCGGCTTCGAGGTGTTCCTCGCCGCCACCGTGTGCGGCAACGTCGGCGCCGGCCTGCTGGACGGGTCGTGGTGCGCGTGGGCGGGCGGGCTGGGCGGCGGGCGTCGCAACTTCGTCCAGGGCCTGCTGCACGGATCTTTCTCCGTCGGCGCGGGCCTGGGGCCCTTCCTGGCTGGGACGCTGTTCTCCGTCTACGGCCGCCCGTGGTGGGAGTGGTATTACGTCCTCCTCGGCGCGGTCGTGCTGCAGGCCGTGGTGCTGCTGTGGGTCTTCCGGTTCGAGGACGGGGCGAGGTACCGCGAGGCCATGGCTGCGTCGAAGCAGCAGCAGCCCGTGGAGCCCGACCACGCCTCCGAGGCGCCGCCGCTTGCTGGGCATGCCGGGGGAGCGTCGCTGAGGTATGCTGTCACCTGGATCTGCGCCGTCTACTTCCTGGTCTACGTGGGCACCGAGCAGGCTATGTCGGGCTGGATCGTGACCTTTATGCTCCGGGCGCGCCACGCGTCGACGTACGTCGCGAGCCTGTCTTCCTCGGGCTTCTGGATCGGCATGGCGCTGGGCCGGCTGCTCCTGGGTCTCGTGACGGACAGGGTCGGCGTCCGTGTCGCCGCCACCGTCTACGTGGTCATCGCGATCGCGGCCCAGGCGGTCGTGGCTGCTGTGGACGTCGTCGTTGTGACCATTGTCGCCGTCATCGTTGTGGGCTTCTTCCTGGGGCCCTTGTTTCCCTCTGGTATCGTCGTGCTAGCGCGACTACTACCTAAAGACTTGCATGTTGGAGCCGTGTCGTTTGTTGCCTCTGTTGGTCAGCTGGGCGCGGCTTTTGGACCGTTTGCCATGGGCGCCGTGGTGCAGCTGTTAGGCATTAGGACCTTCCAGTTCTTCGTCCTCGCATTACTCGTGGTGGCACTGCTGATTTGGCTCATCTTCCCGAGATTACCGCCTGTTGAGACAGATGGTGACGGCTCGGGAAGTGCCGAGTCCACGGAGCCCTAATCTTAAGAGGGAAGGGCCTTGACGGCTTGCTCATCGCCAACCCATGCACCATGATCCCATCACTGCTGGCAACTCATCACGTTACACTCGGCCAGACCAAAAAATCTAATGCTTCGTCACAGAGCACAGATCCCTTAATACCCCCTCTCCCGAATGGCCGTTAACTCAAGCTTTTTGCCAGAATATGTGATAGCATACCAAATTTCTAGGCCAATTTCCGGCAGATAGGTTGTTCAGGCCCAATGCCAAGCAGACATTGAGCGAAGTATACTATAATGCCGGAGTGGCCCCGCATGATGCAAGCCTAGCCAGCTACAGGTATCAGGTGACGGGGGGTAGAAAAGTCTTGGCGGGGGGTAGGAATTATGGGCTATAATCAAACCTGATAGGGGGTAGTAAGGATATACTAAGGATATACCTGTATAAATACTAGTTAGAAGAAAATAATATAGACTTGGATTTTAAGTATATACTTTATATATACTCCATGATATGTTATAATATTTATATATACCAACTAGCACGGTACTAATATAGTATACCCTATATATATACTTAACTTAGCTCCCACTTATACCTTATAATATTTCTTCCTTTTTTCTTTTAATAATATCACATATTATAAGTATCCCCTAGCTCTTATACCTATATAGATTATATATATACTAACCAGGTATTATTTTAAATATTATAATTAATTAAAAACCATTTTTTTATATATATATAACATAAAATAGGCTGGTAAAGAGTATATACTAATAATATATAAAACTATATAAATACTATATAATTTTTTATATATATAGAATATAAGATAGGTTACAGGTAAGTATATACTAACTTTATATATTAATATAATATATATTAAATATATATACTTACTGGATTAAACCCTATATATAGTATTATATCTGGCCTAACTTTATACCCATATAAGGTATTTAGCCCCTTATTATTACTTTCTCCCTTATCTTTAAGGTTATTTAACCAAAAAGCTATAATATCTTATATACCTATATACTATATATACTAAGTATATTTTAGTGTAATATTAAAAAAACTAAATTCTCTAAAAGGGCTTTTAAAGTTAGCTATAATTCTAAGTATATATTTTGTATATATTTAGTATATAGTAATAGTATAACTTGGAAGCTGGAGGTAAGGGGATGGTAAGTATATTTGTGGTATAAGTCTTCTATGTGCTAGTAAGGGGTAGGTCTGTACTACCCCCCGTCAGGTTTAATTACGGCCCACAATTCCTACCCCCCGCCAAGACTTTTCTACCCCCTATCACCTGTGACCTCAGCCAGCCATGGTTGCACCACAAGCTGAAGGTCCGGCGCCGAAAATATACAAGCATGTCTCGGCGCCAAGCTGTTTGACTCGCAGCAAACCCTCCCTATAGTGGATGAGGTTCGTGCAGATCGTCAAGGTCGGCCATGCTACAGAGGGCGCTATGATATATAAAGTCAAAAAGGGCCTCATACGTCAGCGAGGTATAAGCTGAGGTATTGGTGAGCAGCAGAAATTTCCACTCGACGCTCGTTTTCGCTGCCTTGATATACCCGAACCTTGGTCTTGCCTTGGGCGCGACAAGTACACCACTCTCTCTTCATCCGATCAGGCCTGCGTACAGCGTTTTGTGTGGGTGGAATCAGCGGCGATCAACATGCCTAGTATCATCAAGGCGACGGCCCTCGCTGCCGTGGGCTCCCGGGCCCTGGCGCAACTCACCTCGTCGCACCCGGACCTGGCCAACTTCGCGGTGTACGACCAAAGCTTCCAGGACATACTCGGCAACAGCGCCTCGATCGAGCTCATCTACAACGCCACGGAGCCGCTCTTCCACGAGGGCGCAATCTACATCGCGGCCGCGGACTCACTCTACGTCAGCTCGAACCGGATCCCGCTGCCCGAGGGACAGGTGGACGAGAGCACATGCAACCAGATAATTAAGCTCTCTGCGGTGACGAATGTTTCATCGCCAATCACTCAGGACGCCGTCCCGCCCATCACGGTCCAGCCCCTCGACACATCCAGCATCGTCCTCCCCAACGGCGGCATCGCGCACCCGGGGTCATCAGGGATCCTCTTCACTGCGCAGGGCAGCAAGACGAAAGCGGCGGGGATCTTCTCGATCCCAGACCCAGTGGGCAACCCCAACGCCTCAGAAGCCGTGGTGACCTCGTTCCTGGGGCGGCCCTTCAACTCGCCCAACGACGTGGCGGTCAACACGGCCGACGGCGCCGGCACGATCTGGTTCACGGACCCGTCGTACGGCTCCTCGCAGGGGATCCGCAACGCCCCGCAGCTGCCGAACCAGCTGTACCGGCACGACCCTTCGGCCAACACGACGCGCGTGGTGGCGGACGGGTTCCAGCAGCCCAACGGGCTGGCGTTCAACGCGGACTTCAGCGCGCTGTACGTGACGGACTCGAACGCGTCGGAGGAGAACCCCGCGGGCCCGGCGACCATCTACAGGTACGACGTGGTCTACGACGCCCCCGGCACGTTCCTCGCCAACAGGCGGGTGTTTGCGTTCGCGCCCGCGGGGATCCCGGACGGGATCAAGGTCGACGCCGCCGGGAACGTGTGGTCGGGCACGGGGTCCGGGGTGGCGGTCTGGAATGAGGCTGGGGACCTCATCGGGCAGGTCACCGTGCAGGGCGGGGCGGCCAACTTTGGGTTTGGGGAGACGGAGAAGACTGTTTTTGTGCTGGGGGAGAAGCTGCTGTGGAGGGTGAGGCTCGATATCTAGGGTGCTGGCATAGTGTGTCTCTGTTCCTTTGACGAGTATATTCTTGTACATAGATTAGATGTGAACATGGCCTCGGGGCCTGATGGATACATAGTCGATTTCTGTGCTGTCGAGGTTGAAACGGCTCAGCCTTGGCAGATCTGCGTGCGTCATTTTTCCCCGGGCATCTGGCGTGCAGACGTGGTATCAGATGCCCCTAAACTCATGCATGAATGCATGCATGAGTTGGTGCATGATGACGAAGACGGAAAGGAAGCAGAGAAGAAGCGGGCCGTGTCCCCAGCAGCCCTAGACACAGGCTGGCTGACTGATCGACCGACTGACTTAAGGAGAAACAAGGCCAGGAACGGGCCGCCGCGTGACTTACCTTGCATTGTGGTGGTTGTTGAAGAAAGTTGAGAAACACCGGGGCACAAAACAGAGACAACAATCCACCTATTCGGTCACGATCATCACGATCAACATAGTGGCAAACAGCCTTGTCTCGGGTTGCCCCCAAGGATCAGCAGTGGTGATTGACCTGTTGGCCGAAAAAACCTCGCACATGTTCCGAGGTGGTGAGTTGCGCCGATTACACTAAATTGCGATGCCAATTCGGGCAAGGCGACTCGAGACACGAGGGCGGGCTTGGCACGCCGCTCAGTCTCAGTTTCTCAAGTCAGTTCAGCCCGTCCCTCGATCTCGGGTGAGAGATGAGATGCGATGCAGATGCAGATGCAGATGCAGATGTGAATACAAGCAGATGCAGATGTACTGTATGCGGGCTATGATGTGTCAGTGTGAGCGTGTGTGTGTGTGTATAATGTGCTGGGATTTGTTAGTATATTCATTGCACTACGCGCAGCACACTGACCTTCACCCAAAGTCTGCATCTTACAGAGTTCCGTCAGGAAATTCCAGAAACCCCAAAACATGTCAACCCCAGGCTGGGACGATGGGATGAGCTCACCCTCGCAGCCCATGGTCAAACACTGGCTCCCACAGATGGACGTTTGTCTGGTGGGGCTCATGTTTCAACACAACACACGCACAACCTGACGAACACACACACACAATATGCGCATTACACCAGCAATCGTCACTGCTCCCTCGTTCTCGCACAGTCCACAATGCCATGCCCATGATTTTTGTTTTTTCCCTTCCCTGTTCGCCACCCCGATGCGGTCAAGGGCGAATCGCAGCCGATCCCCCAGATTTCCCAACTTAGGAAGAGTCGAATGGTCCCCTAGAGTCGCAACTCGGATGATCCCCGTCGCCCACCCCCGCCAGCATCTGCAGCTCTCAGCTTGGTGTGGTGGTGCCCGCCCCTCTTTGTCGCATTTCCCCTGAGCTCTGCCGACGCTAGGATGTCGCTAGTGTAGCAACTGATGAGGGACCAACCGCACTTTAAGGCTGAGGGAGGCCGGCGGCGCCAGCGGGTTTGCCCACCAGACAAGGACGGCCGTTTAGCCGTTCTGGGCGTTTGGACTTGAGAGAGAGACCGTTTGAATCGTTACGACTCGTTGACCCGACCCACGAACTTCCCTGCAGCTCAGCTCTGCCTTTACAGCACCTTGACATCAACCAAGCTTATCTTTCCTTGCACTCACTCTGACTTGCTCACTGACCGATCGACCTGCCGCTTTCTCCATTTTTGCCTTTGGGATCTTGAGACTATTCAAAGTCAATCAAGTCGATGAGACACTTTCAGCATCGGCAATACTCCTGCCTCTGTATCATTCTTCTGCCCGGTACATTCGGCCAAGTACCGGCGCCTGGGCTGACGTGCGGAACCAAAGGCGCCGCCTCGCTACGGAACTAATTCTAAAGCCGCCTGCACTCCCGGGGTCAACTGACTGGCTGCTGTGCCGGTAACTCACACCACCCCATCACACACACGTCAAGACGCTTGGAGTCGGCCGTTTCAGCCTTGTGCCGGGCACCCTCCAACAACGACCCAAAACTACGTGTACTTCTTTCCCCAAGTGAGCTGAGCGAGTCTGTTCACGTCAGAGGACACTACAACCTTCTGCTGAGCGGACAGGAGATTTGTTTCTTGGAGGCAAGTGTCGTGGACGTGGTCGCTGTCGTTGGGCGACATGACCAGACAGCGTCCATCATAGAGACACCCTCATTAACTCACTCACCCACCCACGCTCTCACTCTTTCATCCCCTCAAACACCCCCCCCCCCTCGCCAGTCGTCATATGCCAACCAAGCTCTCCCTGAAACGGGTATGAAGAAGCGCGTGGCCATCCAGACGCCCCGAGGCATTCGGTATCCAGGAGGGCTGCCCTCCCCGCTCAGCCGCAACACCATGCTGCGCTCACGACAGCAGACATACACCTTCGTCGCCGGCGTCTTCGTCCTCTACGCCATCTTCGCCACCACGCGCACCTTCCTCCCCGTCGCGGACCTGCCCATAGGCCTCTCGGACATCGAGCCGCCCTCCTTCTCCTACGACAAGGCCCCCGTCTCCGTCACAGACGATGGCGACTGCCCAGAGTACGGCCGCTGGGCCGCCCACCCCCACGAGCCGAGGTCCGCGGGGAGATACCGCCTGCCCTACCAGAGGCCCGCCCCGGAGTGCAGGAAGATTGTCATCCCCGAGGTCGAGGAGGTCATCCGCGAGATGAACAAGACCATCAAGGACCCTGACCTGTTCAGGATGTTTGAGAACTGCTTCCCTAACACGCTCGACACCTCTGTGACGTGGACGGGCGTGTCCAAGACGAACATGCAGGAAGAGGTGCGCCCAGCCCTTTCGCCTTTCATATGCGTACCTGATCAAGGAGTCATCTTACTGACACATCTCTCCAGCTCACCTTCATAACAACAGGCGACATCCACGCCATGTGGCTGCGCGACTCGGCCAACCAGCTCCAGAGCTACGTCAGCCTGCTAAAACCGCCCAGCGAGAAGAGCAGCAGCAGCAGCTCGTCATCCAGTGACAAGCAGCAGGGCCAGCCCGGCAGCGGCAAGCTCGCCTCCCTGTTCCGCGGGGCCATCAACCTCCAGAGCAGGTACATCCTGGCCTCGCCGTACTGCAACGCCTTCCAGCCCCCCGTCGAGTCCGGCATCGACCCGGCCGACGGCGGCCACCGCTCCGACTTTGTCTCGCCCCCTTACAGCGACGCCGTCGTCTTCGAGTGCAAGTACGAGCTCGACAGCCTGGCCTCGTTCCTGCAGCTGTCGTGGGACTACTACTCGCGCACCAAGGACGCGAGGTTCTTCGTCGACGCCAGCAGCGGGGGATCGTCCTCCCCGACCGCGGCGGCCAACTCGCCCACCAGGAAGAAGAAGGGCAGCGGCAAGACGGCGAGTCAGGGGGCCGGGAGCAGCGGCAGCAGCAGGAGCAGCGGGTCCAGGAACAGCCTGAGGAAAAAGAGGAAGGCGAGGAAAGGAGGAAGAGGGCCTCGGCGCGGCGCCATGGACGGGTGGAAGGACGCGGTGGAGGCGATCCTCGACACGGCCGAGGCGATGCGGACCCCGACCTACAAGGACGACGGGATGGTGCCCGACGCCCCCTACCGCTTCACGCGGGTCACCAGCGCCGCGACCGAGACGCTGCCAAACGGGGGCAACGGGAGCCCCGTCAGGGGCGGCACGGGCCTGGTGCGCAGCGCCTTCAGGCCCAGCGACGACGCCACCACGTTCCAGTTCCTCGTGCCCGCCAACATGATGCTCGCGCGGTACATGGGGCTCTGCGCCGAGATCGTCGACCGCGTCGAGAGGGAGGAGGCGAGGGTCTCTGCTGCTATGGAGGCTGCTGCTGCTGCTGCTGCCGTGGCTGAGGCCTCTTCCTCTTCTTCTTCTAGAGGTAATAGCAAGGGTGGTGGTGGTGGTTCGAGCCAGGACGTCGTGGGCGCGGAGGACTATTACGATGATATGGAGGATGAGGATGAGGAGGGGGGCGACAACGATGCAGACGACGAGCCTCTGGCCGAGAGGATGCGGCGCATGGCCAAGGAGATCAAGAAGGGCCTCGAGACGTACGGCAAGATCAAGCATCCGCAGTTCGGCGAGATTTACGCCTACGAGGTGGACGGGTACTACTCGACCAACATGATGGTGAGCAAACATCCTCCCTCCCTACCATCCCATGAAACAACCAAAGACTAACCCCAATTTCCCCTCCCCAGGACGACGCAAACCTCCCCTCCCTCCTCTCCAGCCCCCTAACAGGCTACGTAGCCCGCACAGACCCAATCTACAAGGCAACGCGGCGCTTCGCCCTGTCCGACTCAAACCCCTACTACGACCACGGGCCCGTGATAAACGGCACGGGGGGCCCCCACATCGGCCCGGGGATGGCCTGGCCCATGTCCCTCGTGGTGGGGATCATGACGAGCGACGACGACGACGAGATCCGCTCCATGCTGGGCCAGCTGGTCTCATCGACCGACGGGCTGGGCCTCATGCACGAGAGCGTCAACGTCTGGAACGCGGGCATGTGGACGCGGGCCTGGTTCAGCTGGGCCAACGGGCTGTTCGGGCAGATGGTCCTCGACCTCGCAGAGAGGAAGCCCGGCGTGCTCAAGAGCAGCTTCCAGGGCGAGGGCAAGGGGAAGAAGTCATAGTGGCTACTGCGCTGCGTCTGCGCCTTCGGCTCTCGCCACCGGGTGGGTGCACGCCGGGGTGGATTGGGTATGATTATTTTGGGAAGAACTGGCGATAATACCCTTACCTTTTTTTTCTTGAATTAGCGCGGGCATAACTTGCATATAGAAGCGGAATCTGATTTCACACGACGAATATTATCGTATTCTCAACCTGGCTACACCGCTATCTATTCCTGATTTCGTGTCCTGTCCGTGCCATCAGAGGTCCTCTTCACTGCAGACGTTTACATCAGCAAGGAAAGAGTGCAAGGGAAATTGGAAAAATATCATTTAATGCCCTTTACTCCACGCAAAGAGCAAGATCCCTCAAAATCAAAATTGTATGGGCGAACCACGCCATCTGGCCTCATGAAACCCCCAACCACAGCAGCCAAGCCGCCGCCCCTAGCTCAGATCAAACCCAGCGCCCGAGAGCACCGCGTACAGCAGCTTCTCCTCCATCTCCTTCTCCGTGCGGTACATCGGGAGCTTGAGCAGGTTCACGCACGTGCTCGCGCTCGGCAGCCGCGTCGGGTCCGACCCGCCGTCGCGGATGCTGAAGGCGGGCTTCAGCTGCCCGAACCCCAGCAGCGGCGCCCGCGGCGTCGACGTCACGTACTTGAGCACGGCACGCCGGTTGCGGTCGGGGAGCCGGTGCAGCAGCTCCCAGAACATCTTGATCACGGGGTGCTCCTCGCCGTCGTCGCCGATCTGGTAGAGCCCCGAGTAGATGGTGTGGCGCCGCAGGTCCTCCAGGTCGATCTCGGTCGAGTCGCCGCCCACCAGCCGCTGTAGCTCCGTCTGGTTGAACATGCTGAGCCACGCAGGCTCGATAATGGCCCCCAGCCCCTGGAGGAACGCCCGTGTGACCCGCGAGGGTTGCGCGACCAGGCGGTGCCGCGCTACGTAATTAATGTATAGGAGTTTGTTTTCATTAGTGACGGTCATCTTGTCGCCATCGGGCGCCAGCTTTCGGGTCGCTATGCGGACTGGCTCGTCCGGCATGGAGATTTGGTCGTCGATGGTGAAGTCCAGCCCAAGCTCTGAGACATCGCCGGGGTAGTTTTTGAGCTTCATCATGTTCGCGTAGAGGTCCTGGTCAAGCTCTCTCAAGTCGTTGATGTTTGCGCGGTACCCCGCGTCAGACGCTGATGCTGCCCATTTAAGCAGGAAGAAGCCGGCAAAGACGACGTCGATCAGAATGCCCTCGTACAAGCACTTTCCTATTATACGCCCGAGGAATTCGTACTGCTCCAGGAGATTTGACATAGACTCCCTCCACTCCTGTGAGTCGGGGGTCAATCCTGTTTCCCGAAGCTTGGTTTGCCGCTGATCGATCGCGCACGGGTTGGGGTAGAGCGAGTTTTGGCTGTTGGCGACAAACAAGCCGTGGTCGTCCGAGAATGCCTCCGTGGTAGCGCTCATAAGAAACTCCTTGGTCACACCCCCGCCGTCGATGCCCGCCTCGGGTATGTCGAATTGGTCAACGAATGTGATCTGGATTGGTTCCTTGAGGCCGTCTTGCAGCTCGTAGAACTGCTCGTATGCGTCCTCAAACACCCTTCCACGGCGGACTTTGGCAGTGTGCCGCCCAATTACTTCTCGAGCTCTCTGTGGCTCACGGAAGGTGTGCATCAGACTCATGCGCCACTGATCTGCTTCGACATGACCATCTCTCCGCCTGATTTTGTCAAGGTATACAAAGTCACGGAAGATCTTAACTCGCGTGTCGAAAGGTATGACAAACGGCATGTTGCGCAGGATCTCAAGTTTCGGCGCAACAGTTGCAGCCTGCAACTTCCGTTGCTCTTGTTTGTGGGCTGCCCTCATCCTCTCCAGGCGCGCGTTGCGCGCGGCCTGCGTCGTATATGCGGAAGTAATGTACGCGTCCTGTTCATCGCTGTCGCTGTCGTCGTCGAAATTGATGTCTTCATCGTCACTTTCGGCGTCTTGAAGTTCCCGCTGCCTCTGGTCTTCGGCCACGACGGCAGACTTGAAGCCCTCCATATCGAATCTAGAGGTCATGAGCCAGTGGTCACGAGCAAGGAAGCCACGTCGAGAGTCGCGCTCGTAGACCATGCGCATGGCCTGTGTTACGGTACCCCTGAAAGTGTCAAAGTCCACACCAGAGACCACGCTGTACGTCTCGTGTGTGGTGCTTGTCTCTTGCAGCGCCTTCTCTTGGGCGCCGAACAAATCTTGTACACTCTTGTTCGCAAGCGAGGTGTGTCTTGAAACATGCTGGCGCAGGTCATTTGCGTGGTAGTACAACGTGAAGGCAAGATTTCTCAGGAACAGCGTCAAACTTTTGAGTTCCTCCAAGTCGAGCATACATTGCCGCAGACGGGACACCTCGAGGGTTTGGACATTTGCTGAGCCAAGTGGGAAAAAGAAGTCCTCGTCATCTGTCAGCCGTAGGACAAAAACATAGAGTTCGAGGAAAAGCAGTATTGTCCTCCATTCTCGATCCCATACTGCATCGCCCCTGACAGGAGTGAGCTGCTGCGACACTTTCCCCTGAAGAAGATCCAGAGTGCTGCCTCGCTCATCTGACACTATACTCAAGAAAATCTTCGTACGGGCCATTGCGTCCCAGAAGAATTTGACCGAGTTTGGGTGTGAGGGTATGTCGGCGAGATATAGCCTCATGCGTATGTCATCACTGAGCGCTGGGAAACATCGGATCAAGGTGAGGATATATGCCGCGAGCAGGCTGGCCTCGTCAGATTCCTCTTGTGAAGATCCGGCAAAGTTGCTATGATTGGGTTAGTCACTGAGAAGGAAGGGAGATGGACAATAATATCCTAAATGTACTTACGTGGTGAACCTTTCCAAAACATGGGTAATTTCGTCTTTTTCGACTAGAGACTGGATGGCTTTTTCTATGAAGGGAGGGAGCCGTTTCTTGGTATTGACAGAGTCTGTCGATGTGTGACCGATGTGGTACTTCTTCAACTCAGTGTGCAGGCTCGAGAGCTGGATGTACAGTGCGTGCAAGTAAGAGGGCCCGAGTGAGGAGTCTCTCGTGGCATTTCCCAGGGCAATGAAATGGGCCAAAAGCCATAATCGTGCATCTGTCTGCTGTTTCGAGGCCCAACCTGCAGCGTAAGCTTCCACAATGCTAGCTGACACCTTCTCTGTGTCAATCCGCTCTGCAAAAGCACCAACGTTGCCCTCAAACAGCTTCAAATTAGGCTGAGTCAGGAAGCACAAAGCAAATGCGTTCGAGGCACGCCGTTCATGGTCCTTCGCTATTGGTACCAAGATGGCTTGTTCCAGTAATGAAAGGCTCTCTGCATCCCTGATTTCCTCGTTGCGACAGTAATTCGCGATAATTTCGAAGAGGCTGTCCAGATTATCACGAGCGGACTCAAATCTCGTGGAGAGGATTTGTATTACCACTTCCAAATTCGAACGGGGAACTTGGTCATAGCCAGAACTAGCGGCAAAGGTCAGCATGGGTATCCAGATATCTGTCTTGGAACATGCGGGGCCAAGTACCTCTGCAAGAGAACGAGCAGCTGTCTTGTTAACCTCCTTATTTGGGACCCGCTTGCTGTTTCCTGGGACTTGACAAGGGAGCAATCACTTTGCAGGAGATCTTGGGCGAAACGCTCGAGTCGAGTTCGGTCGTCGGGTAATCGGGGATCGAGGGCGGCAACCACGAGAGGGAGAGCTTCCGCTGCCCTTGTCCGGGAGTCGGTCCGCGACAGATCGCCGTAGAGAGCGTCCAGAGTCTCCCGTCTTTTGTCCTTCAAACAACTTCTAGCAGCATGACCCCTCCATGTCTTCTGTATTGACTGTGCAGCCTTGAGCTTCTCCCTCTCGTGCTGTCGCCTGTTGCGTTCGGCCTGGGCGTCAGCGACGGTCTTGGACGCGGTCGAGGAGCTGTTCGGGGTCCAGGAGGTGGCGGCGAAGGGGTTGAGGTTCTTCTGGCCGCTCATGTTGACATTTCGCGGCCGCCGCGAGTTACCAGAGAAGGTCGGAAACATTTTGATGGCGGTATGGGCCAGCGATGGGCCAGCAGCAGCTCGACGGCCGATTCAAATCGAGGAGGGCTTCTCCAACTACAGTACCCGAAGGAGGTCGGCACGGCACAGCTTCAGTACTTCAGAAACCCAAGTTTAAAGAATTTGAGAGTTGATGATGAACACATCAAGAAAATGAGCAGCCAAAGGCTGTAGAATAGTGAGAAATTAAGAAGTAAAGGTTGTGAAAAGCCTCACAACGGCGCAGTTGTAGGGCAAAAGATGCTCACAGACAGGTGGGCGAGCCGCGGGTAGCTGGCAGGCAGAATGGGCAGGCAGGCAAACGATGAGGCAATCAATCAGATGCCATCCCGCGGACGCAGCTGCAGGGCAGCCCAAGGACAGAAGGGGCCAAGCTGAGCTTCTGGAACGTTCAGACGGTTGCTAGGATTTAGTCAGCAGCAGACCTCGGGAGGTTGAGCAGGGCAATTCTGGCCTAGCTCCAGGCCCGAGGAGGGGTCCAAGTGACCTGGCTCTTTTCCTCCTGGCGAGGACCGCAACGAGGAGCATACATGCGAGTCCAAAGACATAGGAGAACGACCAATTTACGAAGGAAGAGATCTCGAGAAGCACCTTTTCGAGATTCATAAAGCTTGTAATTATGCCACGTTAGGTAAAGTAGAGAGATAATCGAGATGACTCTTGACTCTCTTGACTCTCTTGACTCGTCGACAATCCATTGGGGCACCTTTTCCAATACCAGCACGTCCGAATCGAGAGAAGACCTCATCAACCTCATAATGGGGCTCTTCCCTCAAGTCCCGCCTCATATACTTGTAAATATAAAAGGACGTCATGATCTGCCTGGCCCAGCAACTGAGACCGCCTCAACTTGTATTCTTGTTCCTCCCAGACGCTCGACGCATCAGTAACGACGTGAAAAGCGAACATTGCTTTTTGATACCAAACCCCGATTCTAAGACGAAGCTTTCGGCTATGATCATCGCCACGCTTGGCCTTGCCACCACTACCCTCGCGTGTACAGCATCACAAGGCTGTGTAAACATGAATGTAACTCGGAAACTCTGCAACACACCCAACTGACACCCTCACAGTGCTGGAACAATGAGGAAGCATGCAAGAATCAGCACAAGAGCTGCAAGGGCATCGCTGGCAACTTTGGTGACTGCCCATGCAAGGAGGATTCCTACAAGGCAGATTTCTGCAGAGGCTTTGACTGCAACGGAGCAGAGTGCTGCGACACCACGACTTACTGGGGACGAAGCTGCCCGTAGACGTACTTCAAGATGCGGGTGGCAGGACTCTAAAGGCAGGGAGAGCTACACAAATCAGACAGGGCGGGAGCTGACACTGTCATTTTGGCCCATGTCAGCCCCGTGGACATCCCAAATATGTAAGGCATAAGAAAGGGTTCGATTTGTAGAAACAAACTTATTTGTCCAACGCGAGGTCCACAAATCCATACCTAGACAAGGATGCAATCTCTCATGCCCATCTACAGTATCCTGAATGTGAACATTTGTCCGTGTCACAGGGATAGAGGGGCATGGATGGGATGAGACCGGGCGATAAGATAGCGAGGCCTACTCACCCAAGCGAGGACTGCCCCGCACCTGCGCTCAAATCGGATGTTGCTCACCGTGTTCAACGCCAGTACCAACAGAGGGCAAGTGCAGTTCTCCCGAGGTCTGTAAATACGGTGAGTGGGCAGTGTGGGTTAGATTCCGGCAGCAGCAACCGAACCAGATGCCACACAATACCTACATCCCCTGTGCCATTACAAACAGTCCATTAAACAGAGGCCTGCAGAGACTTGAGACTTGCGATTTACTGGGCCCCGCTGGGGATCTGCTTGCTGAGGTCACTGAAAAAAAGAAAAAAAAGGTGGAAAAAATCGAAACCTGAGCAATTCAAGGCCTGCCCAGGGAAATGAGTCGGTCGCAATCGCATTGCTGCTATGAGTGCTTAGCCTGGTGCTGGTCTATCCTGATCCATGCAATCGTACTGTTAGCTGTTCCGTCGCGCGACAGCAGGAAGTACTATGTTACGAGTGCAGGCGCGGTTCGCCTGCTTGGAGTGAAGAGGCACGGAATACGGAGGTACTTCCGCACTAGCGCATGTGACGCGCGACTGACAGCACTGCCCAGCCTGCCAGCCCAGTAAAGTGCCAGCAAACGGCGACTGCAGGCGGGAAAAAAACTTCATCAAAAAAGGCGACTCGACTCCGCAGGCCCCTTCCTTCCTCCCCTTCCTCCCCCGTCAACCCACGAACAACCTCTTATCCCAAAGAAACCCTTCAAGGTCGCGCGAGCTTCAGACTCCCTACGTACGACTTCAAAATCGTACATGTGTTCTGTTCTCGTCATTCCCAACCAGAAAAACTCCACAAAAAAAATTTGAAAACCTTCGCAAAAAAGACCAAATCACAACCTACCCATACCAAAAAGAAAAAAAAAACCAACAAAACCAACAAAAACCACCCTTCCCTCTCTCTCCCTCTTTTCTCAAACAAGTCAAGACGCGGAACTTGTCGTCTTCTTCTTTGATCATCTCAAGCCCTGCGTCCTGCCGAATCCGAATCCGACAGATTCCCATCACGCGGTCCGCCTTTGACCTGCTTGGTTTGCTTTGTCTGCAGTCAAGCTCACCGTCTGGTCAATCTCGCTCACTCGTCGTCGCACGAGCCCACCACATCAAGCACCATACTTAGGTTCGTTCACTCTCCAGACGACACATACAGACAAGGCATTTCGTCTTGCCTTTCCCTCACTGAATACCTCGCCTCATACGACAAAAAAAATACCAAAAAAAAAATACGTGGCGGCGGTCAATCTTTCAACCGTCACGGCCCTGCTGCCCATATCAGCTGCTTGACTGCCGATCATTACTGACCCCCATCTCCCCATTGCGCAGTGTCGTCAAGCGAACCTTTCACCCGTCGAAATGGCCGCCCCTGTTTCCACCGGCGCTGTTGACCAGCTCGCTGCTGATCTCGGCAACACCAGCCTCAACGGCTCCGACAAGAACCCTGCCAACATCAACACCACTGTGAACCCCACCGAGGGTGCTGAGGATGGCGCCCAGCCCACCCCCAACTCCGCCGCCCCAGGCAACCATGCCTCCTCTGCCTCCCTCTACGTTGGCGAGCTCGACCCCAGCGTCACCGAGGCCATGCTCTTCGAGCTCTTCTCCCAGATCGGCCCTGTCGCGTCCATCCGTGTCTGCCGTGATGCCGTCACCCGTCGCTCCCTTGGCTACGCATACGTCAACTACAATACCACTGTAGATGGCGAGAAAGCCCTCGAGGAGCTCAACTACACCATCATCAAGGGCCGCCCTTGCCGCATCATGTGGTCTCAGCGTGACCCTGCCCTGCGCAAGACCGGCGCCGGCAACGTCTTCATCAAGAACCTCGATGTCGCCATTGACAACAAGGCTCTGCATGACACCTTCGCTGCCTTTGGCAACATCCTCAGCTGCAAGGTTGCTCAGGATGAGCACGGCAACTCCAAGGGCTACGGTTTTGTCCACTACGAGACCGACGAGGCCGCCTCACAGGCCATCAAGCACGTTAACGGCATGCTGCTGAACGAGAAGAAGGTCTACGTCGGCCATCACATCCCCAAGAAGGACCGCCAGAGCAAGTTCGAGGAGATGAAGGCCAACTTCACAAACGTCTACGTCAAGAACATCCAGACTGACTGCAGTGACGAGGAGTTCCGCGAGCTCTTCACCAAGTTCGGCGACATCACCTCGGCTTCCCTTGCCCGTGACCAGGAGACCGGCAAGAACCGCGGCTTCGGTTTCGTCAACTTCACCACCCACGAGGCTGCCTTCAAGGCTGTCGAGGAGCTGAACGGCAAGGACTTCAAGGGTCAGGACCTTTACGTCGGACGTGCTCAGAAGAAGCACGAGCGTGAGGAGGAGCTCCGCAAGTCCTATGAGGCCGCTCGCATGGAGAAGGCCAGCAAGTACCAGGGTGTCAACCTGTACGTCAAGAACCTGAGCGACGATGTCGACGACGACAAGCTCCGGTCCATCTTCTCTGAGTTCGGTCCCATCACATCCGCCAAGGTCATGCGCGACGCGATTGAGGCCGGCGACGAGCAGGAGGACTCCGAGGATAAGGACAAGGAGAACAAGAAGGAGAGCGAGGAGACCTCTGGCGACGACGAGTCCGGCGACAAGAAGGACAAGAAGACAGAGAAGAAGTTCGGCAAGAGCAAGGGCTTCGGTTTCGTCTGCTTCAGCAACCCTGACGATGCCACCAAGGCCGTCGCCGACATGAACCAGCGCATGATCGACGGCAAGCCCCTCTACGTTGCCCTGGCGCAGCGCAAAGATGTTCGCAAGTCCCAGCTTGAGGCTAGCATCCAGGCCCGGAACCAGATCAGAATGCAGCAAGCCGCCGCCGGCATGCCCGGCGCCCACTTCATGCAGCCACCCGTCTTCTACGCTCCTGGTCAGCAGGGTGGGTTCCCCGGCGCTGGTGGACGTGGCATGCCGTACCAGCTCGGCATGCCCATGCCTGGTGCTCAGGCTGGTCGTCAAGGCCAGTTCCCCAACGCCTTCCCGGGCCAGCCTGGTGGTGGCCGTGGGGGCATCCCACCACAGCAGATCCCCCCCAACATGTACGGCATGCCTGGAAACTTCCCTCCTGCCGGTTACAACCAGCCCAACAACCCTCAGTTCATTCAGGCCCTGCAGCAGGTCCAGCACCAAGCCGCTGCTCTCGCCGGCGGCCGCGGCGTTCAGCCCGGTCGCGGGCCCATTCAAGGTATGGGAGGCATTCCTGGAAACATCCAAGGTATGCTGAATACCTCAGCCTTTGATATTTCCAGATCTAGTCCCGCTAACACTTTCGAAGGCGCTCCAGGCCGTGGTAACATGGGTCGCCAAGGCTTCCCCCAGGGTGGTCGTGGCGCTCCACCACCGCAGATGGGCGGTGTCTCCGACCTGAGTGCGGCCTCGCTGCTTCAAGCTCAGGTTGCTGCTGCGCCTCCACCTCAGCAGAAGCAAATCCTGGGCGAGGCCATCTTCCCCAAGATCTCCAACCTGCAGCCTGAGCTGGCCGGCAAGATCACCGGTATGCTCCTGGAGATGGACAACCAGGAACTCATCAACCTGTAAGCTCCCGGCAGCATGTCTTGTTTCGAAGAAGCAATGCTAATCTGAACGCAGCATCGATGATGACAACGCCTTGCGCGCCAAGGTTGACGAGGCCATGAACGTTTACGACGAGTATGTCAAGAACCAGGGCGAAGATGGCGAGAAGGAGGAGAAGGCGGAGCCCAAGGCCTAGAGGGTCTAGAATCTCACCACACTTTGAATCGGCCATCGCAAGCGCTTCTCAATATGATACCCTTGATTACTTATCTTTCTCGATGACCCGCACGACCTTCTTCGGTTCTTACAGCATATTTTCTGCTGCTTCAGGTGGCTCTCACGTGGGAGCGCAATCTGATGACGAAAGTCACGACCAAGGACTGTCGGCATCTTCTAGTCTGGTATCTCTGGTCGTCGTGAGGTGGCGCTTTGAAAGCATTCTTCGTGGACCATTTCAATGTGTCCCACAGCGCTTGGAGAATGTACCCTGGTTCTTGTCACTTGGTTTAAGCATCCGAGCTTCGACCATGCATTGTTAAACGATTTTCTTTTGTGTTCCTTTTCTTCGCTTTCGAGGGATGATGAACCACGGCTTGGACGATTAGGGTGGACCCGCACACACGATCTTGTTGGACGGTCTCCTCGGTGGCTTTTTCCTGGCGTTAATAGGTTCTTTCCGGTTGCTCGTTTTGCCCACTAAGGGGGCCGCCATGCTCGGACCATTTTCCCGAGTTGGCCGAGCTTTGAGATCAAAATACCCCCGTCGTCACTGGCCCGATCGACTTTGTTGCGGCCGCACGACTTTACGTCCATTTATTACGGGAAAGGAGGAAGGGGAACGAAGGGACGAGGAGGAGAAGGAGGGGTATGGGGAATATGATATTGATATTTTGCCCCCATGAGATGGCAATGATCGGTAGAATTAGGTACAATTATGGACCCCCGGAAAAGTTCTGAAGTTGTTCGACCAGATCCGTTCTCTGATGACAATGCTGAGTGATATGTATCCGTGTGAGGACGTGTTTTGTTTGGAGGTGTTCACTCTCACCAGCGTGTGTACGATCGATTTGGTTTGATATATCACGGCCGGTTTTTGTGTCTACCCGTCATGCCGATCGTGAGCAAGGCCGTGAACCGGCAAGGCCATGGAGTCAGGATTGCATGGTCAGTCGATATCAAGACGTTTATGTACAGATCCATCCAGGACAAAAGTAGTTCTACCAAGCAATTGCTCTTCCAAGATCTAACGAGCGGTGTGCTCGTGCTTGTGTGTGCGCCACCCCACCCTTCCTCCCCGAAAGTCCTCTTGCCAGCCCAGCCTGGTTGTGTTGCCTTGGACGGCTCACGTTCGCGGCGAGAGAGAGAGATTGATTGGACCTCTTTAGGGACGGATGGGTGTTCGAACGTATATACACATGACTAGCTCTTCCTTCCACCCCCTCGTGGAATCCCATCCAACTGGATCCGCATTTAGGGCGCCCGGGCTTGGGAACAACACACACATGTACGCACACACCGCACGCACAGCTACACACAATGGCAACATACATGCATGCATCAGTCACAGCAGACAAAGCCAAGGATGTAGGATGGACTGATTTGCCAGGGATCTATTTAAAAATGTTTTGCCCAAAGAGTTATCCTCACGGATCCTAGGTCCTAGCACCCTCCCACCCTTTCCACACTGCCAAGACGTTTCTTATTCCCTGGATCTCACCCTCTGGGCCCTGTGGTGAAGCACCTTCTATTCCCAGCTCACTCAATCCTGGACTGAGGGGGTGGGGATCACCGCGAGGAAACCCCATGGCTTCCTTCCCAAGCACTTGGGGCAGTTCTCCATCTCACTATGGCACCACACCTCGCAAGACTTGCAGTACCAGGGCTTCTCGTCCTCGGGCATTGTTACTTGGGGGTTTGCGTCGAGAAGGAGGTGGTCGACAGCGTTGGGTGTTTCGGTGTCGCTGTTTGTGTGTGTGCTGCGGATTCGTTTGTGTATATCGACGGGGCGGATTGACCTTGTTGTCGGGCGCTGATCTTCTCGTGTCTTGATAGCTTTCAATCTTTGATAGCCTGGTTGGTGGCTGTGTGTTGGGTGGCTTGATTGATTGGTGTCGTCGCGAGAGGTCCGAAACCGAGAGCCCGTCGATCAGGTGTGTGGTATTTATACACACGCCACACTACAGGTGATTTCCGTGGTTCTGGTAACAAAAGTGAATGTTCGCCTGTGAATGCCATCGAGATGGTCACAGAAACCATTCACTGCCGGAATGCTGTGTTTACACTGTGAACAGTCGGCCATGGCTACCAAGCGGTGAGCTTCGAACTCGCCGAGTCACTCAGCATGAGGCCAGACGGCGTTGTACGGACGATTCCCTCCTGCACTTCACATCCCAGCGGTCCAGGATGCTGCGAGGCAGAGCCAGGACGTGCTCCAGTCTTTCACGCAACAGAGCTGGGGATGACGTCAGTCATGGTTACCAAACCGCAGGAAGGATTGAAGTCAGTCTCATATGGACACACTTACCGTGAGTCTCAGCTTAGGTCATTGTGAGGTATAAGAAACGCCGTGACTGAAGCGGTCATGGCTAAGAGCCGATCCGCCGGATCGCTGGCGGCCCCTCTCATGTCCATAGTAGGGATACTTTTCAATACGTTCGAACTCATCGTAGACACCTCGTCTACTCCCCAACGGGCTGCTGCTCAATAAGCCTGTCCCTGCCGACGACGGAGCCACCGCCGTAGAGCATTTCCATGAGCTTGCCCTTTTGGCGGGTGCGCACGCCCTCGAGGTAGACGCCGACGTCCTCGAGGCCGCGGATCTGCTCGCCGACGGTGAGGGTGGACGAGTTAACGCTGCGCACGAGGGGGCTGACGAGCTTGCGGCGAAGGCTCTCGAGGTTCGCCTTGAGCGCGAGCAGCTTGTGGTTGTGCTCGACCAGGATGCCCTTATTGCGCACCGTCTTCTCGCGCACGTTCTGCAGCAGCAGCCGGTTGCGCTCGTACTTCTTCACGTCGCTCGCCCGCGGGCCTAGGATCCGCGTCCACAGCGACGACAGCAGGTCCGCGTGGAGCTCGTCCTGCGCGTTGGACTCGCGCACCACCGTGCGCGCCAAGTTCAGGAACTGGTGGTCGATGCTCTCGAAGAGACCGAACAGGGCGAGGCTGTGCTGCAGCTCGTTGTTGATGGCCTCCTCCAGGACCGCGAGGAACTCGTTGAACGTGCGCTGTAGCGTCTGTCGCGTGCGTTGCGGGTTGGACATGCCGAAGACGGACGTCGCGATCGAGCCGATTCGAGTCGGCGTGCCAGCAGGCGTCTCGAGCACACCGGCGGTGGTGAGCATCGTGTGGATATTGTCGTAGGCCGAGTTTAGGGGAGCCGATGGCAGGGAGGCTACCTGTGAAAGCTCCCGGCGAGCCCAGTCCATCACGATCAGGATGCTAAATTGTGGATGTCAACTTCATCGTTCCGAGTGATGACATTCAAGTCATATATATAGCAGTGAGGGAGAATTACCCATCAATGTCCCCATCGACATTGGCAAAGAACTTTGTAAGCTCAATAGCCAGCGTCTTAAGACTGTCACTGAGCTCATCCAGCTCCTTGACAATGATCGGCGCGCTGGTCAGGTTGCTGCTGCGCACGCTCTCGCCGAGGTCCCACACCGCGACACCGGTAGCCTGCAGATCACCGACCTGCGCGACACCGTTTTCGCTGTAGTAAATCAACGGCTCGAAGCTGCGCGCAATGCCGGCAACCTTGACGAGGTCCGGGACGGGGCGCCCGTAGGCAGGCTGGAAAAGTGCGCGCGTGGCTGTAATTGACAAGAATGCGACGATGGCAGACAGGATGATGGATGACCAGCTCTTTGTGACGAGCCTGTAGGCCGAGCGCACGAGGTTGATGGCCGCCTCTATCGGCTCGGTCCGTTGCTGGACCTCTGCGCGAACGGCGAAGCGGATGTCTGTGCGATCTTAAGTCAGTAAAAAATGTTCACTTCGCGCGAGATCAGGGAAACATGCAGTTCTCAGGATCGTCTTTCTGCGGCAGTGCGGCGAGAGTCGCCTTCATGTCCTCCATTGAGGGCTCCTCGCTCTTGATGCGGACCTTTCCGTTCTCGGTCGCATTCGCGTTTGCATCCCGATTTCCAATCTTGTTTGCGGCCTTGTTGTTAAACCGTGGCCTCATATACTCGGGCTCGGGGCTCCTCTCCTTCTCGGGGCTCATGCTGCCGGTGGGCAACCTTGTGCGGATGGCAGCGGCGAGTACGTCCTCCTCGTCGCCGTCCTCATCCATGCTGTCGTATTCCGGGCTAGACTCCCTGCTCCTCGAGTGGGGCGGCAGGCCGCCGTAGCCCAGCAGATGGTCTCCCTTGCGCCAGAAGCCGCTGCTCTTATCACCGTTTCCGAGGCGCCTCCAGGCTGGCGGGCTGTAGCCACCTGCGGAAACCGTCGAGTTTTCCATCTCGCTCAGATCCGCCTCTGTGTCGCTCTTGAGGAATCCGCTGTGGGTCGAAGGGTAGCGAAGAAAAGGCGGTGGCGAGCGACTGACCGATTCGAAGTCGTGCAGATAGCCGTCCGGGTGATCTTGGGGATCGAACGGCATCACTGGCGCGCCTGTCCTTGGGCTTGTTCTCTTTCCCTCTGTCGCTTTCGCTGGCCTTTTGTTTTGCGACGGTCCTCCTGGTAGCGCGCAAGATGATGCGCGATCCTGTTCCTGATCTGCGACGGCTGTCCTCGAGGGCGAGTGTCGTGCGGGGTTGGGGGAGGCCTTCGGTCAAGGGTGGATGGTTGCGCAGCTCGATTGGGTCGGGTGCGCGGTTGCGATTCCAGTATGGATACCACCAGGTATTGTTGTAGTCAAAGTACGAGGCAAAGCGACTGCGATAGTCGCTGGTGGAGTGCGCGTCGATGTCGTCGTTGTACTTGTATTTGGAGAGTGATGTGTACTTCTTCTCGATAGACCTCGCGCTGCGGAATGGCAGGGGAGGGAGGTACAGGGCGAGGAAGACGAGGGCGATGGTGAAGATGGCGAGGGCTGTGCTTGGTGCGATTGTCACACTCACTAGACTGAGGCTGACGTTGTTGTTGACAGTCAAAAGCGACTGCATTGAGTGCCTCGCGGGGTGTATGTATGGAGGGGCGAGAGGCAGATAGGGAGCAGATGGGTAGACAGATAGAGAGATAGTAGAAGGTATGAGATAGGTCGACGGGCGGGTGGCGCGGGAAACGAGAGGGGAGCTGAGGAATAATAGAGGAGGGGGGGTGTAGCGTAGCTGGCTTCTGGGAGGTCAGGAGGAGCAGGCGCGAATAAGTGAGTGTGCAGCACTGGCTGGTGGCTTTTCCAGTTCCTGGTTGCTGTTTCGAAGTCACAATGGGGCTTGAACGGTGTTCACCGCTTGCCGCGACAACAGACAAAGACTGAGGGTGAGTGAGTTTGTCTGATCCGAGGATGCGATCCGTGGCAGAGCTGAACTGAGCTGAGCTTGAGACTCGACGTTTGGTGGCTGTCGCAACGGGGCTCTGAATGGTCTGGCGTGGTTCTGGTTCTGGTTCTGGTTGGACACGGACAGGAGCTATAGCCAGGCCGCGTAGAAAGCTTGAGAGTTGTTCGTTTGGAAGCGTGAAGAAAGGTTTGGTCGAATGGGAT
Source organism: Diaporthe citriasiana (assembly GCA_014872975.1). Classification (NCBI taxonomy): domain Eukaryota; kingdom Fungi; phylum Ascomycota; class Sordariomycetes; order Diaporthales; family Diaporthaceae; genus Diaporthe; species Diaporthe citriasiana. The sequence continues at coordinate 16,193 of JADAZS010000213.1, read as the reverse complement.
GACGCGATGGGTAAGGTTAGGTAGAACTGATGCAATTCCAGTAGGTCGGTATGGGTACTGGTTGATGGTCATGCGGATCAGGATCAGGTATTGCGACAAACAGCGTCAAAGCGGAGTGCAATGCAAGCGTCCTTCGGCAGGTGGTGGGAGGAGAGGATAAGGGAAGTGGAGAGAGGAGTGAGTGGGGGAGTTGAGTGGGTTTGATGCGGATGTGGAAATGGCTGGATGTGGTTTTGTGGTGGGAAGTGCATCCATCCGATCTGGTCCTGATCTCTTTTATTCTGCCGTCTCCTATCCTGCCCCATTCACTTGCAAACCAAGTTGTATGCTGCAAGTTACTGACTGACACTGTTTACTTGGTCTACACAGGTCTGCAAACGAATATGTAGAAATAATAAACGTTTGAACTACCAGCTGCAACTAGGTCAAGTCAGTCGCAGTGATACACACACACACAAACACACACATCAGACATAAGGTTTTGAACATGCACTCGAATGGAGGGGCGACTCGACTCTGGACGGGCTGGGACGAGAGTGACAGCAAGAAACGGACTTGAGGGAGGGGGTGCCTTCCATCTGGGAATGGGGAGAGCTCTCCCCCTCGAGCTGCAAAATGGAGGGGCTGGTGGGCTAGACATGCTGATCCCTGCCACCATGCAAGTCCAATGCAAGGGAAGGGAACGGCCGTTTTGGACACCCTGATGTCTAGCCAATCAGACTCGGCCGTCAGCCATCCTCTCAACCACTCAGCTGCCGCTTAACCCTCGTGTGCGATGTGTGTGGTGTGTGGTGTTCCGTCCATTTGAGATCATGCATCCGTCCCTTTGCGGTCTGCCATCCCTCTCTCCGTCTTCCTCATCTCTACCGTGACAGCCCAGTCTCAACATGAACAAGTGCCTTTGTCCTGCCTGTCTCGCCCAGCTTTCCCATGTTTCTTGCTGATATTGATCGCCATTCATAGCGGCGGGTTCCTGAGACATGTCTTTGGTCGGGTCCGGGCTGCTACGCGCGGTCTATTTGACCACGGTCCCTGACTATGTCTCCAAGTGGGAGTACAGTACATTCCAAGCGTCCATATTCATTATTAGTCTATATGGTCTGGTCGCATCATGTTTGTGTGTTTGTTCGAGAAGCCGGACGTACTGACAGATGGACCCAACAGATAGAGATCTGGAGACCAAACCATGCAAGCACTCAAACTAATCGACACTCCCGTATGCGCCCTACCATCAGTCCGATGCAGCTGCAGTTCCTCCCCATCTCCCATGTGCCATCTGCCCATCCGCCCACACTAGTATACAGTGTTCCTATTGTCCAAGACCCCCACGGTCCCACTCCCTCCTGACTACGGGCTAGTCCACAGAGCCCACCGCATATGTCCACCTGACAGCCTGCAAGAGATCCACTGGATCGTTGAAAAGGGGGCCCGACTGATCACACACTAATCCATCTCGTGTCTGTCTGTGAATTCTATGTGGAACCTTACTGGGCAGACTGGCAGACTGGCAGACTGGGCCGTCGTTGCCACTACGAACAAAGGCTGTTTGATTTCTCAAGCTATAATAGCGCTCCCGTCATAGCAGACAATCCGAAACATGACAGCATGCCGTTAGCAAAGCTGCTGGCCGCTGGCTGCAACGTCCACCCGTTACTAGTCTATAGAATATGGTGTATCATCTATACCGAGCTCTGCCGAGGTACTTCACACAGGCATCTTAGGTCCGCTAGCAACGACGCAATGGATACTGTATGCGCGCCCAAGCAAATAAAACGCATCCAGAACACAGTAGCAGCAGCAGCACCCTCTCTCGGTTTCAACTCCCCTCGCGATCCCGCCGGCAAATGTCGTGGGCTGCAAGGATCAGCCATGATCCTTTCATGCAACACGTAGCACTGCATGCATACAGCAACCTTGCGCTACCACCCTCCTTCTTCTCCTTCCATGCCCTCATACTCGTCCCTCTGCCGCCACTTTCTCTGCCCACCCTGCGCTACTCGGTTGCTGACTGCTCACTTATGGCACCTGACCGTCTGACTACAGTACTTGGCCGTTTTGGATGGTGCGATAAGGACTGCACTGTAGATAGCTGACTCTTGCACGAAACGGCCTGCACGGCCATCCAGAAAAGGCGCGCAGGAGCGCGACGTCATAAGAAAGGGAGGAGGGAAGTGGGCTGTGAGGACCCTGGGGCACATGCTCCCGTACCTGCTTATTAGCCGCGCTGCTTTGCTCGGCCTCAGGGTTCATCTGGGCCCGACACACGGCTTAGCTGGGGTCCTCATCTGGTGCATGCGCCGTGTGCCGTGTTGCTCTTGTGTACATTCTAAGCTGCTCTATCGCCATCATTCCTGAGGGCGGCTGTCTTGGTATCGTGTGTCTGTCCAGAGTCGCTTATTGCGATAATATGCAGTCAACACCAGCGTTGCTTTCGTGCCGCCGCGATCCTCACCAGCCTGTTCAGTTCGGATATGTGAGATTGTGCTACCTTGCAGCTTCTGAATTCAGGTTAAAAGGCTAGGGTAAGGAGGAATCTTGAGGGCATTAAAGCTGTATGTACATATCCATAAAATATTTACTTGGAAGGTTCTGCAGACACTATTGACAGATTCAGTCTGCAAGGATGTGATTTGAGCAAAGTCGTTCTTCATCTTAACAGATGTAAGTGAAGTCAACCAGTAAATGCGTGCATTACGCTCACGATACTGTGTATTGCAAAGATTGGACCTCAGAGTTTCATATGGTGCTACATAGCCATTTCTATGAGATGGAAAAGTAGCAACAATATCAAGTATCAATCACATTGTGTCAACGGAATCTATGAAGCAAATAACTCGCGTAGGAGGCTCCACGCATAGATTGACACAATTATTCGTAATGCCAACCACACCGGCATCTTGTGGAGCAAAGCTGTATTCATTTTGTCATACTTACCAACATGTCTATTTGCAAGTTATGTACTGGTGGCATTGACCCGACAAAGCCGCCCATTCTCACTCGGCAGGGTATTAGCCGTCACCACCTGCCAAGACTCGCTGCCCACGGCCGTAGCGGCCCAGAAGACATCATTCGGGTCGTACTTCCTCTTGATCTCCAGGAGCCTGGGGTACTTATCGCCCCAGAAAGCCTGCTGGAAGTCCGGCTCGAGGCGGTCCGACTCGGCGAGGTAGCTGCCGGCGCCGGGGGTGATGTCGCGCCAGCGCCGCATGTCGCCGTCCCGGAGCTCCCTGCGGGCCGCCCAGATCTGCTCGGTGGTGGCGTTGACGGCCCAGCGCACCGACTGGATGGCGAACAGCACGTTCTCGCGCCACGCCGGGTTCACCGCGTTGTCCGGGTCGTCGGGGGACGTCGCCTTGATGTTGAAGCCGACGATGGGCCTGTCGCGCTCCGAGGAGAGCCGGATGTTGGCGAAGGTCGTGTTGAGGAGGTCCGCGTCCTCGAAGTTGGCGCGTGGGAACAGCCTGGACCCGTAGTTGGTGTTGACCTTTTGGATCAGCTCTAGCGGGAAGTGTTCCACCCAGGCGGGATAGAAGGAGTCATAGTGGGTGATGTTTGGCTCGACTTTTATCCCAAGCGTGTCCAGTTGGGTAAGCCATGGACCCAGGATGGCTTCGGTCTCTGCCAGTGTCTTGTTTGGCGCGAAGAAAGGCCTCATTCGGAATGTCCACACTCCCTGGTCCGGACTGTTCGGGAGCAGCAAGAAGTACGCATACGTGCCGAGGTCAACGTTGGTAGTGAAGTAGTCGAAGTAGGCTCGTACTCCAGCCCAGAAGGTCTCGTTTCCGACTGTGGTTGTGTCGAATGAGAAGCTCGACGCCGTGGTCTCTACGTCTGGGTGCGCCTTGACAGTCACAGACGTGGCTACGCCGAACGTGCTGCCGCCCCCTCCACGAAGGGCCCAGAACAGATCCGTGTTTTGGGTGAAGTCGGCTGTCACAAAATTCCCATCTGGCGTCACGACCTCGAATGCGAGAACCTGGTCGGCCCCGGTGCCGTAGATGGAGCTCAGTGGGCTGTGTCCGCCGCCCTGGATATAACCGCCCATTACACCCACAGTCTACGCAGCTCAGTTAGTTCGAAGACAAAGAATTTTTCCCTTCAATTCCGCAAAGAATGAAGCTTACCTGGCCCTCGCCACCGACCACGACCTTGCCCTTCTCGCTAGCAGCCTTGTAAATCTCGAACGCCTGGACACCCGTCCCGCACTTGAACGCAGCACCCGAATACCCGCTGGATTCATCCTGATACTCTGGTATGTACTGAATCTCCTTGAAGTGCCTAGTCCAGATACTCAGGGACTCGGCACCACCAGACTTGCCAGAGAAGTCATGCCCCGTGTTCTTCACCACGAGCCGCACGCCCGTGTTGCGGGCAAAGTTGACACCAGCCTGCACGTGCTTCGGCGTCGTGGCGTTGATGACATACATCGGGAAGCCGCCCGCAGTGCAGCCCTTGCTGTCGTAGATGCTCGGCGGCATGCAGGTGAGACCCTGGTAGATGGGGGAGAACATCTCGACCGGATCCTGGAGGTGGATGTACGAGTTGGTCCAGTTGGCCGAGATCTTACCGCACTCGGCCGCGTCGTGGTACGGCCCGTCGTAGCAGACTGCCCCCCGCGGGTGCGGCTTCAGGAGGTTGCCGTCCACGGCTTGGTTGAGCGCGGTCCATGTCTGGTCCGACGGCCAGTCGACGTCGCCTGGGTAGACTTTGCATGATCGGTTGCTGGCTTGGCTGTTCGAAAGGGAGCCGAATTCGAAGAGGTGGCTTGACTCACTTGGTAGTGCTTGGATGTCCTCCGCAGTGAGCTGCTCCTTTTCCGACTCGAAGAGCTCCGGCGCGGCCTGGCTGTATCTGGCCAGGAGTATTCCAGCACAAAGCGAGAACCGGAAGGCTGCCATAGTGGATTAGTACTCTCTTTCGCAGGCCGCAGACAGATACCACACACCAGGATAGATAGCCCTGAAGCTATTCAAGCGGGCGACAGAATTTATTGTTTTTCGACGTAGCAGAGTTTCTGGTTCCGCCACTCGATAGACGGGGCCAGTCGCCTTGGCTTTGCAACCTCATTTCAAACCACTAGGGTTACTCGCCAGCTCGCTCTGCCTCCCCATATATTTTGAGGGCCGCTCCGAGGCCCAGTCAGCACTAGACGATTCCGGGATTTAACCCGGAGCGCGGGAGTCCAATGGCACCCCGGCCCGCCGCCGATCTCCTCGGCGTACAACACTATTCCGAGCGCTTTCGCTTATTAAACTATACAAATTTTGAATCGTAAATGCGAAGTGAGCTTAAGCGAGACCGGCAGATGATTGAACTAGCCATCGATGAGATGTGCAACCTACTATTCACCATCTCTTTCAGACGTTTCACCGCCTTAGCTGAACCGGGATCAATGTGAACTTTTTCAGCATACGGGCTGTCGTGAAACCATCCTTGGCTTTCCTTTCTTCCTGTTTCTCCTGGATACTTACATCCTCATAATCGTCAGTGGCGACTGAATGGATGTGATTAGCAGGGCTTGGGGGAATTGTGTGGGCACCGGCCCAAGGCATCACCGCATCGCCTTCCTCTTCCCCGGCCCCATGGGCTTGGCTTCTTCATCATTTTCATCATGTTCCTCAGGTCACAGTCCATCTGTTCCAAACGTTTCCATCCGGACAGTCTCGTGGCTACTTTGCGCTTGTTCACTGCAAGACTCGCGAGCTGGCAGAGTTCCCAGGTCCAGCGCGGGAGTAGTTGCCGCACCAAGAAAAGGAATCATCGGGTCAGATACTGCTTCATGAATAAATCCGACCGTCCTTAGATATCTGTTATTAGATGGGAAGGGACCAGGCTAACCTGATGATGTGACACCTGAGTTTCTACCATATCGTCAGGTGGGGGTGACTAAATTAGAACGTCTTCTGGGGTCGTCATCTGTGTTGCCTCCCTCTTTAAAACCGACGATTACGGCCGCGGCTTCAGTTAATGGAAGTATGAGGAGCAAGAAACATTGCCTACCATTGACAGCCTGATTGTCTCTGCCTCCGATGTCCTTGACAAGTATGGAGAGTGTTCGTTCCTGGAGATTCTGCATCTTGCACTAAGATGGCCTCGGGAACATTGAATTTCTTCTCTCCTTGCTCTTCAATCATCCCGCCCGAGCCTCATTCTTCTCTTTCATGTCGGACATTGTTGTCACCCTCGTAACTGACCTGAGCGACCGAGGGACAAGATGGAATAAAAGAACCTAATTTTGCATGAGTATGACTCTGGTGCTCATTATTTCAAGCCTTCTATACCCACGTCGCATTTTAATAGATTCCAAAGCATTATGAACCCGGGTTGTCGTGTGTATCGGCTGTCGAATAAAACAAGGGCATAGAATATGTTCTTCTAGTGACACAGCCTGTCTAGAATGAGCTTTCTCTTGACGACGGAGGTGCAGTGACATGTGAAAATAAATTTTGTGGGCAATCGCAAGTTTGTAAAGAATACAAAGCTGGTATTTGAGTCTGAGCGGTCCTCTTGTTCTGACTTGGAAAACTCAGAGCAAAGTATATGTTCAATACTATTATAATATTACGAGGGTCATCTACAGAATCAGAATAGAGTGGAGAGATTCTGGTTGAATTCATAAGTCTACTGCAATTTCGAAGTTCATGGTGTTCGAAAACGTTGTTCGATCACCAGATGGCAAATTCTTTGATCCTTTCCCCCTTGAAGAAGATTTATAGTTGAATGTCAACATGTTCTCTTAAACCAACATCCACAACATACCGTTCCTTACGAGTCTTCGTCCTCCTCGGACAGTATTACCAGCTCATGAGATAGATCCGCGACCGACCGGCATGATTCTGCTAGTGGCAGACACGGCTCCAGATGAAATAGAAATGTGAGAATAGAAAATTCAGTACCACTATCTCAGTTTACTGCTCGAGTAGTCGCAAGGGACACAGAAATGGCAGTGCTTTCTTATCTATGAGTCACTTGAACAACCGTTCTGTAGAACCTGGGAACAGTCCATGACTCCACTCATATGGCTCTTTGAAAGAAGTGGACAACCAGAGTCGAGGAAGATCACTAAGGAGTCATTGAGTGCCAAGTCCACTAGGGTACCCTAGGTTAGAGTCCTTTCCTACTATGAGAAGGAGAAATCTAAGTCAGTTTGAACTATTTGAACTTTGTGGTATGTATGAGAAACTCAAGATTGGGGTTGGGCTAGCGTTGGCCCGCTGACTAAGATGGGCCCGCGGGTGCCTGGAAGCCCAGGCCCACTACGTAGGTGGATCAGCCCTACGCGACGGATCTTTCAGGGGTCCTGATGACTTCACTGCCACTAGACTTGACGTTTCTTTTCACCCAAGCTCGATTCTGGGACAACTTTATCCGCACCTCCATAAAACCTGTCCCCTTGCCTCAAAAGCACTCATTGTGCTACCTTCTCGGTTCTTCTCTGGTCATTCACTCAAATTCAAATTCTGAAAAACTCAACCTACTTGCATCCTGTCGAAGCCCATCAGGCTTCATCAGGCCTCGCTGTCCTTTCGTGGGCCACCCAATCCCACGATGCTCGACGCCCTCCCAGATGACGTCCTGCTCCTCATAATCGTCCAACTAGAGACCGCAAAGGATATACGTGCTCTTCTCCTGACAAACAGGCGCCTCGGATCCCTCATTCGAGCAGATCATGATGGCGGCTGGCGTGCTTTCGTCCGCTCCCGGTTCCCATCCACACCTATACCTTTTGTGCCCTCGTCCAGCTCGTCCAGCTATCCAAAATGGGGAGAGATAGCCAGCTCACTGACCTGGAAATCCCGTGCCTGGGAACGCCGTTCGTTGTCTTTCCAAGCCATGCTACCAGATGATGACCTTCACCCGCGTCGAGCCCCGCCATGGCGCCGCCATGGAACCCCATATCGCCCCGTCCTGGACGCCCACTTTGACTTTTTGGCAAAGGAAGAACTGGTTGTCTGGGGAGCTGGTGAGAATCTTGTTGCGAGGAGGCGAAGGCTAGCGCGAGAGGGTACGTTTCCAGAGAAGGTCGTCTGGCATCGACTAGATGGGAAAGATCTGGGTTACTCGGCCGGTCGCGATGATATCAGGGCGGTCTCGGTTGTGGAAGGCGTTGGTGATGGTTTTGGGGCGCTGGTGGGCCGAGATAATGGGCATCTCGTGCTACTGAATCTGAGCGAGGACGGCTTCGGTGAGAAGCTGGCAGATTTCAGCCCCGAATTTGCCACCGTCGATGAGACTGAAGATTTCGGCCCAACTACAAAGTTCAACCAGGGCACCATCAACTCGATCGATGTGCTTTCTCGGAAAAGACTTGTGGCTGCTGCTACAAAGGCTGGGATACAACTGTACCATTTACCTGAACAAGCCGGTGTCAACGTCCAGCCCTCTGCCTACCTGGATCTGACGACTCACCATTTCGATCAACCAAACACGACCCTGGGACACGCACGCTGGATGGGCGAGGACATGATGGCCTTCGCTCTGCAAGGCTGTCAGCACCAACTCAGATACGCTACGATCACCCCGACTGGAATCGAGACATTGTCCCCTTACAAGAACTCCGCATTGGAGGACCGGTTTGACATCAGCTATGGAAAGGGCAGGCTGTGCACCAATTCGTTGGCCCCGGTCGATGCATCATCCATCGCCGGTGGAAATGCGAATCTACTCCTGACCGCCTGGCGCGACGGTTCGGTGAGACTGCAGGATCTCCGCACGCAGTCGCCTTTCGACCTCATCTATTGCGACAACATCGACCCTTGGGCCGAATTTGAATCACTCTTACCCTGCGGCACCAGCCACTTCGTCGCCGGAGGCGCTCACGATGCGGCGATCAAGGTTTTTGACTTCCGCTGGCCGAGGGACTACTACCACACCGCGGCGCTGCCGTGCAGCCCCGAGCAGCCTTTCCCCCAGCCCATCCAGCCGTTCTTCAACTTTCCAAGCCTCTCTGGCAAACCGCAGAGGAAATGCGATGCTCGACATCCAGGCAGCCGGTGTAATTGGCATAAGCTGTCGCAGGACCTGTATTACCGCCCTAACGTGACGTTCCTCTTCCGAAGGTCCCTGCCCCCAAGGCAAAACTACTCAGGCGTGTGGAGCCTTACCCGGTCGTCCTCCCTGGCGCCCAACTTCTACATCGGGATCTCGGGCGGCGTGGTCGAATCCAGCCTGTCGTCGACCCTAGGAGTTACCGGCGGCGGCGGCGGCGACCACACCACAGAAGTCGACCCAGTATTTGGCTGCACGATGAGCGATGATGACTGCGGCGCGGGCTATTCGACCGCGACGCTGCAGGATGTGAGCATGCTGGAGACGGGTGACGGCATGATGCACACCGAGAACGACCGGGTCGTGAGGATGCCACCGTTAAGGTCCAGGAAGTTGAGCAAATTGAGGAAGGACGATTGGGCAAAAATACCCCATGAGCTGAAGGTCAGGCACCGGCTTGATGAGCGGTACCAAATTTTAAGCGATTTCGTAGACGACGTGGACTCGTCGCGGGCGAAGGAGAGGTGGTGATAGAGCGTGGCACCTCCATAGATTAGAAAGAACACAATCCTTGAGCTGCTGCTCAGACTCGCCCCAACACCGGAGTCGATGTCCTGACCAGCCATTCAGGTATGTAGTGCTCACGGCTCGCGAATCATGGTCACATGTTGTTACCAGCTGTCGTCAGCTTTTGGGATCCGCAGTCTCCTCGATCCCTATGCAGTGCTTGAGGATCCATGGATGTTGCCGGACCTGCTCGAGGGGAAGCCTTCCGCCGGGGTCAACTACAAGAAGCTTGCCACCTGTTAGCTACCAGTCTTCCCAGTCCGGATGCTGAGCTAACTCACCTTCTGTATCAGATCCCTGGCCTCGGCGCTGATGAACGGAGGGATATGCACATCACCCCTCGCGATCCTCCTGGTCGTCATAGCAAACGTGTCCTCGAACGGCGCCTCGCCCACAAGGAACTCATACATCAGCACCCCAAGGGACCAGAGGTCCACCCTCTCGTCATAGGACCCATCAGCCTTTCCCCCTCCCGACGCCAACATCTCGGGAGGCAGGTAATCGAGCGTTCCACAGTACGTCGTACGGCGCTTCCCGGGCGCGTGCACACTCCACCCAAAATCCGAGATCTTGATCTCCCCATGCACACCAACAAGTATATTCTCCGGCTTGATATCACGATGGATAACATTCTTGCGGTGCAGGTGCCCCAGCGCATCCGCCATCTGCGCGACATACCCCGCCGCCCTGCACTCGGGGAACCGCCCGGCCTTGCGCAGGTGCCCGTACAGCTCGCCCTGGCCCGCGTACTCGAGGATGAGGAAGACGCGGCGGCTGTCGTGGAAGTGCCCGTACAGCCGCAGGATGTTGGGGTGCGCCAGGTTGCTCTGGATCTCGACCTCGCGCCGCACCTGCTTCTCCACGCGGGCCTGTTGGAGCTCGCTCTTGTGCAGGACCTTTAGGGCGCAGATGAACTTGTGCTCGCGCTCCCGGGCTAGGTAGACCCGGCCGAACTTGCCTTTCCCTAGGGGCTTGCCTATTTCGAACATTCCTAGGTGGAAGGCCTTGGGCTGGGGCTGCTTGGTGAGCATCATCATCGGATTTTGTTCTGGCTGAGTAGATGCTTCGTGGGATTCATCTGTGATGGAAGCTGCGTTGGGATTCGAAGGGAGAGGGGCCACGGTTTGGCGGAGCGATGTGGCTGACGCGCTATTGCCCGTGTGGTTTTTGAGAGCGACTTTCAGGAGCGTGGGACGGAGGGAGGTAAAGCAGAGGGACTTGGCTGTAGCTCTGGCCTGTCGTGGGAATTAGTGACATTCTGATGATATGTGAAGATGTTAAGAAACATGCCTTCGGCTTCTCCTGGGCCTGACACTCTTGACGGTGGCCACCTGCATCAAACGACAAGTACTGCAGCCGGGTCTCGAGAGCGTGAGTAGCCATTGTCGTAAGTTCTCATAAGACGAGAAACAGAAGCAAGCCAGCCTCAATAGTATTAACATTCGAGAGTCGTATAAGCTCCAAGGGTTGGAGTCGCGAATGCAGCCAGCTTACCGTCAACTGGTGTTGGTCCCCAGCCGCATCTGGGCGATGCGGCACAGACGCAGTTGCTGGGCAACCTTGAGTGGCCAACCGTCTTGCTGACTGATACGTACGTCGCATTGGAGTTTCCAATCGATTGGAACAACGATAATTTCTTCCGGTAACATTTGTACAGCAACGGCCTGCAACATGCCTAGGCAATAAAAAAGAGGGTGTCGGTAATGGCGCACAGAAGTGTTCAATCGAGACGTTTCCTCATTCACTCGCCCAGCACAACACAGCACGCAACATGCTCTTACCAGATAAATGCAGGCAGATCATAGGCGCAGCGAAGGCAGTCAGATTTGCCCCTGATGCGCTTCTATGGTCCAATAGCAGCTTTACAGCTACTGTAAAAAACCAACATGCTAGCACGTGAGTGTATCTTTCACTGAAACACAAACGAGGAGGCTATTCGGTGCTTCAGAGCCACTTAAAGCTATTTTGACCTTGTCCACGCCAAATGCTTGAAAGCCTCGTGTCTGCTTGCAATATGCGCCAGGCGCCGCCGGTTTCGTACGTCAGCCACTACACATGTGAAGCAAGAAACGTCCATTGTGCAACGTAGGAGAATCTTAAAGACGACATCTTCTCAGCCGCGGCAAGTTCAATGCTGAAGTTTAGCACGATACTTTGCAAGTTCCTTATCTGATGATGTGATTGCTACCAGTATCTGAATGTTGGTATTTGTTTTTCGTGATCTGCGGGTCCAGATGTCTTGGAAGTACAGGTTTCCGTCCACCCAGAACTAAATTTGTGGGCCAGCACCATAACCAGGCCTGATCAGAACTCTATGTGCAGTGACGTCTTCCTGCTGAAATTCTTCCCACACATTCTCAACGAAGCCTTGCTGAGAATCCATTGCTCTTCAATTATCCTCTATATTCTCGTCAAGATACTCCTAGCCGTCTAGCTCCCAGCTGTCAGAGTATATTTCATCATCGTCAGAGTCAAAATCCAAGTCGTCCGGTCGTCTCAGACGATCATTGCCCCAAATAAGAAAACCGATTGAGGACTCAAAGCAGGACCTCGTCTCATCCCAAAGCGACCTCAAGATAGTTTCTAATCCATCATTCAGCTCGTCACTGTTGTACAACCGGTACAAATTGTCACGTGCCTTCCTGTACCCTTTGTCGATGTCCTCGAGATCGCAACCTAGCCCGTCACAATTTCTATGCTCTGAGTAATGCTCCAGGCTCGGTTTTGCGCCTGCGACTTTCAGCACACACATGTCGTAGTACTCTCGCACGGTTGCCCTGGGCCCAGTGAGCACATTGTCATAGGTGCGGGCGGCTAATTCTAAGTTTGAGGTCTTGGGTCGCCTTGATGATTGATGCCTTGGTATCCGGAATTAGCCCGAGGGGCGTCAAGAGATCAGCCTTGCAAGCTATCAGACGTTTCTCGAGATCAGCAAGGTCCTCGTCTTCAGTATCGCCGTTGCCATCACTGGACGCTGCTTTGGATTCGTCTGAGGCTGTGTTCGCTCTCACGTTGTGGTATTCTTGGAGACGCTTAACGCCACTCATAAGTCTATAATATCATCATTAGTGGCGCCTTTCACACTCCGGAAAGCTACGGCAAGCTTGCCTCCGCTGTCGAGGCGTTCGGCTTTGAGGTTCACGTGCCACGTCTTCCCACTTGCAACGAAGCCCGCCCTCCAAACGCCGACTTGACGGGTGACACGGCATTGATCCGGGGCTACGTCGAGAGTCTCGTTGGGGCTGGGCGCACTGTTGTGGCTACTGGCCACTCTTACGGTGGCCAGGTGATGGCAAATGCCCTGGGTGGTCTTGGACTTGAAGCTCGATCCTCTCAGGGACTAAAAGGAGGTGTGTCCAACTTGATCTACATGGTCGGATATGCTCTTCAGGAGGGTATGTCTACCTTGGACAATTTCAAGGAGTTTGGCGACCCTAGTAACGCCGCTCTGGTGATTGATATCGCCGGGGACCATACAATGGTGCCCCGCAATGCCCGCCTGTCCATGGGACTTACGGGCCCTGGTATCGAAGAGGCTGATATTGAATCATATGTTAAGACTCTTTGTCGTTGGCATGGAAAGGCCATGATGCAGCCTGTTGGGGGGACTGCTTGGGGGGGGGGGAATCCCGGTGGCTTACATTCATATTACCGCGGATCTATCGATCACAACCCCTGAGCAGACGAGTATGGTCGAGTCTGTTGAGAAGGCTCTTGAGAATACGGGTCGCAAGGTTCGGACTTTCACAATTGAGTCTGGTCATTGCCCCCACTTTACTGCGACACACGAAATTGTAGATGTGGTCAACAAAGCTGTGTCTCGGACTGCTTGAGGAATAGGTATGAAGGTTGACGGAACTGGCAGCTATTGATGCTTGAATTTAGTCTTTCTTCTCATCATGTTCTGAACCAGTGCCAGACACTGAGCTGCTCACAGCTCGTTCCTTCATCACTTGCGTAGTCCTAGACATCCGGCTTCCCTCAGATACCTTTTTATGAGGTAGATGAAGCGAGCAGACACATAAAAACTACCTGCCGGTATGAGCTTCCGTCCCTTAGGCCAAGTAAGCAGAATGTTGCATCACTCCTCTTGTGGCTACAGCACCCTCATGCCGACCTCATCAAGCTCTTGATAAGCCCGACAGCGCCCGGTGTCTCTTGCCAGGCGTCATAGTTGTACCTGGTTATGAGAGTGGCCTCTTCCTTGGATCCCAGTGAGTATGCTTCGAGCACCATCCCCGGTCGCTTGTGGTCAACGAGTGTAGGCCATAAGGTCGGGCTGTAGCTCGCGATGGCGTCGAACAGCATTCTGATCTGGCCTTTGATTAGCTGGACCAGCTCCGCCGTTCTCTCCGTAGAAGTAAGGACGATGTCTTTCCTCGCGGCCACCACGCTGCTGGCCAGCGACCAGCCACGGATTTCGTCGATGAGTTCCCGCGGTATGAAACCCTGGAAGGCACGGGTTGCGTTCTGCATGTGTTTCAGGTCGAACAGAATCCGCACCTTGATGAGCAGCACGTAGATGGAATCCCCAAGTTCGTCCATGAAGCCGCCGCCCCACAAGCCCTGGGGAGACTCGAGGGCGTCGGCGCCCTTGAGGTCCAGGTATGGCTGTTCCATGTCGTCCCAGTGGTAAGGGTTACTCTTGGCCATGGTCGCGTACCACTTGACGAAGTCGTAGCACTCCTGATCGCGACCCAAGCGGAGGTACAGAGAGGGGACGCACTTGCGTAAACCCATGGGGTCGATACGGCCCAGGTGCAGCAGGTCGGTCATATGGTCGAGCGCCGTTTCCAAGGCATCAATGTTGTTGAATTGCGCGACCATGACGTGGGTGGCAATGCTGCGCGCTTCCATGTAGTCGCCCGTCGCATCCATGATTTCCCAGAAGCGGCCGACATTGTTCTCAAAAACGTTTCCACGCGCGAAGAAGCCGCCGTGCTGGCCGGTGCGCACCTTGTGCTCCTCGCGGTCCAGAACCCTGACGGCCTTCCTGACGGCGTTACATCTGCGCTTGTGGCTGGCTCGGTGACTGGCTTGGTGCTCGCGGCCGCAGTAGAAGACAAGCTTGCACTTTCTACAGCGCTGGAGGCCGTCGCGGGTGTGGCAGACCTGGCATTGGCGTGGCTCGAGGGTGGGGGCCAGAATCGGATTCATCTTGAGGGTGTGTCGATTGCGAGCGAGTGAAGTCAAATACTCGGATTTAACAGGGGCGCTGGTATCTGCTGGAAGAAGGCGTCGTTGGTCAAACGGGCGACTGAGTATCAACGCCCGTCAACAGGGACGCAATCGTTTGTTGAAAGGATAAGGCGCACACCTTGTCTCAGAATCAGAAGACTTGAACCAACAGACGCCAACCTGCTTGTCTGATGTGCAAAGATTGTCACGAGAGGAGGTACAGAGACAAGGTAGCTGTCCTAAAGACGTCAGTTGAAGTTAAGTTGGCGCTACCATCTATCTAAGGAAGAGCTCTGTATGAGGTTGCAGGGCACAGGTTTAAATACTGAAGGTGTGGGCGCTAGCGCCGCAGTGAATGTACCAGCAGTGAATGTGGCCGTTTGCACACACACATACTCATAGATTACAGGAGATAATTGAACTTCTTGAGCTTGATACCTGTGACATCTACGCCGCCGCTTTTGTGATTGGCCTATTAACTGTGCTACTAGTACACCTGTGGGGCTTTTTGCGCCTATCGGTCACATTCCAGGCTCCATCGTCGACCAGCCGATTGACATTGTTGAGCACAGCCTCCCATTGCATTTCTAAATCGAAGACTACAGATACTTTTCCTTTACAAGGCTACTTAAGTCGCTATGTGGGCATCGCTATTTCTTGTGGCTATGACTACCAGGTCGGCTGCCAAATTTTGTACACTTGCCACAGGTTACGTTCTGTCTATTCCTGGCTGAGTGAGGCAGGGCGAGCTTAAAGCTAGTCTACTTGCCTTCAGATAGGCAGGATGTGCAAAAAACGCTTTGGACACCCGTGCCCAACGATGAATTTGGAACATGAAGTAGCGGTTACCGCTGCTCCCACAGACCTTTGAAGATATGAGGTCGAATGCCAGATTCTAACGATGTTCCATATATATTTGCGCCAGTGGTGTTTCGAATGGAAGTTCCTAGAGCTATTCCTCAAGTATCCTAAGCGGCAATTTGACAGAACCTGAACTTCCGATAGTTTAAATGTCATAATTATTCTGTACAATCAAACCTGCGGCGGTTATATCTACACATTGGTAGTCCACTACCACCTTTTGTCACCATTCGCTTTTACGTAGAGTACTTCGAGAGAAGAGTTACCATGAAATACACCTAATGTTCTTTGAGTGGTCTTTAATAATAATAAATTTAGTATTTTAAACTCAGTATTATTGTCAGGGGTATTAGTCACACAATTGGTAATCTATATTATCTTGGTAAAAAACCCTAAGATTAGACTTATAGTAGTAATATTATACCTCTACTATAAAGAACCTATACTAGCTATAAAAAAATAGCTACCTAGGAGGAAGAAATAAAAAAAAGAGAGGGTAATAATTAGTAGTTTTTATTCTAAATATATTACTCCTTACTAGTATTTATACCCTACTTATATTATATATATTTATTTACTTTATTTATAATTTTTAACCC